>JARGXW010000038.1:0-539736 GCA_029204085.1 Mycena sp. CBHHK59/15
ACCTCAACTCCCATCAACCGCGATCAATTAATGATCTGAACCAATGCTGCTGCCCAAATCGCTAACTCCTCAACCCATGAGGACTGGGCAAGGCCAAATATTATTTCATAGGTTCTTTGCCTCTATTTCTGCAATCTGGTCGAGGCGATTTGCTCTAATGTCCCTAGTGGTTCCAATAGCAATTCTTTTTCTCTGTTTCGCCGGATAAGGAGATAACACGTGACGTTTGTCGAGGGTGCACCTTATCAAGCGCGGTAACTAACAGACTTTATCGAGCGAGGAACGAGCTAGAATCGATAAAGTGTCTGTCAAGAGAGACTATCGTGGAATCTGACAGCGCAAATTCACCAGAAATACATGGTAAATTTCATCAGGAGGGCGTTGACTCGGAGTGTTTCGGTTGAACTCTAATGCGACTGGGTATCAAGACCTCTCCACGACAATTTCGCAAACTAAGGTTCGTTCAAAAAAGGATGAAATCTTTCTTCTTGCGTGTAGCGCCCACTGATGGAGCGCCCACCCCAGGAATCGGGGTAAGGCTGCCGATCATTTTGTCAGTGTATTTACTCAGCTCTGACAGCTCGTACCTCAGATTATCAGATATGCCGATAAGACACGCACCAACAAGACACACAGGTTTGTCTCTTGTCGGCAAAGTTGCGTGTCTTGTCCGGGCATGTCTGCACTGCCAGAACATAAAACAAATGTTTCAAAATGCTCTCACTGCAAATGGCACCTCTCAACATCCTCATCTCAGGGGCCGGAGTAGCTGGTCCGACTCTAGCATTCTGGCTCAATCACCTCGGCCACAAAGTCACTGTGGTCGAATTCTTTCCGACCCTGCGCACGGGGGGTCAGCAAGTCGACTGTCGTGCCCAGGGTATCCGAGTTATCCGCCAGATGGGTCTTGAACAAACCATCAAGGATGCATGTGTCAACGAGGATGGCACAGCCATCCTTTACCCTAGTGGAAAGCCAGCCGCTGTCTTCATGGCCAATGTTAGTACTCCATCATTTCACTCGCATACCCGACTCACACGCTACAGAAATCAGGGACAGGGCGCCAGAGCTTCACCACCGAATTCGAAATAATGCGCGGGGATCTCTGCCGCGTCCTCTACGACGCAACCAAAGATCGCACGACCTATGTCGGAAAAATCCTAGACCGGTTCGAACGGCACTCAACCGGTTCCAAGCCGATCCAAGGTCTTAATTTTTTCGTGGCTTGCAACACTTGGGTGAAGTTCTTGTAACCGGCTGCAAGCCAGGCCGGGTGTTACAAGCCGTTCAAAGCCGACGCAGGGATTCTGACCTTCAGACGAGTCTCAAGTCGTTGTAACTGGCTCAGGCGGCGCGGATTAAAAAAAAAAAAGAATTAAATAAAATTGCTACTCAAAATACATTCTACTGCTACATAGTACATTATCACCGTGCAGGCCACCCGTCAAGAGAGCGGCTTTGAGCTGCACACCGCTGTAAACAGGACACGCTTACGCCCGCAGGTGGCGCAAGCGAACATGTCCGACGTTACCCGTTTTCTTCGTCACGGGGTGGCCGCTCTCCTCGGGGGCATCATCCTACGGAGAGCTGGTGACGTGTATACAGTAGTTAGTCCAGTGGCATGGAGGTTGAGGTGAGACTTACATTGGAAGCAAACCATGGGAGGAGGGGCGGACTGCGGGTTGGGATGGGAAACTAAACACAAGAAAAGGAAGTGAAAGAGTACGTACACCGCGCCGCGTAGCCCTCCAGACTCCCTGCCACCCAAAACACTTCATATACCTATCGTCGTCGAAATCATCGAGTCGTCCGTTGCTGACAGCTAGCTTGTTGCGCATGGGGGCAGCTGAAACTTGACATCTTGGGTGCTCGACTCTTGAAGATCTCGGCGGGAGACAGGTACAAAGACCCAGGCTCAAGTCAATAGTACCGCAGGAGAGCCCCGTTAGCCAACAGCCCGGTCCCGGAAGTGCGCGCAGGGATACGCACCATCAGTAGGCAGGACAGGAGGGAGGTGCATGGATGGGCGAGTGCGGAATTGGGTTGGTGATGGATGTGGCCAATGGAAAGCAGAATAGGCTCACCGCTCGGTGCTAGCGTCCCCGACCCGACCTGCCACAGTGGTATCAGAAGGCTGTCAGAAGGTAAGAGAGTGGGGACGCACCAGTGTCTGGCGACGAATACGGGACGGGCCGGATGAGACAGCGAAGGCACGAGAAGTGTGGTGGTTGAAAGCAAGCGAGGTGGAGTCACGGAGTCACACCGCCGTGATTTATAAACTGTTGCGGCCTATGACATCACTCACTCCACAACACCGTGACCACAGCTTCCGCTCGCAGCCCTACACCGTCTTACACCGTCCACGTCTCCAACGCAAGACGCCTCGACCTCGCCGAGTCGCCGATGCATCGCACTCACAGTTCTCCGCTGACTTTCTGACGGATCAACTGCGCTCTCGAGTCTCAACCCGCAACCGCCGGACCTGCTCTCGCCGTCTGCTCCCGCCCGCCGTTCTCATGCTCTCCCGCGCCACACTCCTCCAAGGAGCTTCAAAGGACTGGGACCCCGATGCGCGTGCATGGCACGCGCATCCCGCTCACTTTCATTCCAACTCCCCCGTCCTTCAGTGCCGCTGCTCCCTTGTCTGAAAGAACTATGGCTTCCACCTGGGCCGCTATCTGGCCTTAATGTCGTGCCAGCTATGTTATTTATTTATTTATTTGCTAGAGCCCCTTGTATCTGTAACCCTTGGTATCCCCTTGTACTTGCGCAGGATTCTTTTGGAACAATTTTAATCGGCATTCATACATCATCAGTGCGCCAGAAAAGTGAAGAGAGCACTAGGGACTCAAAAGCCGTGCTAAGCCGTTTCAAGCCCGCAAGTGCATTGAGACAGTTTGAACGCCTTGAAACCAGTTCCAAGCCACCCCGCTAGCGGCTTGGGACCGGTTCCAATCCCACCCAAGCCGACAAGCCGACCCAATCCGTTCCAACCGATTTGGGGTTTTTCCGACATACATGTTTGGCATGTCAGTCGAGTCCTTCGACCAATCTTCCTCCTCCGTCACCGTCCACTTTTTCCGACTCTACCTCCGCCTCGTACGACCTCCTCGTCGGCGCCTATGGCCACAATTCCCGCACCCGCCGCCAGCTCCTCGGCCCCGCCGATGCAGCAGACTCCGTCAAGTCCCTGGGCCTCTTCGCCGCCTACTTCACGGTCCCGCGCACGCCCCAGCTCGAGGCGCACAAGCTCATGAAGATTCTCCAACTTCCAAACCATCGTGCCGCCTTCACGCGCTGCGACAAATGCCCTGACCACATGCAGACCTACCTCTTCACCATGCCCCCCACGCACGCCGCGCGCACGCATCTGCGCAACCTCATCAAATCGGGGGATCTGGCCGCGCAAAAGGCCGCACTAGCGGAGCACTTTGCGGATGTTGAGGCTGTGTGGGAGCTGCCTCGCATCCTCGAGGGCACGGAGACAACACCCGACTTTCACATGACGGAGATCGGACAGGTGAAGACGCCCATTTGGTCAAAAGGGCGCGTCGTCCTCCTCGGCGATGCCGCGCACGGTACTGCTCCTGACGGCTGGGGAACCACCTCTGCGTTTGTCGGCGCGTACGTCCTCGCCGGGGAGCTCTCCCGCTCTGCAAACGACATCGGTGAGGCACTGAGCAGGTACGACGCGAAGCTCCGCCCCTTTGTGCGCGAGGTACACAAGATCTCGCCGTGGGCCCTTCGGCTTTTTATGCCTGGGAGTAGACTCGGGATATGGGTCTTGCGCACGATTGCGAGAATTGTGGTGGGGCTTGGGATTGACAGGCTCATGCTGGCTCGTCTGCCGGAGGAGAGGGGTGGGTGGGTGTTTCCCGAGTATCCGGCTTTGTTAAATCGCGAGTCCGCTCCAGCAGCTTGATCGACATCCGTATGTAGGAAGGAATACACACTTTTTCGACGATTTCTCTGAAGCCTTGGCAACATTCGAGTAAGGGCGACTCGGGGAGGGGATTAGACCTTGTCGCATACCCATTCCGAGCGACAAAAAGAATAATTGATTCATCGGGCGTGAGACTCGGGAATTCAGAGGGTTTGAGTGGGATACAAGTGGGATAGGACTCCCGTGTGTCGTAGGGCCACTGCCAGTGGAAAAGTTTCGGAGCCGACCCATGGGAGGAGAGATGGTGGATTCCACCTCGTTGGACACCAGATATCGGAGGCCGAGTCCTGTGATCATAGTTGAGGATGAGGCGAAGATCGGGTAAGTCACTGTGGCCGGCCGCGACAGGAAGAAGACAAGAAGACAACTTGAATGTCGGTGTTAAACCGTTGAGTTGGCGATGTGTTGAGTGCAGTAAGTGAATAGTTGAAACGAAGGTCGAAGATCGTTCAATACTTCGACAATTGATTATTGGAGGAATGATTTAGGCTTGATTTGAGCGGGCTCGAGCGTCGTAGCCATTCCAGTGGGGGACAGGCTTTACTTCAATTGAGCAGAGTCGAGCGTCGTAGGCATTGATGGGTGAACCTGTGTTGAGAAGCTTCAATGTTGAACTCTCAACCAGTCTTCACACCGACAAGTAATCTTGAATTTATGGTAGGTACCCGAGTCCTGTGAGGTACGATTTTAGATGCAGACAGGATAGCGGGAAGCATGCCCCGACCCGGGGCGAACAAGCAATTTAAGCGCTAATCTGAACGAAGCAACACTGAACACTTTGCTGAGAGGGAATGCAATGGGAAGGGAAACGCAAAAGACGTGTTCTTCGTGACATTTAACACGAGACAGCGCCGGGACGTAGAAGGTAAAAGTACAACAACATCAACAACAGAATCATCAACTCTTCAATCTGCGAACCAAATTATTCCTTCCGACTTTCGACTTAGGCGGTGATGGGGATGCAGTTGATGGCGATGAGGCCACCTATAGAAACAATCCGCACTGAGTACCACATAAAAAAAAGAGAAGTCGGAGGTTGACGTACCCCACGCCGCCTCGGGGGGTCGCAAGTAACGCTTGTGGATCCGCTGAAGAACAAAATAAGATTACAGAGTCCGACCTTATTGGATGGATGAAGTGCTTACCAGTTGTCCCCCGCGACGGTGATGGGGGAGCAGCTCTACCCGACGGGGACATCGAGGCCAGTCAGGGAGAGGCCGAGGGCGGCAGCCACGGCGGAGGCAGCGGTGCTAGTAATATTGTAGGTACGACACCCCCCTGTGTCGTATCAAACATACTTCTAGGACTAAGCCATTCGGAGGCAGAGATCTACTGTACATAACCTCTCTCCAATTTTTTTCGTTTTCACTTCTCTGTCAGTACAGGCTGAAATAATCTTGAGAAGAATGAAACAGGCCAAATTTTAGGCAATACAAGTAGTTAAACGATGATCCACAGTTTGAACACCGCAACACAGTCGAACAAAAATTGGACAAACCTTTACTTATGCCCAGGGAAAAATCCCTAGCACATGTCGGCCCTGTTCTGGAACACCTTACTGCAGATATTGGGTCTGACCGTAATACTGCTCGTACCGGCCTAATTTATTTTTTCCGCGGCAGATATGTTGAAATATGAGGGTTCCAGATACTCTAGGCACCAGGACAACCTGGAGGAAGGAGGGGGGAAAATTCTGCCCCTCCGGAAGATAAATCTCAGGGTCAACCAAATTTGCCGAGATCACCACGACTTTTTTTAGCTCAAACACAGCTTGCCCGTCACATTTGCGCCAAACTAAGTCGTACATTTTGTTTGCATTACCAATGCCCATATACCATGCAGTTTCCAGCTCATGCCCCCCATTATTTCCCCTCGACCGTGCCCACAATCACCTCCGCCGTCGAAAACGGCAAAAGATCGTTGTTCCGATGAACCGAGGCCAAATTGTAAGAATTTAATTACACATCAACGGAGTCGCAGAAAGCCATTGATCAGAGCTATCTGCGCATATAAGAACCGTATTTTCATGTGCACAGTTCATGAGTACGAATTTTCTTTCCTGCCCAAGTCTTTTGCGAGTATGCGCTTTGACCGGTTCCCATTAGAGATCCCATCAAATTGCTGAGTCATACATGCCATTCGACCGCGCCACCCTCCCGCCCACCCTCCACGACCCGTCCGGACCCTCCCGCACCCTTAATTCAAATTCCTGACGCGCCCGCCACCAACCCTCGGCCTCTGGGCCCGAACTCTCCGGTCCGCCGTGTCACCGAACTCCAATCTGCCGTCGCCGCCCTTCACCCTCCGCCACGTGCCCGCCACCCTTCCTCCGTGAACGTTTCCAGGGTACGGCCCCTTCCGCACAATCCCGCCGCTCCTCCCGCCTAATCCCGCCCCTTCCCGGGAGCCGACCCGCCACATGTGCATCTGTGCACGTCCCAAATCGAACCGCGCCCCTGGCGCTCCGTCCACTGGCCCCGCCCTCGTTCTCTACACACCCGCCGCCATCGCTGCCATGACGCGTTGTTTGCGCATGCGGCGTTTGATCGCCGCCGCCGGCCGCACCGCTCTCAATCCACCACGCCACGGCATGCCCGCCACGCCTGCGTTCCGCTCAATCCACCGTAACGCCACGCCACAGGTATGCTACACCTGCGCCATCCCCTACACTAACCTAATGCCAGACGTTCCTTCCTTTGACTCCCTCACGCCCGCATGCGACATCTTGCGCAGCCACTGCTGTCCTCGCACATCCACTCCGCCTGCCTCTTAACGACAGCACCGCTCCCTCGATGACGCCGGGCATCTTTTCCCAGCCTGCCCTTTTCCGCACAGGCGTCATCGCTTCCTCATTAATGGTCGCAATCCCACCCGCACCCTTGCCTCGCCGTTCTATCCGTCCATCACAACGCCATCTCCCTCGCTATTTCCGGGAGTTGCAATCCTCCTCTGCGCCACGTCCCCGCGTATATATCTCCCACGCGGCAGTGGGCGAATGATTGACGGGTCAAACTCAATGATCTCGGTTGGCTGGTCGGTGCTACATCCACCCTCCACGTGCAAGACTCAACATCTCAATTGCCAGCTCACAACTTGCTTCTGTACGGCGCTCAGACTGTGCCGCTCATGTTATCGATGTTTTCGACGCAAACGTCGCACACAGAATGCGCTACCGTGTAATATTGAATTTAGGTGCGTATCCATTGGGCCAATTCCTGCAGTTTCACAATTTCTGAACGGCGTGCTCCCGAGCCCACGTTTGTTCCTTCTCTCTCTGCCGCACTCGCGCCGGGCGTCAAATGGCGTGCGCAACGTTATTTCCAATACTATGCCGCTTCGTAGGTGCGCCGCCAAATCCTACCTTCCCCCAGCGCTAACTTATCCGATCACACAGGTATTCTTAATCCCGGTCGCGTCAGGGGCCCGCGACAATTGTCCAGCTTCGGTATGTCGCTTATCATTCCTCTGCGTCGCTCATTAATTACTTCGCTCCGTCGCGGTAGGCACATCCAGCCATCCGGAATCGCAGTGCTACACTCTCGTCCACCGTACACGACCCAACAGAGCTCAAATCATCCTTGCAATCCTCGCTACCTTCTTCCTTGGTCCGCCGACGCAGATCCCTGCACCTGCTCTCACGCTGATCAGCACAACTCCAAGTGAGTGTCGCATTTCCTGTCTATACATCCCAACTTACTCTAGCATGCGCTGATTGCTACCACCGACTCGCCTAACCCACCCTGTCATCATCTCAACACTTTCCAAGCTCTAACTGATGTACCATCCCAGCCGCCGTTAGCGGGAACCAAATATATTCACGGTAATATACACATCGACCTGCACCGCCATCCACTCCGTCTAGTCTTCTCCCCCGTATCTTCTAGTACCAGTCGAGCCAGATACCGCTCTCCCCCCACACCATATTTGTTTCCCGCTGAGTCGTCAGGATTTATCGCCCCGTGTAAACTACTTAATTGCATAATTGATCCGCAGCTTCATGGACGCCCGACTCGGACAAGCTGCGTCCATAGACAACACTGCGCGTCACCAAACGGTGCGTGGAGAATATCCCTGTAATGTATACTCTGGCCTTTTCCCTCGGTCTCTTTGGGTTTGCGATACCTAACCCGCATTCCGCCCAGATCCAATTTCGCAGTTCCTGAACGAAGGAGTTCTCCTTCGTTCAGTAAATTCCTGGTCTCTGGGTCATTTACACTCGCATTCAGAGGTACGGTACTGATCACAGATCTGTCACCACCACCTCACTAATCCGGATTTACATGGTGCGTTTTCCGCGCCTCGTCATCTCAACCATCTCATTTTGAATTAGATTGCAATCCCTGGTGCGATTCTCCTACCGCCGGCTCCAGTGGGTTAGGTGTCTGCGCCCTAGTAGGAGAATCCTTCCGAACTTAAGTGAGGTGGAAATCGAAGGATGGAAGCAGAGAGTAGTTCGTGGGACACGACCCCATCTTTGAAGTTTTAATCCATCCTCTATGTATTGTATTGTATGCTCATGAAATCAACAATCTCACTTTTCGACTTTTCGCCCTTGGATTTCCTTTTAAGGAAGCACCCTTTTAGGCTTTGGATCACCGAACGCCGTCTCAAGCCGTAGAGGAGGAATAAAATATTGGACAATGGTCACAGCTGCCACTGTCACTCGAGTCGTTGGCAGGCGAGGAGACGAAGACGGGCCAAATTGGGAGTGGCAAAAATGGGTGGCACAAGATTAAAATTGGCAGCGAGTCTGCAGTGTATCTAACGGTAGTAAGAGCCCCTTGTAGTAGGTAAATAGGTATTATCACGGTAATAAGCTGTTCCCTGTGGAACATCAGGAGGAAAGGCCGCATTATAAAGTCCCAAGGCTTGTCTGAGAAGCATTTCCGGAGATAGTTCTGGGCTGTCCGTCGTCGCAGGTGGGAGGGAGCTGTCTGGAGCTTCCAGATCTTGAAATACGTCGAACTCTGCATGAGCACCACTATCGTTGGCCGATACAAGCGACGACGGGGGCTCTGCAGCCTGAGCCTGGGTCAATCTCGCTTTCTTGCGGGTGCGTGCATCTGGGTGTGCCACTTTCCCGCTCGATTCCCCACCACAATATGGGTCGGGGTTCAGCCGCTTCTTCGCGCCCTTCCTCCTGACGCCCATCACCTCGGCTGTCTCGTTCCTCGTCCCCTGGTTTGGCGCGATCTTCGTGACAGTCCTGGGAAGTATCTCTGCCCCATTTGTAGCATCCGCCAGTGCATGATCCAGGACTTGTACCGAGGTCATGAGGGGTTCGGACAGGGTAAGCTTGCTGCGCTGAATAAATTGCAGCTTGTTGACAATGTAGTGCAGGAGCAGGGTATCCTGTTCAGCGGCAGGCGTTACAGGAGGGGGAGTGCGTGATGTAGATGCAAGCGGTTGATCCGTCGGTGAGACAGGCTCAGCCTCGTCCCATGGCTGTGAGGCAACAGGGAGAGAGCGTGGCACGAGGAGGTCGGGGAAATGGTCTTCAACGGCGCAGACGTGTTTACAGAAAGGGATAGCAGGGAAGGACGGGCAAGGGTGGCATGTGTAGGTCTCGAGATCCACCGTGTAGAGAAGCCTGGGGGTACTCTGTGACTTGACAGCGAAGCGACGCCCAGGCTCGATCTCGTCTATCATTTCCAGCGTGATCTTGGCGGCCTGTTTGTGAATTGAATTCCATTTCTGAAGCGCGAGGTCGGGACCATGGAATCCAAACTGCTGAGCTCGATGATTGGCAAGGTAGGATGGAAGTGCAATATTGACGAGTGTGTGAATGAGCTGATCGACGCGTCAATTGCGCTTGCCATCCATGTGGAAACTCTTTAGGACGTGGTGCCACCTGAGAAATAAAGTCAATCCACGGCTTAATTAGCTTCGAAGGATAGAAACACGTACGCTTCGACAAGCATGTTAGTGTCACAAAGCTCGAAAATTGACCGGTCTTTCCGATAGACTGCAGACCACAATTGTATTGTTTGGTCGTCCAGGTAGTTCTTCTCGAGGTACTTGATTACACTATCGGGGCCAACACCTTGATTTCTTCCCAACGTATCCAGAACTCCGCGTCGTCTGTGATACAGATCCATGTTTTGAGCTTCTCCCAGAGCTCCGGGTACTGGGTGATGACGAAATGCTTCTGCCACGCGTGGAGAACGTGCCACCAACATAGGAGGATAAACGATTCAGAATAGCAGAAGCGGATACGTCCCAGTTGGGCGGAATCGTTGTCGGACATGAATTTGCTGGGAATGATATCCGGATTGAGCGAGCGCAAATAAGATAGAGGGCGTGGGATCCCAACACCATTATGTAAGCAGCCATCAGCTTCAACTTCCGGCCGAACTTCTTGAGGATAGAAAATACTTAGGGGTATTCTGGTCAATAGGAATCATATTTAGTATCATTATGAAGAGTTCCTATTGAGCAGATTCAAGAAAAATAAAATTTTGAATGAGTGGAAAGCAAAATAAGTTTTTCACTTTTTTCATGTTCCAATATGCTTTTCACGGCCATTGCGGCAACTTTTGGAAAAAGTAGTAAGAACATTTGGCCACAGCACAGCCACCACGTGACCCGGTCCGGGACAGGGCCGGGACCCGGACCGCCACATACACGTTGCTTCAGCGTGGTTTTGGTGCGGTTTCTGCGCATTTTCTGCCTCTCACCCTCATCATGGCTAAATCCAAAGCACAGAAGGCAAGACAGAACAACCTCCAGAGGGCCCGAAACTCCCTCAAAGTCACTGTGGAAGAAGTGCCGGATGAAGGGGACCTTGCACACTCAACCTCAGAGCCGGAAAATGATATTCCGCACGACCATGATCATTTACACTCTGCAGCTGACAACGACAATAACTGGGAACTCAATCTTGGCAATGAGCTGCCTGATCTGGACTGTGATAATATTTCAGAGGAACTACAAGAAACAGATCTTGACGAAGAAATTGTACTGGCTCCCGAAATAACAGAGGAAAGTGAACTGGATGAATTTTCCCAGTTTCTTTTCAATGCACAGGCTACAGCTCAGAAGGCAGAACGGGCTCGAGAGGCACAGAGAAAGCGGCCCAAACATTACCATGGTGATGCTCCAAGGACAAAGCGCCGTCATAAAAAAGCTGGGAAGGATCTTGGTGAAAAAGGGTTCCATTCAGTCTTGGAGTTTTGGCAGAAGAAGAAAGCTGCAGCTGCACAGGCACAGAATACAGATCTTAGCTCTTCAGTTTCAGACTCCTCTGCTGCCCAGACACCAGCAGACTCTGCTGCCCAGACACCAGCTCACTCGGATTCTCAATCGGATTCTGTGCTTGAATCCGGCTCTGAGGAAGAGGTTGAAATTGGAACATCTCCTGCTGCTGCCCAATCCACACAGCCAAGCACTCAGGTTCGCATTTCTTCCATTTTCAAGTGACAATTCTGACAAAATATTATACAGGCCCCAGACTGCATGGATCCAGTCAACCTTGCACATGTGCACCTCAAGGAATTATTGGAGGCCATCCAGAATGGCAGCCAGATTTTAGATCCCACTCCAGAGAGTGCTACTGATCGCTCTCTGAATCAGCTCAATTACAAGGATTTTCCTTCTCTCCGTCGTGCTACTGCCAGTCTCAGTGTCAAAAGCAAGGATAAAAAGCTTGATGTATTTTTCAGGGCTCGAATTACAGCCATGGCAGGCACTCTGAACCTTTACCTGGACTCCGAGCTGTCTTATACCTGGCGGGAAGCATCTATGATTGTCGCCAGATCCCAGGGGCATGGGTCTTACCGTGCCCAATGCATTCGAAATTGGATTCATGCCTTTCTCACCTCGAAAAAACTCCCTCTTCATCGCTATGGCCAGTATCATTCATCCATTCTCAATGATGAGGATTTCTCCGAGGCAATCAAGCTCCATCTCCAGCATATCTCACAGAAGGATGGCCACTTTACAGCTCAAACATTGGTGGATTTTGTTGCCACCAATGAAATTCAGCAGATGCTTGAGCAAGCCGAGATTCAGAAGCGTTCAATTTCAGTTTGGACTGCACGTCGCTGGCTTAAACGTCTTGACTACCGTTTTGGGCGCAGAAAGAATGGGATGTATGTTGATGGCCATGAGCGGGAGGATGTGGTAGCATATCGAACAGCATTTGTCAAACGCTGGTTGGAACATTATGAGCCACGGATGGTGGAGTATGACAATGATGGAAATGCAGTGAAGACTCCAGTTGGATATGTGCTGGAGGGTAAATACAAGGGCCAGCCATTTCGAATCATCCTTGTCACCCATGACGAGTCAACTTTCTATGCCAATGACCACCGTGAGGTTGGATGGAGTAGCAAAACAGGCAAGAACAAGCCAAAGCCAAAGGGTGAAGGCCAGTCCATCATGGTGTCTGACTTCTTGACACTTGAGTGGGGCCGGCTCATTGACGGTGACGAGGAAGCACACCTCTTGTTCCGTGCTGGCAAAAATCGTGATGGATACTTTGCAAATGAAGATCTCCTGAAACATGTTGACCGGGCAATTGATATTTTTGAAGCAAAGACTCAGGGCCTTGCTACGGGCCTGTTTCTGTTTGATAATGCTCCCAGTCATCGCAAACGAGCTATTGACGCACTCTCTGCTCGGAAAATGGTCAAGGGCCCAAAACTTGATACAGGACCTCGAATGCGAAATGGGACAATGCCTATTGGGCAGACACAGTCATTTTATTTTGAAAATGATCATCCAACAATGCCCAGCTGGTTCAAAGGCATGGAACTGATCATCCGAGAGCGGGGCTTGTGGCGGAATGGTTTGCTTGCACAGTGCCCAGGATTCAAATGTGAAGCAGGTCGAACTGACTGCTGCTGCCGCCGGATTCTGTTCTGCCAACCTGATTTTGTTAACCAGAAGTCTGCGCTTGAGGAACTTGTGGAGTCCCGAGGTCACATTTGTGACTTTTATCCCAAGTATCATTGCGAGTTGAACTTCATTGAAATGTACTGGGGGGCAGCCAAATATCGTTATCGCAACTCAGCAAGGACCGCCAACATTGACGAAATGGAGAACAATATGAAGAAATGTCTAGATGAAGTCACTAGGTTGTCTATCATTCGGTGAGTTTGGATGATTAAATGGCAGCCTGTTCCATTGACTTTTCTGTTTGTTCTAGGTTTGCCAACCGCTGTGCACATTTTATTTCGGCATATGCCCAGGGCTTGAGTGGCGGGGACTTGATTTATGTCAACCGCCGATACAGTGGACATCGCATGTTACCTCCTTCAATGATTGCCAAGATAAAGGCTTCTATTGTAGCCTATTAATGTATATATTGATTGTTCAAAGCTACTTTACCTCTCCGCCAACCTCCCCGCTCATGTATGAAATTTCTTTTTTCCCCCGAGTCTCAGATTTGGCCGCGGGAAAGTATTTATAAGCTGATTACATAATGGTGTTGGGATCCCACGCCCTCTATCTTACATCAGAAAGTAGTCGATTGTATCGGCTTGGCCGTTTGACGCGATGAGCCATGCGATGTGCATACCATGCCCGTGCCGATCCCGTACGATGACAGCAAAAAGGAGCATGCCAGCGTAATATGTGGAATGATGAGCTGCATCGAGACCGGCAAAGTCACGGCCCCAAGCGCGGAAACATTTTCGCTGGTATGGGGTTTGGATCGCAAGCAAGAAGGAACCGGCATCTACATCGGAATCGAGAGGAGGGGGGTTGCTGCTGGATTTGACGAACATCAACGCGTCGATCGCGCGGAAGTGATCAACCCATTGGAGGGTCGATTTGCCGTCGTGTGGGTCCAAGCGGATGTTTTTGGCCTCAATTCTCTTCTCGGCGCGACGCACATCTCGTCGCCTTATGAATTCTTCGCGTCGAGGGGCCTGAGACATGAGATCCAGTAGATTCTTCTCCGTATGTACTGCATTATTTCAATCAATTCAACCTAGGGCGTGACGCGTGACCCAAATTAGCAATTCGACCATTCGACCACGGCCAAATTTAGCGTGACATACCCGAAAAAATTCGACCAACGTACAAAAAATTTGGCTTTTTCACGTCGCAGGCGCAAATTTGGGGGCCGCGTGACAAATTTTGGGTTCAACCAGCGGGGGCGTGACGCGTGACCCAGCACCAATATTCGACACCGACCAGGGGGTGCGTGATGTGTGACGGTCGAATTGATTGAAAAATACAGTACATCGCCACGAGCTCGTGCTAGCTGTCAATGGAACGGCGATCAGAATGTGTTTGACAGGGAGAACAAATGAAGACTTACCACAATTTCCGGTCGCACACCAGCCCGTGCAACAGCAGGGATACGGGTGTAAATCAAATTCTGAGAACCGATGAGGTGGGAGTGGTTATTTTCGTATCGTCCAAGAATAGTTGTCGTCCCGGGATATGTCTTGGCGACTAAACGGCACGGGCAAGACGTCCGCTTACTGCCTATCTTTCTCTCCTGTTTCCCCGTCGCAATATAGCGACTCTTTCCACCTGTACCCATTCGCGCGCACACATGTATGTGATTCTTCGTCCATTGATGCTCCGTTGTGCCTCTGTTCGGTTCTTCCTCCTTTAGGATGAGCTCAATGGTTTTCGTGGCCTCCTCCGCGCGTAACCACGCATGCAAATCGACAAGCGAGGTCCAGGACAAGGTATACTTGCCTGATTCGACGTCGGACTGGTATGATCCACGTTTGGCGTATGATGAGATCATAGGGGGTGGCGTGAAGGTTTTATATGTAAACGAGCTCGATGGCGGCACCGGCGGTGGCACGGCATGGGAAAAGATTTCGGGCTCTTGCGGTGCTCCAGGGGGGATGTATTGCCGGAACGGCGTCGACGATGAGGTAGTAAATTGACTGCGAGGTGGGATTGGCCAGGAATGGCTCGGTGGAGGCTCGGTTGGCTCGGTAGGCGGAACATAGGCCCGGAACGTAAATTGTGACATGGAAGTTGTCTGATTAGCTCGGAGACGCGTCGATTTGAGTCTTTTGAGTCTGAACGCGTAAAGACACGTAGGGCAGGGCAGGTGGCAGAGTACCAGGTCCGGGAGTGCGGGACAAGGTGGTCGGAGAAGAGAACAGACAGCCTCCGGGGAGATGCCGACACTGCCGAGATGGCAGCCCGGCATGTAGTCAGATGATCATTCTGCACAGCTTCTAGGGATAATTCGCATGAATAAGTCCCCGCAGACAAGTAACTCTCCCGCTCATTATATGACGTCGGCTGTCGCTCGGGTGGCGATTATGTAGTAAGATATACTTTTAGCTGACCATTATTTCATCTCTTGTAGTCAATGTAGCTACCTGCCACGTTGAACCGTGTCAACTAACATCGTCCAGTGCGAATCCAGCCAATGCAACACTTTTTGGTGCCTGTACAGTCTAAACTGGGTTGATTTCCCCCGAAAAGGGAATTATAAATGTGTGAATAAACACACCGAATTGGGACTGCCTTGTGGAGAGTGGCATCTTTTCACATCTTCAGGATCGGACTTCTGGCCTCTTTTGGTATTAAATGGCCGACTATCTGGCATTATGACGCAAATCGATTTCTGGGCACCATAGGTCGAAATCCAATCTCGTAACTGCTGGTGGGCTCTCATCAGAACCTGATTGTGGGATATCTTATCTAGTCGCCTCTGATGTCAGAGGAAACCGGTTTCTACAATGATCTCTTGTGCTTCAGAGTTGCTTAGCTAGACAATCCGGAGCAGATTTTTTTGCGTCAGAACTCGAATAAATTAAACAATGTTACGCTACGATGAAGTCGGATGAACTACAACTGCAGAGGGCACTTTGACCGGTTGTGTCCCTCCTGCCTACAGAGGGCGCATTTGTAAGTTCTACCCACCCGGGGCTTTTTGGCAGGAGGGGCCGAAGCGGACTCGGACTGGGCCTGTGTGTTAGTTGACTCAGAGTCAGTGCGAGTGCGAGCGCGGCTGCTGTTCCCAGCACCGCCGCCTCGCTGTCGGCCTTCTCGGGAGTTAGTGATACGACTGGTACGAGGTCGGCCTTTTTTAGATATAGCAGGTGGGTCCATGATACATTCACAGCGTGCTTCATCTGCATTCCGCTGGCTACTCAACAAATTCAGAGTTTGCTCCAATAGACGTGACAATGGGCTTACTGCAAGTCTTCAAGGTTCTGTATCAATTCAGACACTTGCTCCCATGTCTGTATACCAGCAATGAGTGGCCGGATCGCGGCCTGGACATTGTGGAACACATCGCGGGCCGGTACAGTTTGCGTGCTTGGTGGTGGAGTTGTTTCGTGTGAGGTGGTGTCAAGGGGATTGGACGCGAATGCAGATCGCATGGTCCTCGTTGGAAGCTGGAATTCCCCAGGTGCTAGTTCACGAGTTCGACAAACAGCAGGAATTGACTCGACAGCAAAACTCGGGTCTTGATACCACTTGTGACTTGATTGTGAGTTGATTGAATTGAAAAGGATGAAATACCACTTTCCTCGGTCGAATCAAGGAGATGTTGAATGGTAGATTTTGAACGTCAACCCAGATGGGAAAGTAATGCCGACAAGGGATGCCAAGGTTGGATGGCATACAGCAATCACAAACATAGCGCCCATCAGAGAGAATTGCAACATAATGAACTGCGCCCGTGGATTCGTGTGTTACCAGAAGGAGGTGTCGAACAGAAAGCCCTCTTTCGTTACCAGAGCTATCAGCCATTGAACCGAGACATGTGCCCTATCATTGTCGAATGTGTTGAGCATTTGCTAAAAAAGGAATGAGAACGATGCACGGAGAAAGGGACTGGGTTGAACACACATTTTCTTCGCCTGGTATCCACTCGAAATTGGTCTCGTGGGTGAACAGCATACCAGATGTTACGCGAGCTCCCAAAATTATCGATGGCAATTCCTGACCGGATAGGATAACTCATTAGCATCATGTTCAGAGAAACAAAGAATTAAATACCGATGTTGAGAGGATACCCATATTGGTTGCGACAATATGTGTTGTCGTTGATGAGAACATCACAAAAACGATGTGCCAAGTCTCGTTGGACCGGTGACTGCCACCACAAAGCTATGACAACCTGATTCTCGTCCAACTTGACATCCCAGTCCCATCGAGGGTCCACCTCCTTTAACACACGAAGTTTTGCGAGAACGGCGGGAATGTCACCTCCGAGTGCGAGGATCTCGGTGTTAGCCTCCTTCCGAGCCCCATTTATGAGGTTAGAAACTTGCCGCGGCTCAAGAATGTGGTCGGGAAAGCGGGCGCGAAGAATATGGGACACGTGGGAACGAGTGAAATTGCCACTCGAAGCATATTCGGAGACAAGCTCACGCTGCTGTTGAGTGGGTGGACGAGGGATATGACCTCCTACTGGGACCTGTGCAGGATGATTGTGGGTCCAGTCAATGACCGTAACGTGCCATCCCCCAGGAACAGAGGCCAGATTGACTTGGGCAGAGCAGTACGGTGATCAGATGGGTCAATATATTCGCGGTGAGTCGCATTCGGACGCCCATAATGGTTGCACCGGAGGGTTATGCGGCGAACTGAGTCGTCGCTGGCACGTTTCGTTTGACCAACACGCCAAATATGTCCGAGGCGGGCCTCGTGTGCATACACTGCTGCCTGACCTTGTTCGAACGTCGGAAAAAAAGAGCCGAGGCGAACAGTGTCCACCGTGGCCACAGGGCCCTTTGATAACGTCGGTTTAGGGGTATCAAAGATATTCTCCTTGTCGGAACCGAAATGGGTGGAAGATTTAAGTGGATCCAGGACGACAACATCTGGATCCGGTTTCGTGTGTAAAAAGGTGAGAACCCGGCGGGGAAGTGGCCGGCTAGGTTTGTACTCGACAGGAGAGGGTAAGGTCAATTATATCGTCCATAACCTCTGTTTTAGTGCCTGTATGCTTCGGAGGAGGACTTGGAGTGCAGAGATCAATGACTCCGGAAAGCGGCGGCTCGGGGGTGTTCCCTAGGTCAAGAATAATCCGAGAAGACCGAATGCGGGGAAGTTCTGTGAATGCTGGAAGTAGTGCTGCTGGAGGGTCTACCTCCATTGCAAACGGGGTCAAAGATGAGAAAATTGAAGGGGTTGGCTAGATGGAGCGGTCAGAGATCATAAAACCTTCGATACACAACCATAGGCTGACCTCTGGCTCCCTTACAGACCGTATCGTGGGCGAATTCAACTGTGCCCCCACGATCTTCAAAAAGCGATGAATAGGATGTGATGCCTGTTTAAGTTCGATCAGGACATAGGTCAGGCGAAGAACTGGAAAATAAATCGCCAATGCTGTTCAAAAGTATGGCAAGGTGGGCCATGAACGATCCATTGTTTGATGCATTGTCGAGAGTGAAGTGCCCAACCTAGAAATAGGTGAGCAGGGCATGTATGAAATATGGGTTCACCTACCTTACGCTCAATTCCAACGAGCTGAAGGATATTGAACACAATTCGCGCGAGCCGCTGGCCACTATGCGCACCCCGGATGCGTCGAAATGCCAGTAAGGCTTGGCGTAGCACAACTTGATCACTCTCCCCCTTGCGGCTCAGCCAGTGAGCTGTCAGGGCAAGGAATGGATGTAATCCCTGGCTGCTCCAGATATCACCTGTAAAGCTGATCAGGCCGATAGCGCTCTGGAAAACCTTGTTAGAGTGGTATTGAACTTATAAATAAAGCTACTTACACCCAACTCGGCTTTGAGTTCAGTATAATAGAGAATCCAGGCATCTATGATGAGATTCCAGAGCTTTGTTCGATGGATAATGTCATTGTCTGTCAGGGTCTCCTGAAAAAGAAGGAGGAGATCCCGAAACTCGCGATTTTCAATCAAGTTGATTGACTTGAAAAGAAAGCAGAGTCAGCATAGGCCAACAGAGAGAAATATATTGACAAACAAGATTGTTTGATATGATGACCTTGACCAGCTGATCTGTAAGGTTTTGAACTGAGAAGGGGAGGCGCTGCAACTCCTGTGCACGCTGTTTTGCTAGTTCTTTGTTGTGCTCTGCCGGAAGTTTATTCTCCCAGCCATATTTTTCAATAGCTGCGAGATATTCAGGAGCATGAGATTGGAGATGCTGGCAGCATGTGGTAAGGCTGGACGCAGCAGAGTAGATTTGCCTGGCCAATTATCAGTCCAATTTTTGGTTATGAAATAATGATATTCACCCGCAGATCCGACACTTTTGACTGCTGTCGAGAGTGTGGATGCCAAAGAAATATTTACAATCTGCAGATTTTTTCTGTCCTAGAGTTTGCGGCTCCGGCCAAGCATGGCCATCGGTGTCACACTTGTATCCATGCCACTTGTCAGCACAATGTATCACAGTTTGGTTTGAATGAGTGCTGCGTGGCTGAAGAGTAGGTGCTGCAGACCCAGTCCCACACCCACGGCGTGATGGCCGTGGTGCGGGAGGGGTTTCATTGAGTTCTTCATCTTCGGAATTCAGAGTAACAACCGGCCCGTGTGCCATTGGTACTGCACTACGAGTGCTACGGCGAACTTGACGAACCGGATGCTCATCTGAATCAGAATCAGAGTCCCCCGCCGATTCGAACTGGATATTACGCACGTGGACCAGGGCTGGCCATGGCTGTCTGCTGTGTGAATTGCACTGCTAATCGGTTTGCAACAACATGGCCAGGAGTCTGCGACTGTTGATTCAATGGTGTTGATGGAGGGGACTGAGGAGCCGATCTGGGTGTAACCTGGAACGGTGAAATTAAATTATAAATGCATGATTTAAGAGCAGAACAGGTACCGTCTCAGGGATTGTTGCCAGGCTACGTGTACCGGTTCCTCCCGAGGATTGGCCTTGAAAGAAAATCATAAGTTGAGTTAGGAAGGATCATGAAACTCGCACCTGTGGTTCCTGCCCTGTGAGACTGTAAGGCTGATTCTGGGTGAGTAGATATAGCTGGGAAAGAAAAGAAAAATACACACAAGATAATGGAGCAACACCGGGTTGTTGGTCACCTGCACTGAGTGACTGTGAGGGTATTGGCTGACTCTGGGAGGGAGGGACAGGATTATCGGCATTGCGTGCAGATGAACGCCTGGTTACTCGAGCCCTTGAATTGTTGGATGACATCCGAGGTGGGTGGCTTGAATGGCAGGGAAGAACAATGCAGTGTTTAAGTAGGACAGGCGAAGGATTGAAATAGCATAAATCACATACCAATAATGCGGGTTTTTCATCAGCTAATGCCCCTAGAACAATCAAGCAACCATCCACAAGGGCTTCTTGGAAACCAGTACAGTTAGATATTAAACAGCCCTGGAACAATCAACGCCAGTGCAACCATCTCTGAGAACTTGTTGGACACTTGACATACCGGTGCTATTGCCACAGATATTCCCACCGCAAAGGCAAGGGAAATCTCCCTAATTCAACAGTAACCATACAGTTTGAATTTAATTGTAGTACTAGAATTCCAATGTTCAGACTTTGTTCTCCATCTTGCACCACAACAACTCGTTCAAGCCAGATATGAAATGGCCATAGAGACTGAGAGCTGGAGGGGCTGCAACAGCTATCATAGAACCGAGTACACTGCCAGATGGAACCCGACAGAGACGTTCAAACAGAGATATACTTACAAGTCAGAATACTACCACTGAGATGGAAGATATTAAATGAAATCACACTGCCTGAAAGATATGAAATGTCAGATGAAGACATGTACCAAAGCTGGAAATGAACACGAGGAACTCCAAGTGCCACCGAGAACACCGGCTGAAGCTGCATCAAGGATTATTGTCAATAATTGATGGCCTTTGGCGTGTGGTGATCGGGAACCTGTTGGTCCGCCAATGTTGTACAGAATGCTTGGATAAAATATTCCCATATTTTTCTTATGCCCTTGGATGCACAGGGGCTTTTTCGAGGCAGGTTAACCTTTACCAATATGGCCTCATAACTCAAAAACAGGGAGGCTTGATTTGAGCACAGCCACTCCGTGTTCTATTCATGCGCACAATCACACCGATATACACCGCCAAAGTCCCCACATGTAGCCTGCACCTGACGCAGTCACATGGCTGCGAGCTGCAGTTAGTCCTGGTCGCAGCTGGGCGTTAGCTGGGGGCCAGGCGAATATTCCAGCTGGACATCCAGCCTGCGCACAGCTGTAACCCATGCTGCGTCCACCCGTGGGGACATATATTGATTAATCGGAAACATCGTCATCTGAGAAGTTATACATATCGCTGTCATCTGTGCTGGAGTCCGAGCCATCCTCGTCTTCACTCGGATTGTCCGCCGCCGCCTCTAGCGCCTTCTTTGACGGCCGGACTGTTCTCTTTGTTCGACCCGCAACCAGTCCCCCATCCTCACCCGATGGCTCGGCCGGCAATGGCTGGACAGCCTTTTTGCGTCGTTTTCTGGGACCGGCAGCATCGTTGTCTCGACGTTTCTTCTTGACCGGGTCAGATTTTTTCCCGTCTGCAGCAGCGGCCCGGCGTTTCGCGACTTTTGAAGCCCAAGTCGCACGGAGTGTGGCAGCGAACTCGTCATGCTTCTCCTTCCGGTCTTCAAAGAGTGGAATGGGAGCTAGGAGATCCCGTGGAAGTGTCGCGCACAGCAAGTGAGCATTATGGAAAGCATGAGAGTTAATGATAAAACGGTCCACGGGTTCATGGACAATAAAGTTTTCAATTTGGTCGGACTCGACCCGCTCTTGCATTCGTAGGCGCTGGCCAGTGGCCTCGCATTTTGCTGTGTAGCAATCGTGCTGGACATTGACTTTGAATTTAATGTTCTATGAAAAAAAAACTCGTCGGCAAACCATTGTATAATTGAACGGAACACGTACTTTGGCACCAATAATGGTGAATGATGTCTCTCCATGCCGTCGAACTAATACTGGCATGCCATAAATGGCGTCCCGTACAGACAAAACTTGGAACAGTTCCAGTACGACAAGAACAGTGGCAGCGTGATCAGTCAGTATTTCTGAGATGCGGCCCGTTATTGTGCAGTTCTGAAAATTCTGCATGAGCTTCGATGGATTGGTTGGCAGGTCGCTCACCACATCAGTTGCCGACTGGGCAAAAATCCACGATCCGACGTAACACTCGTCCAAGGATTCGGCGACCACTGACAAACACCGAATCCAGGTTGATTCCGGCGAATACATCCCGTAATTTACTGCATTGGCGGCAACTGTTGACTTGAGGGAGTGGTTGTGCCGATTCTTTTGACCACGCTTGAGGGGCTCCAGTTTCGCTTCGCCTTCATAAAGTCATTGAAAAGACGCCAGAGTATACAATTTTCGGAAAGGAACACACCGTGTTTGAGTGGTTTCTGCTCGGTCCACCCAAGAAGCCTTTGCAGCACGGGATGGTCCGCCATAAAATGCCGGACACCTGATCCAGCTCTCTGCCATTCGTTGCCGGCGCGGCAAAGCCACCATCCACCAGTGAGGCGGTGCTTCAGGCCCTCCTGGTCCCCGAGTTGCCGTGCAATGTCGCGGCTCGGGGCAAGGTGATTGGAGAGAATGGAGCAGTAGCGGAAAATGGCGTTGAAACACTCGAAGATTTCGGTTGCAACTCCAACTAGAGGACCGAATTCATCGGCGTCGCTGTCTATATGTGCGAGTAAGTGGAGTTTAATTTTGGTGATAATTTTGGAGGGATCTATCAGAGAGAAAATGTCGAGCACGTTGGCGACGGCAACTTTGAGGTCCCGCTGGTTGAGTTTCAGTGTAAGCGGTACACAACAGAGAGAATCACGATATACCCGATATTCAGCAAGGTTCCTTATTTCAGGAACCCACAGAAGCGCCGCTAGTTCTCCGGCCGCTCTCCAAGCCATAAACTGGTGATCCGTGACAAGGCCGCGAACGTGGAAAATATTTGTTTGAGCTATGGTTTTGAATTGACGGCCGATGAGAGAACCAGCGTACTGCATGATGTAATTGGCACGAATTGCATGAATGGAAAGCCCGTCTGTGGCTGTGGATTGGAGTCGGAGGGAATACAACCGCTTCTTTTCGGGGGACCATAGTGTATGTGAAATGTGCCAGATATACTTGACAACTCCAAGTAATATGGTGTGAAGAATTTCCACTGGTGTATCCTTCGTTGGATCAAAGCCTATATATCGAGTGATTTCAGTGCCATATGGGATACAGTATACTGTCAAAATACCGTCTGTGGTCAGAAATGCACTATAGATTTGGTCGCGATTATCCACTGTCCACTGAATCAATTCGGTCTGAATGTCTGTGTTGGACCGATGTGGTTCGTCAGCCTTCATTTCCTTGAACCGCGCGAGTAAGTGATCAATCCAGTGCTGCGTATACATATCCTTGACTCCGGTCTGAGTCTGGGAATCCTTGATCGGCTTGGCGACGCCGGAACAGGCCAGCTTCACTTGTTTTTCCAGCTCTTCCATGATTTTCTCCTTGGTGCGTGGTGCTCCGGCCTTTGAAAATATTAGAAGAAACTGGTAACCTCAATTGGGAAGTTCTTGCCTCAAAAAGAGCGTGGTAGCCCTCGTCCGTTGATTTCTCCTTCTGCGTGCCACCAACTTCGCATTTACGACAGAAGCGGTTGCCTTTCCCGCCAATATGGCCCGAGACTTCGCTCTGCATTGGATTATCGGACGGACCACCGTTGACGTAAATACAGAAACATGTAGTATCACCCGACTCGTCTTGAACTTGAACCGGGTCGGTATGGGTGGACCTAAGGAACGAAAGATTAGCTAAGGAAAATAAACAGCAATATGAACTGTGTTGACTCGACCGCGCTTTTAAACTCTCGGTATTGCTCAGAGATACTTGTGTTTGGAGACGTCGACACGAAGTGGACATGGAACTCCTGTTGAAGCAGAGTCCGTGGGAGGTTCCTGTGGGTCATGTATCCGTTCCAATGCTTGTTCCAGGACTTCGACCGGTTGCCTGAGACGTCGTCACCGAAATAATCAACAAAGCTATGGTACAGTGGATGACCGCCAGCAATTGCCCGCTTCGGATTTGGCATTCTCTCGGGGTAGCCTGCCTCTACTGTGGGGGCTGACGGGTATGGTTAAACAAAGATCATTTGAATTAAGACAACCATACCGCTCCATGTCGGAATATTCTGCTGGTCCTGGAGATCCAGGTAATTATTGCTGAGATCACTCGCAGCGACTAGAATTGTTGCATCATCAACAACAGTAGCCTTGCTCTGCAAAATTGATTAGATTTTGCATATAACTGATGGAAAAATGACTTACATCTTCATCCAATGTGATCGCAAATGCATCGGCATAAATCTTGCCACGGAACCTGACCCAGCGGATGGGAATCACAAAATTACCGTCTCTGAGACGGGCAACCTCATACACATAATAATGCGAGGTGCCTGCATCATACATTGGACTCAGAGAATCTAGGTCCATGCTTTTGCACCACTTCTGGGCATGCCAAATCTCCCGAATGACACCGTCTTTGGGAATTTCTGGGTACACGTGAATTAATTTGCGTGTCGTAGGATTGGCCCAATCCTGAAATCGATAACTGTCAACCCTCGATCGTTGAACAGAAATCAATATACCTGTGCGATAATTGCCCGAGGATCATTCATGAAAAAGACATTGCCGAGAGGTGATTTGCAGGGAATGCTGGGAATTCCAGAATCAGAGCGGATTTGTTTCTGAATCCGGCGCAGATGATCAAAAGAGGGAACATTTTTGCATTGAGCTTCCTTCAAAATCCAAAGAATGACGCGCATGAGGGAATTTGAGATCCGCAATCTTGGCAAGTTGTCCAATATATCCAAGAGAAATATCTGTACACAAGCTGAAGACACAGATCTTCCTGTTATTTTTTCGGGGGTTTCTCACCATTTTTGTGGGATAAGGGAACCATTCAGAAGCCGATGGAATCGTTGCCTGCCCATCAGACTGGATGTCTGCCGGATCTGGGTCTCCCAGAGCTGAGAAAAGGGTCAGAAATAAGGTCTCAATGAATTGATTGAATGAAAGAAAGTCCAGTCCCCGCGACGTCATGACCTGGCCGCATGAAGGGAACTTGGACGCGGAAACCGTTTCCGAGGTCAGGTGACATGAAATCAACTTCCTGATTGGGACGAAAACGAACTTGACACTGCGACTCACCTGCTTTGCCCATGAGCTCACTCAAGAAATCCTCCTCTTCTTCATCACCAAGGATATCCTCGCCTACACCGCCGGTTCCAAAACCCAACTTTCTGGCCGTGGCCTCGGCATTCATCAAGCCAAAAGTCTCTGCTTGTTTGCGCAACCGCTCGTGTTCGACACCCACGTCCATCTCGTCGTCCCCTGCGTCGAAGTTGGCCCCCGAAGTCTTGTATTGGTCCCACATCTCGATTTCCTCAACACTTCGGCCATGAGAAGCACTGGCAGCAATGGGGCCGCGCAGAGGCTGTCGGGCGGCAAACGAGAATTCCCGGAGGCCGGAAGCGGCCGACTCAGTTCTTCTCTCGTTCTGCAGTCTCTCTGCTTGATTCTTCGCTTCTGCAAGGCGCGCCACCACCTTCAAATGGTCGGGACTCTGCAGATGTTTGGCGGCGCTCCGGACCATAAAACCCTACAAAGTTTGTTTAAACAATTTGCGTCTCAACATAAAACCCTGTTTAAGCAATGATTTATTTAATGGTGTTCATCACCGAGGAGAACATTAGGATGAGGGGTTTAAACCTTGGGATTGAAAAACGGGGTTTAATCAGTGTTTGGATCAAAATGGAATCAAAGAGGATTTAAAGAATGTTCAAACACTGATTAAATACTGTTGAATGGGACAAATGTAAGAATTTGAGGCACCCAGCGGGGTTGAACTTCGGACCTCCTGGTTTCTCCGCAAATGGAAGGGAGATATCAATAACCAGTACACCATGCAACCGATGTAAAGGGGTGGAGTATTACAGCCTTACTCATGTCTGATTTGAAAACAAGAATGGCTGTTTTAAATCTCAACAAGTGTCGTTGTATTGCTTCCGAACTGTGCACTGAATTCTTTTCAATACCATGTAATCATAGTATGTATCAAAAGAGAACATGTCAAAGTACTTCCAATACTTCAGTGCCTTTCTGTATGCAACCCCCGTAACAGACAAGGAAATTCAACGACTTGATGCTCGAGTTACTGACTACAGATGAAAGACAAACTGATGTCCCCTTGCAATTTTGGATGCTTTGAATGCATTGAAGGGAATTAGCATGTGAGAGCTTCTGAAGTGACCATGAACTGCTTAAATATCACGGCTGCTCAAGGTGCGATGGACTTGTACTTTGAAAGAGTAACCTTGCCTGTTTTATGTTCTTCAATGCATTTGTGCACCCATTTGGTAATGGTCCCATAGCTCAGTTGGATCTTACTTCACTGCTTATGAATTGTGTACTCAACTGGTGTGTGTTCGAATCCCACCATGGGTGTTCCTTTTGCTTCATGTTTTCAACCCGGTTTGAACCAGGATTAAGTAAATCATTGCTTGAACAGGGTTTTACGTTGAGACGCTGATTGTTTAAACAAACTTTGTAGGGTTACTGCCGGACCGCTATTGAAGTGCGAAGCTCGGCAGGAACCCCTGCAGAGCATGCTCTACACTCTACTCTGGTACGATCCGCAGTGAATATGAAGTCTATTGGGCCACAGTCAGGTCGCTCTGGGTGTTCTCACTCTCAAATTTGGTACCTTCTTCACGCAGCAAGTTTCCACTTCCCTTGGGCGGCATTGAAGGAAAGATCAAGGGTCTCTTCAATCACAAGCCTTCATGCTGTTTACCTACTGTTCAATTGTTACATTCATGGCCCGACGGTTACTCCCCGACGGCGCCCGCCACATTTCAAACACGTCTCAAATCCCCCAAGGAGCAGTTGGCCCCCCGCACACTCTACAAAAGCCAGGGGATGGGCCTCAAAAATTTTCATTCGCCTCCCATTCCCTTCCACCCCAATGTCTTCATCTGCCCCCGGCACTCCTCCGCACAACCCTCTCAGCGACGTTTTCGGAGCTATGAATGAAGAGTCTCCAGTCGTCCCAATTGCATTGTCCCTCACCAATCCACAGAAACGTTCCCATGCCGCCATCGATGGCGCCACTTCGGACGACGAGGAAGGCACCACTGGTACTGTCCCAGTGTTGGTCCTCACCGCCAACCAGAATGCCATCTCGGCCCTGCAGCGTTATAGCGAGAGGAAGCGACTCCGTGTGGATCAGACCACGGAGGTGACCCTCTTGCTCAATGTACACCCACTTCTTCTATTTTCTTCTCGTGTGCTCATCAAGTTTGCTTCAAGGACCCGCCGGCTTTCCGCCACGCAAAGATCATGGCCAATCTTTTCCATGTCGCAAACCAGCTTAGTGCCATTGTGACGGCCCAGCCGACGTTCGAGGTCTCTTCCCACCTCGAGGTACGTTTATTTACTTTCTCTCCCTGCGTACGGACGTAGTTAATAATGGGAGCAGAAAAATATCAGCAACTACGCCGTTGCGGTTCTTCTCTCAAGCAAAATCAGTGCCTACAAAGGCTCCATTCCTATCAACACTCTTCTCGTGCGTGTTCCATCATCTTTGTTGGCCGTCCTAATAGTCTTTACCATTCAGGATATACTCAAAAAATTCCGGTTTGACCTCCCCGCTGGCATCGAAAATAATCCTGCGGACTACGGCAAGGTCGTCGCGGTCGTGCAAGATGCCTTCACCCAGTTGCGCTCCAAGTTCAAAAAAGCGGTCAGTTCATATATATTGGTGACGGTGATGTTTCTAATGCTTCAGGCGCAGTTGTCTGCGAGCGTGAGGACCAACAAGGCTGACAAGACCATTGCGCCGGGTCCTGAGCATCAAAACATCTTCAAGCTCACTCAGATCTTTGTTGATGGTACCCGGTGCACTGTCACCGTTGAGCTCTGCGCGCGCGTTGCTCTCATGGTAAGCATTGATGTCTACCTAGCATATCCTGATTGACTTATTCTTGTAGCGTGCTGTCTTCCTTCAAGACTCTGGGCCCAAGTACTGGGATAAGCTTGACGCCAGCCTCGCCTCAATCCGTTCCGAAGCCAAAGGCGATGCCAAGAAGATTACCAGGTATTTCCATTACACTATTTTACCTTTTGCACCAAGCTAACGATATCATATTCTAGGGCCTTCCGCCACATTCTCACCAAGGACCAGAATACACATGGCGTCAAGGATTACGAGATTAGCGACACCACCGTCGACAATTTCCAGCAAGAGGTGGATGATCTCATCGACGCCGGGGCCACTGACCTGGCGACATCGGTGGCAGTGCCGGCGCCGGCGGCGCAGCCCGACACAGAATCGTAAGCTATAGCTAGATCCCGTACATCCCTGCAATATATGTGGTTTTGTGTCATTCTACAACTGGGGGACAGTGTATTTGAGGATATCCGACGACTCCCGTGCACGGCTAAGGCCAGCCAATGGGTCATGCTGACGTCCACCTGGATTAAACAGGTGGCCACCAGCCCGAACTGGACCCATGCTGGACCCATAGGAGACTGAGACTGGGATCAGCCTGCTGTCGGCTGGTCTCCAGTTTCCGGCAACATCTGGCGCACATGTCGCGTTCAGCCTGTGACCACGTGTGGAACCGTTGGCGGTGTATGAGAAGCTCGGATGTGAAAAACAGAGATATACTTAGAGTACCACTAACTCAGTGAGACAGAACTTGATGAATGGACATGATGTCGACACAAAGATATGAAATGTCAGATCAAGATGAATCTAAAGGTGGAAATGAACACGAGAAATCAGTTAAAGATATAAGGTGACACGTTACACCCCTTCACATTCTTGAATATCCTGAATTTCAGGGTTCGCTCCCGTATATTGGGTACTGCATCAGTGACAATTCGGTAAATACATTTTTCCGAAGCCTTACCTTGATCTAATATCGTTTATCAGGGTCCTTCAACCCGATGGACACCGATGTGGATTCACATTAGCCGCTGGCACAATGTTGTCCCACTTCCGTTACGTTCCAGAATGTGCACGTTGATTGAGCTTGTCAAAGCTGTTGATGATGGAACTTCAACTGAGCGTACTATGGATCAGCTTTACATTGTTCAATTCCCATGGAGTGAACACATTTTCCTTCCATTCAAAGGCTTGGATTCAAGACTACATCATCTTGAGGTGCAATTTTGCGAATTTTAGAACACTTTTAAATGGCTGATATATATTATACAGGCCCTTATTGACACTATGACCCATTCTTTGGCTAAGAAAGCGGCCGAAGAAACAGCAGTGTATGCAAAACTTGGATGGTCTTTGCATGGCACAAGGCGCCACAGTCGCATTACTTTTACTTGTGAAGGATGGTATAGATACACGGGAAAAGAGCATGATTATGACTCGGATGAACTGCCAGACCTTGTCTAGTTGCTTGAGACCCGATACCTTTCATGCAATTCACTTGAATGTACCTAAATTTTACATATTGAACCGCCCTGACGGCATTCAGGAACATGGCAATCAAAGACTATGGCGGTCCAAATGCACATTTAATCATCCGACACTTTTGTACACTTTCCGACACTTTTATGAGCAAAAAACGCAGGTTTTTGAGCACGAATGTAAGTGTCGGAAAGTTGCGATTCTCCGACACTTTTGTTCGACCCAATTTGAGTTCCGACACTTTTATTGACACGTCCGACACTTTTATTGAGCAACTTCAAATCACGACACTTTTATTGACCCTCTTCGAATTCGCGACACTTTTATTGACCGGGTCCAAACTCGCGACACTTTTTCCGACCAAAAAAAAAAAAAAAATGGCCACACTTTTATCTACATATGAACTAAGGTAGCGTAGGGACTCAGTACGGGCTATCTACAGTCAATTCAGGCTATTTCCAGGTCAAGGAGGTCATTGTTAGGGTCGCAGTAGCTAGCCGTTCGCCCCGAATCCTCGCCCAGAGTTGCTCTGCCCCAAAAAGTGGGCATCCACTGCCTGCGCAGTGTTGCTCGCTACATGCACCGATTGGCCCCACGGAGCACAGGGTAGTGGGATGGAACCGCTGGGGCAGCCAGCCCTGGCCGTATCCGGTGAGCAGCGGAGGTAGATGCGGATAAGGGACCATCCGCAGCGGCAGCGATTTACGCTGCCGAGACGACGCAGTGTTGAAGAGGGCACGGGACCAGAGGGTGCGCTACAACAGCGGCGAAGGAAGCTGAAAGTAGTTCCCCTGCCGGATATCAGTAAAGGTGACGCGGCAGCAGACAAAAAGCCATACTTTGGTCGAGGAAACGTGTGAAGAGTCTCGGGGCAGCTGGGGGGCAGGGGAGGACTGGCACTCCGGCACTGTAGCCGTGGTATGATAGATAGTGAGTGGGGATTCATATGCCGCTCGGATGCACGCACCAGAAATCCGCTGTCGAAGCTCCTCTCAGAAGGTCGCTGGCTCCAAGTCGACAGCGGCCGAGCATGCATCAGTAAAACTACACGTTTTGCTTTGGCGTCTTTGGCGTCTTTGTAAAGCCGTCAAAGCCACCAAAGACATGGTTTTCTCAAAGATGCACGTCTTTGTGCAAGCTATGTCGAAAGTCTTGGACAAGATGTTTTGTCTTTGGAAAGACGTCCAAGACTAATGATGTCTTTCTAAAGATGCGCGTTGCTTTGAGCAAGCTGTTCTCAAAGCCATACAAAGCTCAGCTCGATTTGGTAAATCTTTCAGAAAACAGCACATATAATTCCATAGCTCGTCAATACAGCAAAGTAATCTAATCAGAGAGGACAATGACTTCGGGTTCCTCATCCTCCGTGTCCTCCATGTCCTCTACCTCTGACGTTCCACGGCTAGACGAAGCCCGCACTTTCTTCTTGTCCACCCACTCGGCCGCAGCGGCCCTAAGTTCCTCCCATCGCTCGTCGTCCCACTTTTGTACAGCGCTCAGGAATTTGGTGGCGCGTCGGGTAATGGCGTTCTTTGTCTTTGACGCGCGGGTTTTGATGTCACCCCAATTTTCCGCGGAGAACTCGCCGGGGGGGGCGCGTTGTACAGTGTACGTGCCCGTGCGCCAGCGCAGAAGATTGCACTCGACCTAAATGGAAATCAGAATGATGAAATGAAAAAGAGACTACGAGCGTACTGCCTGTACCGCGATAAGCAGCGCACCATAGGGACGTGCGGTCGAGCGCCCGTATATAATGGGTATCGACTCTAGGATGGATAGATGATACGCGTATGCGTACACAACAAGATAGGAAAGGAAGAAGCCCTAGTACTGGGGTTAATAACGTATAGACAGGGCTCATCGGCCTCACCTTTTTCACTTTGCCGTCGCCCCATTGCTGCCACTGGAACGCCATTGTCCCGTTTTCATGCTTTTGCAGCGCCCACTCCACGAAATCGGCTATTCCTGCTGGAGTATCGAACTTGAATGAGCGGGGCTTTTTGGACGCAGGAGGGTCTTCATTTGAATCACTAGGAGCAGCTACATGACACGGTCAGGTTAGCCGTGATGATAAACAATATGGAGAGACGTCTGACCGGGATCCTGTTCGGGTTCCTCTTGATCTTCATCTGAGTCGTCGTCCGATTGCTCTGCAGTGCGGAGGAGTCTCATGCCCTTGTCGGCCTGGGTGTGGAACCCGTTGCGCCAGTCGTGTGAACGATATTGTAACTCGGAGCACATCAGACAACGGTCGCAGAACAAATGATCACGACGTACCAAACCCCACCATGGTCCCTCTTCGGTCACCACATGGACAGGCCCGCGCTCGCCCTCCTTCGGCGGAAAGACCAGGTTAACGATGTCTTGGATTTGCGCCACCGACAACTTGGCCCAAGGCTCCAACGAGCCAAGCAGCTGGCGTGCAAGAGGCACTACGTCACTGGTGAACAGACCGGCAGTGCCGCGTGGCAAGTGCTCAAGCGTCCACTTGCTTGCATTGCCGCGGAGCTCTTTCTTGGTGGGATGCCGGGGGGGAGCGGAGACGAGTTTGAGGCCGGGCTGGTCGAAAGGAAGCAAGGATTGTGTATGTAAGCAGATCGTTTCCAAAAGGAGAAGTACTTACATCTGTCGGCAGACCCTTCTTCTTGCCTTTGCCAGCTGGCGCAGGATGCTCAAGCCTCTCGTTCTCATCATCGTCAACAGCGGGCCCGCCGTACTGGCTCATCGGTGCGTCGAGTTCATCGTTCGGAGCGGTGGCGATGCTGGATCGACCCGAAGCAGACGAGGCCGCACGCTTCGCCATCTTGGCGGGGTTGCTAGTCGCGAGCCCCCCCTTCTTGACCAGCTTGGCTTTCTTGGTACCTGGGCGCTTGCCATTGCTGTTCAAGCTCGTTACCCGTCTGCACAATAGAATTAATAAACCCACCTATTTTCGGAGACCTTACGCTTTCGCGCGTCTTGACCGGAGCCTGCTGGCGTCCCGGAAGCGTCTTCAGTGCTTCGCGCAATAGCAACGTCGTGGCGGCTCGACTTAGCTGGCTTGCTAACGCGTCCCCGGGGGACGACCTCCTGCTCTTCATCGCTGGGCTCAGATGGAACGAACTCGTCTTGATCAGACTCCAAATCTATGCAAGACTTGTAGTCAGTGTGTGAACATCGTGAGGGGAAAAATACTGTCACCTAGATCCTCGTTGTCCACTGGGGAGGGGCTCTCGGGCGCGCGAGCGGGAGGATCAACTGGGTGATTTGCAGTTTCAGCATAAGTCTGATCGCGCGCGCGCTGCTCATCTTCGATTGCAGCAACACGGGCGATGGTGTCTGCCTGCTTGCGTACGGCATCCGCCTGTTGCGCTGCTTCGGTGGCTCGAGCCTCTTCCATCTCTGCCGCTGTACGCCGATTACCCGGTGCAAGCCCTGCGAGGACGGCAGGGCGCGTGGCCTGATTTTGGCTACGGGTGCTCAACCGTGGTGCATCCGGCACATTTCTTTTGGTTTTGGCTTTGCGGCTCGGGGCGGGCATCTCCATAGCGGATGTGAAATGGGTGGTGGAAGAGCGGGGAAGAGATGGTGGTGGTTGAAGAAAAAGATGAAGCGCGAGCGTGTTGTTACGGGGCCGCGTGAGTCATGGTTCGTTGTCCTTTGCTGCAATTTTGCTGACGAAAAAAATCAAATGCTGATGTATTTTACGGGTAATTGGCCGTTTCTCCGTGTAGCCGCTTTACCGAACGCTGACCCGGAGCGATAGCGCGCACCTTTCTTCATAATCTAAGTCCCAAAATTCACCGTACACTGTAACTGCGATGCACCGCCAAAAAACCTTCAGGCCGCGCAATATTCCTTGCCTATTCCCCGGCTGTCCTCGATTTTTCACTAACTTGTCTGGTCGCTCACGGCACTCTGGCATTCATGTCCCGTTCCACCAGGAAGCCCATGACCCGAATGTCCCCATGTCCCCTGCTGGCTCTCGAGCATCACCTGTGGCTGGTGGAGGCGACGCTGGAGGTGGAAATATTGATCCAGTACCGCAGCGCCGAATAGAATATCATCCGTTATTGAATGGTGCGTATTTCCTCGTCTTGGGTGTCCTGAAACTAATAAATCGTTGCAGGACGGCGCTGCGATCGTGAAGGGAATTTCCTGCCACCAAACGCCCCACCCCCACCGAAGGTTCATCCACCCCCCGACGATTACTCCCCGTACAACGACCATCTCGACTTCCATCTTGCCGATCTGCTGTACCGCAAAATCCAAATGTCGGCTGGTGCAATTGACGAACTCATGCAGAATTGGGCCGCACGCCCCGGGTCTGTCGGGGACCCTCCGTTCGCCGACCACGAGGACCTTTACAATACGATCGACGCCACGGAAATTGGTCATGTCCCATGGGAATCGTTTGAAGTTACCTACGATCGACCTATTCCCCCCGGCGACACGACCCCGTGGAAGACTAAGGCGTACACTGTCCATTTCCGGGATCCTCGCAAGGTGCTCCAGAATCAACTCGCCAATCCAGACTTCAAATTGGAGATGGATTTCGCGCCGAAGCGGGTGTTCGCGGCTGATGGTAGCCGTGAGTATCAGGACTTCATGTCGGGCAATTGGGCCTGGCGCCAAGCGGTATGTTTGTTGTTCAGTTCTGAGAATGCTTCTGATAGAGCACTCGTTATAGGACATTATTGTCCAAGATCGAAAGACTCACGGCTCTACCTTCGTTCCGATTATCCTAGGTAGCGACAAGACTACAGTGTCCGTTGCGACCGGCCAGAACGATTATTACCCACTGTACATGTCCAATGGGCTCGTTTACAATAACGTACGGCGAGCGCATCGTAACGCCGTCACATTAATCGGATTTCTGGCCATTCCCAAAAGTATGTACTCTGTTACATCTCCGTTGTCGCACCTTATTTATCGTGCACTTTCTAGCCGATCGAGAAAACCAAGATAGTGCTGAGTTCCGCACTTTTCGCCGAAATCTATTCCATGGATCCCTGCGCCATATCCTCGAGAGCCTGAAGCCGGCGATGACGGTCCCGGAGGTCACTCTCTTCGCCGATGGGCACTACCGCCGTGTAATTTATGGTCTCGGCCCATACATTGCCGATTATCCCGAGCAAGTTCTGCTGGCTTGCACGGTGCAAGGCTGGTGCGCTAGGTTTGCTCGACAGCTCCATATTTAGCTTTTAAATCTCTAATTCAATATTTCAGATGTACCGCCTCTAATAAAGACCTTGACGGTCCCAGTGGACGTCGATCTCAGGCCCATACAGAGGCTTTATTCGACGCGTTCAATCACAAGACACTGTGGGATGACTATGGTGTTATACCCGACGTCCTTGTGCGTAATTCTGTCTTTTATCTGACGATCTCATTCATTGTAACTTCAGCCTTTCACCTGGACATTCCCGCGGGCGGATATCCACGAACTTCTATCACCGGACCTGCTACACCAAGTCATAAAGGGCACATTCAAAGATCATCTCGTTGCCTGGGTTGGCGAGTATCTTGAGGCGATTCATGGGAAGTCTGAGGCGAAAAAAATCATGGCGGACATTGACCGACGGTAAGAGGACAATCATTTTAGTAGATGCAAGACTTATAATTTATTGTAGCATTGCGGCTGTTCCTCCGTTCCCGGGGCTACGTCGTTTTCCTGAAGGCCGAGGCTTCAAGCAGTGGACCGGCGATGACTCAAAGGCACTCATGAAGGTACGTGAAGTGTTTCAATTTATATACCCCGCTTACATCCTCTAGGTTTACCTCCCTGCGATCGAAGGACACGTTCCTGCGCAGATGCTGCGGGCCTTCAGCGCATTCCTCGACTTCTGCTACCTCGTTCGACGCAATATCGTTGGGGAGGCGACTCTCATTGCTATTGATGCTGCCCTCGCCCGCTATCATGTTGAGCGCAAGATCTTCGAGGAAAGCGGAGTCTGTCCAAATGGCTTTTGTCTTCCCCGCCAGCACTCTCTCACTCATTATCGCTACCTTATTCAAGAGTTCGGTGCTCCGAATGGTCTCTGTTCATCCATCACAGAGTCGAAGCATATCAAGGCTGTTAAAGAGCCCTGGCGGCGTTCCAGTCGTTATGAGGCCCTATCTCAGATGTTGACCATCAACGATCGCCTCGACAAACTTGCGGCCGCACGCGTGGATTTCATGGAGCGTGGAATGCTGTCAGGACCTGCGGCACGGGCTGCCGCTCCTGCACCTCTGCCGCCGCCGCCGCCCATTGCGGAGGAGGAGGATGATGATTTGGCCGGTACGGACGGGCGGAATATTCTCGGGGAAGTCAAGTTGGCGAAGTCGCCGGGTGAGTTACATTCTCTGGTCGCTTTGCACAAACCTGATTTCTTGAAGTCCGAAATTACCCTCGCAATCCTTACACCCTCGCGGACCACCTCCATCTGCCGGCTCTTCCCGGCCTTCTCCGATGTTTCCTCTACTCGCAGGATCATCCGGATCTCGACACCCCCCTGGAGGATGTCAATCTCGATGATTGCCCGGACGCTCCTCGCAGCGTGAAGGTATATCCATCGGCTGCCGCCACCTTTTATGCTCCCAGTGACCAATCTGGTATTGGTGGGCTTCTTCGGGAACGCATCCGAGCCGTCCGCTCGTGGCGTGGTGGGCCCCCACGCTACGACTGTGTCTATGTTGAGCAGGACACAGAGCAGCCGGGTTTCCGTGGGCTGCTGGCCGCGCGGGTGCTGCTATTCATGTCTTTCAAGCACGAGGGCATTGATTATCCATGTGCGCTGGTCACCTGGTTCTCTCCCATTGGGGATGAGCCCTGCCCCGACGTCGGGATGTGGATGGTCGAGCCAGATCTTGATCACCGCGGCCGTCGCGTTATGGACATTATTCACGTAGATGCTATTCTTCGAGGGGCCCATTTGATTCCTATTTTTGGCGATGATTTTCTGCCCCATCATTTTAAATATTCTTCATCTCTTGATAGCTTCAGAGCCTTTTACATCAATAAGTACGCAGACCACCATTCACATGAAATTTCATTTTGAATATAATAACATTGTCTTGCATCAGTGCAGTGATCTTTCAGTCAAGCCGCGTCTTTGACATCTTTCGATGTGAATGAACCGGGTAATTGGGAAGACTCAATGGAAAGCTATAAGCTGTGGAATGAAAGACAAAGATACCGTTCAAAGATGAAAGATATCGTCCCAAAGACAAAGATGCCCAAAGACGTCTGCCAAAGACGAAAGCAGCCAAAGCAAAATGTGTAGTTTTACTGATGTGGGGTCGAGGGCACAGATCTTCTGCCTCCCAAGACGAGCGGTGGGGTGCGGAATTCAGCTCGCAGACGAGTGTGGTCGGGGCGACGGTTGCCACGTCATCTGTGTCATCGTGATCTCTCCGCACTTCCATACAGCATGGAGAACCACATCTGGGGCTCAAGAACAAAGAGGGGAGGCACAATTAGGTGCTGCAGCTGGCTTCTGGTTTCCAGTGCCGTCAGACGAGGAAGGAGACCTGCAGAATATGGCGGGTTAGCACAAAGTTAAAACATAGATGACACAGGCGGCAAAGAGGGGAGGAAAACGGGTGAATGGGGTACATACTTTGTTGGGAGCACAGACGCGCTGGCCGCAGCTGCTAGCGACAACGATTCTCTCGCGATTGCTTGTTAGCGACGATGTGGCGGGAAGCAAAAAATGAGTCACACCATCACACCATGTCAGAAGGCACTGAAAACAAATGTGCACACATCCAAGGGCACGCATTAAATTCTGAGTAGCTACGGTGGCAAAGGAGGGTGGTTCAGGTATTAAAGGAGTGTAATCAATGGAGAGGGTAGGCATTGTAGGAGCAGGGATTATAGCAAAGTTACTATACTACACGAATTTGCTGGTGCTGGCGAGTCAAAAGTGATATGTGCGAGAACACTCATGGATATTCCCACATGTTTTTGGATGCCTTGGGGACGATGAGGCCGGCTCGAGGTGGCCTGGGGACATGGGGCTTGAGAGTAGGTCCCGAGAATGCTCTGCGGGTCCTCTGTGTCGACGATGCACCAGAGCTTCCCGGAGCGGCAGAAGAGGAAGTGGCTGGCGCCGGAGAGTGCGAGGTAGAGCTGCTGGGCACGTTGCTGGAGCCACTGGCGTAGGGATCGACACCGTACCGTATACGGTTACGGGCGTACGAATTACGGTACCTTACGGTTGACGGCTGGTACCGTACCCGTAACCGTAAGGTGAGCAACAGACCCCCTTACGGGACGGTACGGTACCTTTTTACGGTATCGTACGGCACTTACGGCCGTATATGTATATGGAAATTAAAGAAATGCAATTGGATAAATCTAATAGATATCTACGCGTCGTTTATTGAGTGGAGGACGTCCTCGAAGCTCTTCCGTTTCAGACGAAGATGATGCTTGAGCAACATCAGAGTCCGGATGGTGTCTGGCGCTAAACGCGCACGCCGCAAAGAGATTGTGTCTCTACCGCCCGAGAAGACACGTTCAACGGCCACTGCAGAACCTGACACGGAATAAGCTGAAAAGCAAGATGGAGGGGAAGGAAACGGACCTGGGATGGTCATGATGTCGCGTGCCAGCCGATATAGGCGCGGGAACTCGGTCTTCCTCGCGTGCCACCACTGAACGGGATCAGTGTGTGATGGGGCGCGTGGTGCATCGAAGTAGCGTTGTAGCTCATTCCCCTCCTCCTCCTCCTCATCTCCACCCAGATCGAAATCTGCGAAATTAACAACTCCCGACCGAGTCGCGGATCCATTCGCTGCCCGGGAAGGTGTAGGGCTCAGAGTAGACACGGTCGTAGATGAGGATGGATAATGTTCGTCAAAAAACTCACGAAGAGCTACCTGCTGCTTCTGAAGATACTTCGTGAGGTCGTCATCGGCGGCATAATCTTTTGTGAGCTTCTTAATATTGAACCGAGGATCGAGAACTGTTCACTATTGAGTAGTGTAAAGCGAACGAAGACTGAACACACTTACTGGCTGCCCAAATGTAGAATGGGGACTCGTCGTACTTGTAATAATAGTCGCTGAGCTTCCGATGGGAGTTGGTCAAGGCCTCGACAAGCTCCGGCGGCGATTCCTTTGGAAGGGATCGCAATTTGTCCTTCAGTGTTCTCTGAAGACCACGAAATGTCGAGTGAGTAGACGAGAGCATGGGACGCGATGTCGCCGACATCTGGCTAGTAGCCATACGGAAATTGAGCAGCCAGTCGGTGACCATCGCAATTGCATCCCAGTCTTGCATCGTTAACTCGGCGCCGTGAAGATCACGATTGTCGGCGATGAATGTGTTGATTGAAGAGCGGTATTTAAGCGCTCGGCCTTCAAAGGACACAGTCGCCTGTCAGTGGTATGTCCTCTCGCAACTAATAACGAAGGCACGTACTCAACATCTGATGCGTCGATGACCAGCGTGTTTTGACGTCCAGAATGAGCATGTGAACATGCATGACTATGTTGGTTGGAGAAAGAATCTTGTACCATTGTTGGCGGCGTTGAGGGCTTGAACGAACCGAACGAATGACTCTACGCAGCTACACAATATGCCTGGTTAATATTTTGCGGTGATTGTGTAAGTAACTGACCTTCCGTACGGACGCTTTGATTCCATTGGGAATGGGCCCCTCAGATTGATCCTCGTCATCGTCAAAAGCGACCGCTTCTTCGTCAAGGTCGTCGGACTCGGGTGAACCAACAACCGAATCTTGATAGGACTCTGCCTTTCTCTTCTTTTTGGGGTCCTCCTCAACAGCACCAATCGCCTCCAGGAGCTATCCAGAGTATCACGACACAGTTCAAGATTGAGTAAAGGACTAACTAGAACGTACTTTAATGACGGCCAGGTGAACCGTGTGGGGCATGCATCTCAGGCGGGAATTCTTCGCGGAGAATTTGATTCCTTTCTCTTGGCACATCCTTTCAATGGCTTGGACGAGGGTGTCGTTGTTCGTGGCGTTATCCATCATGAACGCGATGACCTAAATCAGGGCAATTAGCTGAGTCCAATTTCGTTCACGCTGACTTAACTCGGCCGGTCAATTCGTAGCGTGTCAACGTCGCCCATACAACCTCTGCCATATTCTCCCCCGAATGTTCGCCAATGAGTTCTTGAAAGTCGATTAGGAGTTCCTCTGAAAGGGGTCAAAGGTAAATGACGCCGAACCGGAAGTTGAGTATGTACGTATTCACCTAGCTTTCCATCGTTGGTAATATAATGAGCGACTATTGCAATGAACGCGTAGCCGTTTGGCGATGTCCATGCATCCAGAGAGATGGAAACCATGCTTTCAATCGACTGACAGAGGGTGGTCAGCCCCAGAGCCTGATTTCGGAGTAACAGACTTGCCGCGAAGAATGACCGCAACTCTTTCTCCAACTCTGTCCCCATTTTCGCTATTTGGCGCTGCACCGTCTTTGAGCAAGGAATGTGCAATCCGCCAGGGCGGTGGTGGATGTATTCAAGTAAGCGGCGGAACTCTGGTCGGTCTACCTCTTGGAATGGCTGGTCGCATGCAACTACCCACTCGATGAGGAGCTCCTGAAATTTCGCTTGGTCCCAATCACCCTAAACGAGTTACAGTGCGACGTAAAAGGAAATGCACCGAACTCACCAGACTCTTGTCTGCAGCACGTTCTAAGGATTGTCGGAGAGTCTGCTGATGATTTTCCGCAGCGGCACAGGCGGCGATGAATTTGCTGAGATCAGCTCGAGTTGGAAACTTCTTCTTGCCTTCTGCAACTGCTTGTTCTTCGGGCATCGGCTGCCTCTTCTTGTCGTGCAGAATTTTCCAGAACCGATACATATCCGGGGCGTGGCTTTTCAGGTGTCCGATTACCCCTGGCAGCGTCGGTCAGGCATGATATTACGACACGAAATATCCCACCATTGGCATTGCAGTTCATTAACTTCGTCACCTTGAGGACCTTCTTCGATTCACCGTGGCGGCAACGGTAGAATTTATCGCCAGGAATGGAGACTTGCCCGTGATTAGTTTTAGTTATATTGTCGAAGAAGAGCCAAATGGGATTGCGGAGGCGTTCCGTATTCTGCAGACCGTGAGTCCGGCTCCTGATAGTTATTCAAAACTTACTTTTGCGGTGGGAACCGGTTCAGCGGTATCCGAGGGTCCGGTGGAATTGGAGGTGTTTTCGGCAGGCTTTTCGACTCGGGTTTTTTTCTTCTTCCTCGGCTTGGTCGTCGGGTTACGGGATGTACCCTCCGGGACTGTCTTAGTAGGAAGTCCATCCGCGATCTGGAACATATCAGGGCGCTCAAACATCCACTCCACAAGCATAATAGCAATCTTACCTCCTCGTTTGGGATTGTGGTGTCCCGATCACTGTCGGACTCATTCCCCGAATCTGACTCATCACCCGAATAGGTGGAATCTTCAGGATCAGTATGTACATCCCCAGTCTGCTTCCCCTTGCCCTTTGCACCTGATTTTCGAGCCCTTAGCTTTCGCTTCTGACCACGCGGCGGCTGATCATCATCCTCTTGTTGGTCAGCAATAATGGCGGCTCTCATGCGCCGGTTCAGATTCTTGTCACGCTTTGGACGGGATGGTCCTTGAAACGGTTCAGCATAAGCATATCATGATAATTTCAAAATACCTGGTGCTTGCGGATCCGCTCCGGGATCCGATCCGAAATCGATATCTTTTGCATCTTTCATGGTACCGTCTGGATTCAGGGCACCCTGCTCCCAACCCTGCTCATTATAAACAACTCCCGATTCTGTGAGAATTATATCAGCACATTTTACGATCGAGATACTGAGAAAGAGCGCACCAGGTGTGCCGCCTAATAACCGAGGCGGCATCAGGAAATGAGAAAGGCCACCGACACCGAGTTCAGACATCGTCTCGGAACCCCGTAGCGGGCGCCAACGACCCAGGAGGTACATGGGCCCTTGCTTGCGACATGGTATGTGCCCTCGGTGACAAAGGGCCGCGCGAATATCCAGAACTGTGGTCGTCGCGGTCACGGCTTTGATGGTGTTATTCATCAAATATCCTGAGACGATGGATGAACTCACTAAGGGAAACGGTACTGCTTGTACTTGTGTCGACAAATATTGTCATCGCGTCCGGGGAGGAATCTGTGCGATTTAGATAGTGTACGTCTCAGTGGGGAATAAAATATTGACCTTGCTTCGAAGTCCCACCGGATGCCTCCTTGTTACGCCATGCTCGTTGTAGGCAATCAAGTCGCATATGTGATATGTGGTCGCGTCGATACCTCCAAGGAGTACGGAAAGTCTGGTATTTGACGACGTTCAAGGCGTGAGGACGCGCCAAATATACTTTGCATTCAGAATTAGATCGAGATGAACTATCCAAGGAGTGAATAGGGCACCGAAATAAACGCAGGCAGCGACCCAGTAGACATAGATGGAGCAGAGAAGTTGGGCAGACTGTGGACTAGACAAGATATTCCTCGCAATAACAATGGCTGACGACCAAGGCACCGAGAAGTGGTAAGATCCGAGCAGAATACCCAACAGACCAGTCAAGACCGGCAAGAAAAGGAGTAGAAAGCAGCTCAAAAATAACGCGAGAATTGACCGCGTAGAGGAAGCGACGGTGTGCGCTGTGGATTCAGTCAACACACCACGCGTCTCACGACCATTATGAGCTGAAATAAGTATGAGTGCCGTGGATTCCAATCCCAGAAGTAAGAAGAACCTTTTTTAATGCGCTCGCGGCCAAACAAGGTTGCGGTCATCGGGGAATACTGTAACAAGTCTCGTTCTGCATATCTTTTATACCTGGCTTGGTAGGAGGATCAAATTTTGGTCCGGTTTCAATGAGTCAAGCGTGGTGGTGCGGTGGAGAGCAAGTGGGGCATCTCAGGGTCGTAGATTATCTTATTATGCTAAGGCCCAAGGAGGCTGGTTGCGGTGAGATTGATTCCTTCACAATCCAGATCGCACAGGGGACAAAGGAAAAATGGATGAGGCTTGAATTGGCAGCAACACGGGCGAGCTCGACGACGATGGCGGACTTGGGATAAGTTAGGATGTTCCGTAACCAAGTAGCTCCAACTTCTAGTGGCGCGTTGGCAATGGCAACTGAGCCGAGGCGTCATCGCCATCTTTTCGGGCCCGAATGCCGCAATCATGCAGGGATTGATCTGGCCACGGAGCTGGCCACGGGGACTCAAATTTACGGCCCGTAAGGGTGCCGTATACGGCCGTACTCGTACGGCTTCATACGGCACTACGTACGGGGGGCACCCGTAACCGTACGAGGCCCCCGAGAGGGCCTTACGGGACGGTACGGGTCACCGTATTACGGGTAACCGTAAGCCGTATTATACGGTTACGGTGTCGATCCCTACACTGGCGACCGCGCTCGAAGCCCAGGTGGGAGTCCAAGTCGAGTACGTGTCAGTGCCAGAGACACCGCTCACAGCAGGATCGTACTGGAAGGAGGACGTAGCGGGCCGTAGATGCGGTGACATGCTTTCCTCCTTCTCATCGCTCGTCGAAGCAATGCCTAGGGCAAGTCGTTAGTAGTGAGCGCAAAGGAGTCGGAGGACGAAAGGCTGGCTCACTGATATGATCATGTGATGTCGCTCTGGCCCTCTTCCTTCCGCGCTCGACATCATCTAACAGCAAGAATCCCGGGGAAGCCGAACGCTTCAACGAAGATGCTATGCGATGTCAGCTTCGCCCTCAATGCGAGCCAAAAACTCACCTTTGCCGAACAGGGCCTCGTGCGCAGGCGGGAAAGTGTCATCATCACCAGAATCGTATGGCCGAAGATCTGGATGAAGCTGTTAGATGGGGAAGGTGGTAGATTCCGTACTCACATTGCTCTTCAGGCTTAACTGCAGCACGCGATACCGACCTTCGAGTGATGGGACGAGCATCCACTTCATCGGGCTCTTCAAGCTCATCCGACTCGGAGTCGACAGCCGAATCCGACCCTTCCGATGGCTCTGCCTTGACGTCTGAGCGGCCCTTGACCGCACGAGCTTTGGGATTCGATTTGCGACGCTTGGCCGGCTCGATCTCGGACTCTGACCCTGTCTCTTCGCCGCCCCTGCATCTCTCAATAACATCTTCGAGGTCTTTGCAGTGACGCCAAGGAATGTGATGCTTGGTTGCTGAGTCCACATTTGAGCAAGGATTCCGGAAGATCTAGCACAGACGCACCAATGCGGAGCACATGGTCTGTGAACTTGCGGTTTGCCGGGCCCTTTGATTCGTCCAGCTCTGCGCCTGTGATACTTGCCCGGTCCATCACAAAAAGCTTGCGCTGATCCTTTCCCAGCAACACCCAATGATCACGATCCCCAGGATAACGGTATTCCAAGTACTCAAAGAGTATGGGGAACAACATACGAAACCACTTGTCAATCTGCTTCTGGTCCCAAGCTAGGCTGAATTCCAGCTCTTTGTCATCGCGCGTCTTGGAAATCACGAGTTTACACTTCAGCAATTTCTCCACCGTTGAAGGCGTCGGAGACTTGGCATCCTGAAGCTCGCCTTCACTCTGGTATCAATTCAGTACAAATATGTAGAGAAGAGCACTAAGACTTACATCAAGGCCGCACGTAATGACTAGGACACTGCTGACTTTGACGAGCTGTGTGGCCTCTGAGACCCTCTTTTTATTTTTATTCGTCTTCTTCCCAGGGATGCGTCAAGGGCAGGAATGAGGCACATGGATATGTCACTTACCTTGGCAGATGACGCGGACACGCCGCCAGATTCTTTTTTCGTACGGAACCCGGCATTGGTCTCCTTGCGAGCGTCGAAATCGGTAATCGGGGGCTTGGAGTTGGATAGTCGGTCAACTCCATAGCGGGCGAGGACCTCCTGCACAGTGGGATCTCGGTGAATTTTTTTTCGGTGCGAGCATCTCTGGCATTTCGTCTTCTTGTTGACGTCGCCAGTTCGCGGCGGCTGGAACCCAGCGCAGGATTTTGAGCAACCAGTGCCCTCCTTGCCTTCGAAGGCCATGCTGAAAAGACGACGAATTCAGAAAGAGGGTGACGTGTCTTTTCACGCAGTCCGTCCTCGGCAATCGGTGCCTTGATACACCTTGATATATCCGAGTTACATCGGCTGACAGTGCAGTCTGGACGACAATAACTCCACTATCGAGAGTTGAACTTGCTGGCAAACCCGTTGTAAGTCACTGAAGTGTGTTCCAACTTCCAAAGAATCTGGCTTCAGAGCATCCAAGTCTCAATCATAAATGAAAGCAAGCTTTGATTCTTGCGGGAAGTAGACCGAAGTTCCTCAGAATCAACTCGCTGGTTTCTATCTCCAGTGGCGCTCTATTTCAGTCCTGCTATCGTCGCAACTCTGAGCGCCGAAGAAATCATATGACAACACATCAATTTCCCAAAGGGAGACATGGGAAGAGCAGGCCCGCGGACACTCCCTTTAAGGTCGCTCCGCGATAGAGTAAATCAGACCGCAAAAATGACCCCTACCTCCATGTCACTTATAGAGTAAAACAGCTGGCCAAGTGGCTACGTCGCTCCGACATAGAGTAAATTGCACGCGGAGCGCGATTTTTTTAAAATAACTACTGGCGCCGGGGCGGCGGCGCTTCGGGCCCTAGAAAGAGACAAGTTAAGTCACACTACAATAGCCTACAACAACACGTACGCGTCCTCCCCTCTCCGTCCCCCTTTCCGTCGCATTTACTATGCAGCCGCAATGCAGCCGCAATGGCTTATGTATTACCCCTTAGCTACGATACGCTAGCTTTATCCCCCTCGCATCGGTGCCCCCTACTTCCCTGCTCCGCACCACCTTTTGTGTGACTGCTTACTCTTTTCCCTCTACGCGTCTCTCTGATGGCCGATGTCGTGGAACTTGACACGGATGTCCCCTTCGACTGTTCTCACTGGATTGACGTGGGGAAGATCTACAAAGACGTGCCGGAGGAGGTTGCTGATGCATGCAGCGCCGCGCGCGAAATTCCTTCTAATCTTGCAGCAACACTTCCCAGTCGAGCTATATCCGTAACCGAATTCTTGGCACTCGAGTTGATTCAGAGCAAACCCGGGAACCCGAAATCAACGTTGAATACTTGGGCGGAAAGTTTTCCCTCAACCACGCTGCTCATCAGTTGAAGGAGGGCATTCAACAGAGCGAAGGACTACGAACGGATACCACATTTCAGAAAGCTCGGTACCATCGGTGGATCGCAAGTGGAAAGCCTGTCGAGTGGAGAGTGGGATGCCGGCTCGATGTTGCCCTGTCCGATCTGCGAGGTGATGCGGAAGCCAATGGAGGCGTCGGCGGGACATAGAAAAAAGCTGGGCCACGGGGAAAACGGTAGCACACACAGTCTTGTTACCTTGGTGGAGGGCGTAGAAGAATTTTAGGGCTCAGGGAGGATGTCCCGGGGGGGCGGAGGGACCCAGGAGTGGCGCAGGAGCGGAAAAATGGACCCGGGAGAAAAAAAAATGGCATTTTTCAATATGTTGCTCCGAAATAGAGTAAATCAGCGACCGAAAGCCGAAATTTATAGAGTAAAACAGCCAAAAATTTCGGTAAAAAGCGGAGGGACCTTGAAGGGAGTGTCCGCGGGCCTGGAAGAGCATTCCGAGCATTCAAGGGTTCCTGAGCCTGCACTCATTTGTACATAGATTTACCTTCGAAGTCGTTCAGTACCACGGCAAGCCAAAACAGACTGCGCACCGTGCCGCGGGGCTCGGCCCGAGAGTGGAACCAAATACAAACCAAACAACCTAGTCTTTCCAAATTTTCAGCTTATGAGTGAGGGATATATGCATAATGTTCCATCGCATACATGGAAATCCTTAGCCAGAGCCTCAGATTGAGCTACGATTTTTTTTGTTCTGACCGGCGCAAATGATATTGATAAGCGGCACAGCGTTTGCACAGCCTCCCTTAACGACGGTGTTCTGATCTACAATCATTTTGTGATTGTAGATCAGAACACCGTCATATTTAATCTCAACAAGCCGGGGACCTGTGACCCCAGAACATCCTGTGTTATATTCTATGGACCTCCACATAAACTTCTATGAAGCCATTTCCCTAGAAAATTAGTGAGCTCACATGAGAGGAGCAGTTTTGTTTCGCATCGTTCTGACCCATTATCAGCAGGGATAGGCTCGCTTTGAGTAGACTGTAAGCCTGTTACATTGGGATCCAGCCAATCAGTGCCCCTGCCCTCTTTTGAGTTGAAAACTGGGTAATATAGGATGTTCCAAACAATAATCTCGTAATTTTTGGAGCTGATGAGGAAAATGCCCTGACCCGGGGTCCTGCATCGTTGGGCTGTTAAATGAATGCAAACTAAGCATCGGAAATTGTTTTCACGTTGGAAGGGAAGATAATGGCTACCTAGGATAGCCTGCCATGTGCAGAGGCCCCCACCGAAAGACGGATTCTGCCGTCGTGCAAGTGCAATCAATCTGATCTTTCCCGGGCTCCTGGCACTTAGGGCTGGCAATTTTTTTCTGTCAGAGATATTTCCACCTACTCCAATGCGTCTAAGGAGTGTTTGCGCAAAGTCCATCCGCGAGCCAAACAGGCTCAATAACTTTTCTCGGTCGTCCCCTACGCCCGGTTCTCTCAATCCGGATAGGGACAACGTGCTTGAGCTTCGCATGCTCTCTGAAAACGATGAACAGGTGTTGATTTTTTTTTCCTGTGGCTCACATTCCTTCCGCAATGACAGCACTCCGCTCGAGGTCAACCACAATTGAACCCAACGCATTGGCACAATCCTCCATCCATACTTGATGCCCAACCTCGGGGACCATAGCTTCGAGTATAGGCACTAGTTTATTGACCGTCTGCTCGGAATGGATACGCAACCGAAGTGGATCGGCCTCCTCCTGCCGAAGCAGCGTGGAAGCACGCTCATAGGCCGTGGCGATGATTCCGTGGGCATGCAGGACATCGGGGGACCAATCAAACTCTTCAGGTGTAAGTGGTAAGGGGGGGAATTGGGCTGGGTGGACCATAGTCGTGAGAGGGGGACAGCGAGATCTTGAGCCACAAGGCGGTCGAGAGCAGGCAAACACGAGGCTGCTTTATCATCAGAAGGTCTGATTTCGGCGCCCTTGATTGATTGATTCCAGTCACTTGAAGATTGAGATTACCGTGAATTACTGGACTTGCGATCTGAGGGCAGCGGCAGCAACTACAATCATGCGAGGAGAACGTTCACAAAAAAGGTCCTTGCCGACTATACGCGAGGCGTTGTTTGGCTCGGCTTACCAAAGCGTGACCGGATCGATGCGCGGCCTTTTATTTCTTCTATCCGTACAATGTCAGAGCATGCGCCAGAACAGAAAGAGGACCACCACGGTCCCAAGCGCCACCCTCTTTTTTATTTTAACGATGGTGATGCGATTTTCCGGGTACGCTTCGAGTTGTTGAATCATCCATTTCACTTACTCATGAATATCAGCTTCCCTCACGGGACTACCCAGGTGGTGTCCTCTACAAGCTCCACCCTGGATTGCTAAGCGCGAGGTCCCGCTTCTTCACCTCGATGTTTTCCCTCCCTCGCGGCGTCGACACTTCTGAGCAGATCCTGTCAGAAGGCAAAACTGATGACAACGCAATTCAGCTTCCGTCCACCCTCGACCAAAGTGATTTCGATGGTTTGCTGACATACCTATACATGGGCCCGAGGTGAACCTCCTTTACTCTCGGCACTGGATGCAATTTGACCTACTTCCTCAGCGCCCATCCTAAACCACCGAGTTTCTGATTTCGGTCATGAAACTCTGCGTTTTCTTTGATATTGAAGACGGGGTCACGTACACCACCAACGAATTGGTCCGTCTCGGCGAAGAGGTCCACCCGGCGCTCCAATTCGAGCTTGCGCGTTGCTGCGGCGTCGACACCTGGATTGAGCCCGCGTTCCGCAGGCTCATGAACATGGATCTCCTCTCCCTCGACTCTCCCCAGGTGTCCCAGATCGGGCATTGGGGCTACTTCTGGCTTACTCAGACCAAGGCAAAAATCCAAAAATTGCGGAATCAAGTCGCATTCAATGTGCCTCCCATCGTCAACAGCGGGGAATGTGATACACCGGACACGTGCGCGGACGCGTGGACGCGTGAATGGGAGGAGAATGTGCGGCAGCTCCTTCACCACCCAGAGCAGCCTATCAGCTGTCTCGACCTCCTCTATGATTTGCGAAACGCGCACATTGAGGGCCTCTGCGACAGGTGCCAGGACTTGACGGTTACCTGGATCTGGGGCACATGTTTGCTTACCCAGGAGCGGGATTTCATCGACGAAGCCGTCGTCGCGTTGATGGACCTGCAAACGGACCAACCGCTTCGCGCGGCTCTCATTGCCAGCTTGGCCGACAACACCATTATCAATTACTGATTGCGCGGCGACGCGTCGTCCGAGTTATTGCTCCCTGTCCTCGTTTACATGCTCATTTCTACCTCCTCCCATTCGTACCTTATCTTGATCCTTTTTAATGTTACCTGCACCAGCCGCATTTGGCTCTCCTCTACTATCGTGAATCGTGATCGTGATGGCGTGACATCCATCAGGAAATTTGCGATGGCCGGTTTTGAGCCGATGACGCTCGTGATTTGATGCCATCTGATATGCATCCCATACGGTCGTATATGGCATCGTCCGCTCTCGTCAGCGTGTTGCCAGATTTCGGGCTCCTCGTATTGCAGTACAGATGGCAGTCAGTCTGGTGGTCAACCATGAGTGCTGGTGGGTCAATATGAGTTGAGTGCCAGACAAGCCATGCCTCCATGATTGCCATCTTTCTTTGTATTCGCCGTATCCAAGGAGAGAGGAGGGGTATTCTTTTTGTACATCGCAGACCATCAATACCTGAGGATATCCAATAACACAATTAATATTATTGTATGTTACCATGAACGTCTGAACGTTGAACATGTGAACTCGGGTTGCTGCTGAATTTGTGATTATTAATACAGTATACTGAATTCCTTGTGTTCATTGATGAATGGTTGCGGGAACATAGTGTTATGCGAAAGTATCATATTGAAGTCTTGGCGTGAACTAGACTTGCGACCAGTTCGTTTCCAGCACTGATCACGAGGGCAAGAAGATCAGTGCTGTGAAACGACTTGATTTCGGACTTGGGAATTTCAGCCCTTCCCCTGCCCTCCCGTACTTTCAGAATGAAGGAGCTCCAGGCCCAAGTTATATAGAGAAAGTTACTTCATTTTTCATTTTGAATTGATGGAGCACCACTTATTTTTGGGCAAAATCCGAAACAAGTTGGTCTCATTCAACTCAGAATTGAAAACTGTCCATCTTTGACTATACAACTTTTTACACTTTTTCTGAAGGTACGGGAGGTCGAAAATACGAAGTCCAAAACCTCGTTTGGCGGCATCAGCCAAAATCGCAGCATGATATCCCAGCCGCTTCGCCAACCATGATAAGCGCAGCCACGTGCTTGGCGAACGCGGTTGGTCACGAGCCTATAGGCGTGAACGTCGAAATTGCCAAGTCAGTTGAAACTCCGACTGATCACGTGGCCATGGCGTGATTGATGGATGTTGGTTGATGCTGGAGTCATCTCTCTTGCTCCCTTCCACCACCGTCCTTCCCTCCCGCTTCTTTGCCTCTTCGCCCATCGGTCTAGTTTCTGCTGGCCGCCCTTCCTCAAGGCCTCCCTCAAGTGATGTGGAGACAGAGTCAGCCCGCGGACACAGTGGATGGCGCTGGACTACTGTATGCTGTCTTCTGGCCTTCTGGCGTCCCGGTTTCTGAGCCTTCCATACTCGCTCGATCGAATCCCCGCGCTGTCCTGCAACGTCACAATACCCGTGATGCACGCTCAACGGTCTCACGCTCCCCGCTTGATCCACTCTACACGCCGCGAGCGCTTAAGGTCACGGCACCGCATGGCGCACCTTCTCCCCCAGCCTCTTTTCTTTGCCTTCGTGTATTGTTTGCACGTAAACGCCACCTGTGGCATCTCCTTATCGTGCATTGGCTGCACTGAATTGCCGCCTGTGGCATCTCCTTATCGTGCATTGGCTGCACTGAATTGCCGTCTGTGGCATTTATGTTTGCTTCTTTCCCTTTTACTATCTCTCTTTCTTCCGTGTGGTTTTCGGCTAGGTACACATTTGAAGGTATGACATGCACCTTATACTCAGGACATGACTGACACCTCAATTTAGGTAGATCAAGGCAAGGGTGTGCACTGAAGACCCCCACGCTGATGAAACATGTACGTCGCATCCACTATTTTGTGAGTATATCTAATTGTATTTCAGGATGCACACCCTCCCCATTGCACCTCGGTTACCTCCGGGTCCAAACTCGGGGAACATTGCGTTGCAATGGAGATTGGGGCCTCATTGTTAGTTTTTCTCTGACACAATTTATTTATTTTTCTGTATTGTGTCTTGATTGTGTCATTGAATATTCGGCAATGGAAAGGATTTTATTACAACCCACAAGAATGAGCAGGTTCCTGACCATAGCTAGCAAGCGAATATGAGGGTACTACCTGCCAGATGACAAACTTGTAAGGGTGCCGCCCGCAGGACGACAAACTCGTCAGACGCCATCCGCGCTGATGGATCTCTCTAGCTCCGATAGACCAGTAATCCGGCAGTATCAGCTGGCTCATCAGATTATGTCACCTCATAGCGCTGATGGCGATTATCCGGCATTACGAGGCCGGATCAGCGAGGTGCTGATTTCCTGATGCATCACACCTTGCCAGCACCACGTCGGACGACTTGTCTTTTCACTCAATGCAGCCCTCTTCAATGCAGACCCTGTGCGCGAGAAGAGGGCTTCATCTGCCCCCCAAGGCGCCCTCCTGAGCCAGCTCCCTATCACCGTCGAGCTCAAGACGACTCAGGTCATCACAAGGTGAATACTGTCCACTTACCCGCCGCCGACACTAATCCTGCTAGATCCTGGAGATAGTGCAACTACCTTCGACGGCAACACTCGTTGGTCAGCTTTCCGAAAACGCTGGGTGCACGAGAGCTGCGGCGCCGCGCTGTGCAGCAGCAGTGTAAATCTTCAGTCGGTGCGCACAATCTGGCTACCTTTCCTCGCGCCACTAAGGCTGACAGAGTTCCAGTGAGGCCCACACCCGTCGTCCCCAAGCTACCTCGGAGTGCTGGTCGACGCGACACGGTCACCGTCACGCACAGCATCTGCCTGCTTTCAGCGCCTCGTGACGAGCTGCGGTGCTCGGATAACGGACTTTCTTTGTAAGGTCGAGCTGCTCGTGGGTTGACCCCGCAGTCCCTGTGATGCATGTCCTCACTCAGCTCAGATGAGTACGCCCACCTCTCTACTCTACACCGCCGTTGACACGCACTGACCCGCCCGTTGGCAGGCCCAAACACCTCGAGGGCCTCAGGGCACGGCCCGTTCTCACCCTCAACGTCGCATTCGTACCCGCATCTGGGGTCGCACTCAAGATTGCCAGTGCATCGCGTACCACGCCACACAGCTTCTACATTTGCAGCCGTGCTTGCATGCATGCCTGTCGCCCGCGGTGCACCAGCTGCGCAGCTGCGTAAACTCACCGATGAGACACCAAGCCCACGCAGCCTGCAGTCCAGGGTCTCCCGCTTTGCTACCGTCTCCCACGTAGGACCGCTATCTAGTTACTGCGGTCTTCGCACCTCCTCAGTTGGACTGTAGAAAGCCTAGTACAAGCAGCATATATAGCTGATACTGAGTCCCTACGCTACTCTAGTTTGAATTCGAAAAAAAAAAGTGTTGCCAGTTTTTTTTTTTTGGTTGGTCGGAAAAAGTGTCGCGAGTTTCAAACTCAGTCAATAAAAGTGTCGCGAATTTGAAGAGGGTCAATAAAAGTGTCGCGATTGAAGTTGCTCAATAAAAGTGTCGGACGTGTCAATAAAAGTGTCGGAACTCAAATTGGGTCGAACAAAAGTGTCGGAGAATCGCAACTTTCCGACACTTACATTCGTGCTCAAAAACCTGATAATAGTGTCGGGAATTGCGTTTTTTGCTCATAAAAGTGTCGGAAAGTGTACAAAAGTGTCGGATGATTAAATGTGCATTTGGACCGCCATAAAAGACAGCATCAATTCCGAGAAATAGGCATGTATCGCACTTCCACCTACGAAAATTGGGGTCCTAATGACTGAAATTGTGGTTCTCCTTCATTCCTACACATTTCTAATATTTATGCCAGACTCAAGTCGACTCAAGTCACTTGAAGTCGACTTGGACTGACTTGCGAGTCAAGTCAAGTCTGACATTTGACTCGACTCGACTCGACTCAAGTCGGCTACCAAGTCGACTTCAAGTTGCCTCAAGTCTGAAGTCGCGGCAACATTACAAGTACCCCCAATCTTCGATTTGCGTCTGACATGGCCTGACATGGTCTCGACATGGGATCTGGTTGTTTTTCTTGTGATATAAGGGTTCTTTCACGGGGACTGCATTTGGGGTGCGCAGGATGCGGGGAGGTGTGGGTGGTGTGCAGTGGCCGGCGGTACATACTACAGGTGGAGGCGGAGCGGGTTTGGCGGCAGCGACGGACGTGACTGAGGTGCTGGCGTGATACCAGCAGCCATGCTTGCTCGCTGGGGTGGCTTGCCGGCGGAGTTGCTGGAAAGCGAGATGGCCAGTGGGAGTGGTGAGTTGGAAGGACGAGAAAATGACGTGGCTAGCTGGATTGATAGCCGATCAATCACAAACGTAACAGAGTGACTCAACGCCGCCGTTCAAAAAGGGAAGTTCGCCAGTCAAATCATTGCGAAATATGGGTATATAGCATCATAGAAATACAAAAGAAATTCTGTGGGTCACCCGATGTGGAAGTGGGGAATGCCTGGCATGTAGATTCTTGTGAAGGGTCGGTAGTCCGTGTATGGTTCGAGCGAATGATGGGAAGAAAATATGGAAATAGATCCCGGGCCGTAGAGTAAGAAAACGAGAAGAAAACAGAGTAAGAAAGTCCAAGAATGTCGTGCAAAGAGGGTGAGGTCGTGTGGATTGGTTTAGAGGTTTCTGGTGGCTAAGTAGCCCACTGGCAACGTTACGAGAGTGGGGGGCGAAGTCCTCCTACGGTACCTCTGGGCGAGAGCCCTGCACTGGCCGCGGATGTCGTGGTATGAAGGTAAAATTGCGTGGTGGTCTGTATTTACCGTACAAACAATGATTGGACTAAGAATATAGATAGCGACAGGCAAAGGCCGAAACCACCGTGTGGAAGAGTTTCCACATGCCGGCCATCCGACCCTGCCACACCGATGTTTGTTAAGACCGTTGGACAGCTAGCTTGACGCTTGGACATTCCTGATGGACTTCTGGCAAGCAATTTGTGTACAGTTGGGAAAATAACGCATAGCGAAGTGGGGAAATGGTACACAGGGTTATTCCTGCAATGCTTCCGCACTGACTTGCCAACAGCGTCCATACCGTACAATGGATTCTTGAAAAGTGCTTCAACGGCGAGACCGCATTATCCCATCCCCCACGAAGTAAGGCCCCAGATTGTGATCATTGGCGCTGGGTACAGTACTTGCACTTATGGCTTTCCATCCCGCTCACTTCCCGAGTAGGATTGGAGGCGTCTCTTTGCCATCGCACTCAGACGGAAGCTGGGATTTGATGACTTCATAGTGCTTGGGAGCCTCGCATAATGTATCCATTTGTGTCTGACATTCTGACAGATCTATGAAAAGGCTGCGGATTTCGGCGGGACATGGAGGGTTAGCTTCTTGCCTTTTCGATCATCTCTTCTTACATGCATAGCACAGGATAATATCTCTCCCGTTCGATAATTTGTTGCTTGTTCTAGGCCAGGTGCTGACATACTGACTTAGCGAGCCTCATCAGACGTCGGCATACATTTCTATTCGCTCTCAATGGATCTCAATCCCGACTGGCCTTCAACGCACAGATCCCAAGCGGAAACACAAGTATTGGTGCAAATTAACGGCCAAATACGACCTGTACTCTTGTACTGTCTTCAATCGCCTCGTAGTCTCCGCCGAATGGAGATCCAAGGAGCAATTGTACAACATTGTTAGCGAGGACATTGCATCGGGTGAAAGATTCACGACCACGGTAAAGGTCCTCATATCCATGATCGGCATCCTCGAGCTGCCAAGATATCCCAACATTGCGGGCATCTCTTCCTTCAAAGGTGAAATGTTCCAGTGCGGTGGGATACCGGAGTGAACCTGCGAGGAAACAGGGTGGCCGTGATGGGGAATGGCGCTTCCGCGTGAGTGAACTAAACAGTGATCTTCGCATTCATGCAAACCGTTGACGATATCAGGACACAATTTGTCCCGGTGATTTCGGAGGATCCATCTGTGCAAATCACGGAATTCTGCAGGACCCCGAACTGATTTTTTGCCACCGGTCAGCACTATCTCTTTCTGTAAAAAAAATTGGCAGATACTGACCGACTACAGTCCGTCTTAGAAATGGACATTCAGGAATGTACCAGGGGCGATAAGGTTTTACAGATCCTTTTTACACTTCCGAGTACTGGGGTTTTTCATTCAAATCGACAGTCACGGGTCACGGCCCCCTCTATTGATGTCAAAATTTGGTCACGGTCACGGGTCACGAAGGCCCTTGTCGAACCTGCTGTCGGTAACGGCGCACCCAAAATCGCCCGAAAGCTGCAAAAAAAGCGAAAATTCAGGTGGGAGATGTTGAAATTTTGGGGGGTGTCACGCAAAATTTCCGCCCATGTCGAAATGTCGAATTGGTAAAACGAGGCACGCGTCACACCCCTGTCGATTTGAACGAAATACCCCAGTACGTTCGTTTTTTTCGCCAAACGAGAATCCATTGACGCCGTTTGTTTCTGGAGAGCGAGATGCTTTACTTGTTCGTTTTCGCACAGAAATACATGTGTATTCAGTTGTTGACGGAGTTCACTTGGCTTTAGAACTTGACTCCCACGATTACTCCTCCCTGAGCCAGTAGGATCTCCTGCATGTGAGCTGTTCCCCAATCACTCCCCAATCCAGTCCGATATCTTCCGGGTTCTCAGGGTTGTCCAGCCTAATTGTTTGCATCGAATCGTCTGTAATAAAAGGTGCGATGTGATCACTCAACGCGGCAAGTTGGGTGGAGCGCTTAGATCATAATAGACGTGGTTGATAGAAGCCGATCCCTGACGTTCCTTCTTCAGAACTTGGCTCATCGCTCATCGAGGCTTCCTCTCTTTGTAACTGTTTTGCTTTTGGAGGCGTTGAAGCTGAAGAGTCAAATTATATCCGTTTTCAAATTTCGGCACACTGAACTGAATCCACTAGTCCTAGAAAGACCCTCCAGTGACAGGCGCATCCCGAATCGTACCCGCAGACCCGCCCGTCACCGTCAGCGCGTCAAAGTTCCATGTCCTGTGCAGCACGGAAAATTTAGCCAAACCCATCAAGAGAAAAGAAGGCTGGAAGAGGGAAGGAGAACATAGGGAAAAGAGGAAGGAGAACACACCCAACACAGCTACTTGTACTACCACAGTTCACGCTCACGCGCTTTGCCGCGGAGGTGACTGAGATGGTGTTGGTTCCGCTGAAGGTTACTCCCTGCAACGTATTCCGGGTTCAGTCAGGTTCAAAAGCGAGTTTCGGATATCGTACGTTGATCACGACTCCAGTCCCCGGCGTGCCTATAAGCCAACTCAACTGAACGCGGAGGACAGGAAAAAAAAACAAAAAAACAAACCCAGCGTATCCGGATAACTCTGATCAATCAACACCCCAAACTGGGTGATCCCCGAAAGCTTGTTGTTCGTGTAGACGATGTTGCTGACGGTGGACGCTGCAGCGGTTGCGTCGGTCTTGATGCGCAGGCCGTTGGTGCTGCAGAGGCGTTAGCCGTCAGTCGTCGAGGACAAGAGATGTGCATGGAGACGGTGGAGGTGAAGGGGGAAGAGAAAAGAAGGGCAGCACAACGGACTTGTTCATAACTGTATTCCCCGTGATATGCACATTGTTCACGACGACATTGCTTGCGATGGAGCCCTGTACGTGTGTCCGCTCAGCGTCCGCACTCCGATATGGAGTCTAGTACCCACAATAGATATCCCGTGCCCGCCAACACACACGTTATTCTGGAACGTGACGTTCGTGCCGCCGTTCACAGCGAGGCAGTCGTCTGTTAACAAGAATTATCATTTAGACTTACACGCCGAAGTTGATGGGAGGATGGACGCACCCTGGTTATGCACCGAACTGTTTTGTATGATGACGTTGTTGGCGTTCGAGATTCCGAAACCATCGGTGTTGTGCCCTGCATTTATTGGTCTTGAACTTGGCTTTGTTTACGATTAGGCAAGTATAGATCACTCACCAGCCGGAAGACCGTTCGACCTGCTATTCGGTAGATCACCCAGAGCTATATACATGCGCGTCGCTGTTACTATCCCGAAAAAAAGCGGAGATGCGAGACGCACAGTTATCAATCGTAATCCCACTAATCGTCACCGGCGAGCCCTTGACCGCAATCGAGCGCGCCGGCGCATTGAGGATGCGCACGTTGGAGAAGGACCCGGCGTTGTTGACGCGGATGAAGGGTGCGGGTTTGGTTACCCCGCCGTTGCCGCCGAGCTGTGGGGGTGAGGATGAGGGTGAATGAAGGGAGAGAACGATGCACTTACGCCGTCCTGGAAATAATTGGATGAGAAGGGAAGAATGCAGTGAATGGAAACGTACCCAGTAGAGGTCTCCCTGGCCAAACAGTGTGTGCCCGTTCCCGTTGACTGCACAGGTTTAGGAATCGCAAGAGATGGAATAAAGGCCCAAATTACAGGTGACGTTCGTGCCACTGACGAGCTGTGCCGAATGAGTGAGCACAATGAAAAAAAGACAAACTAGATTCGCGTACCATGAGTGGCCCAGCCCATTCCTTCACAATTCCGAAAACTGAGTTCCGACCAGTGCACATTATCACGCTCATACCGCAAAGCCGAAGGTAATATCCCCCGCCATAGTAATAGCCGTGCCAGTGGCTGCATTAATCGTGAATGTCTGCCCGCCCGGGACGGTGAAGCTGTTGAGCTACATCCAAGTCCAAACACTCCTCCAGTCCAAAGCGAATAGATGAGATTGTACCGTGTACGCACGATGATAGTCGTGCACACTTGCGCGGCAGCGACGTCGGCGAGAGAGGAGATCGTGCCCGTGCAGCGTTTTGCCATCGGGGCTGGTGGGTCTGTGTCCAGCGCAAAGGCGCTGGCGAGGAGGGCGCAGATGATGCCGAGGGTCAGCATTTTTGCAATTTGAGTTGGAAGTTTGAGATTGAGATCAGCGAGGAGCCTGAGGATGAATGCCAAGGACGTCGAGCCAGGCAGAGGAAGGCTTATATCGAGAAGCTGAAGAGAACACAGGGCCCCCCGGCGCGCATGGTAAGAACGGAGAATTAACTCGTGCATCTGACTTGCTTCAACTCCGCTTACCCCGGCGGTCCGGAGAAGCCGCAGATGCAGACCCTCGGAGGATCTGTTATCGTTCTTCACCGATGCGAGAATGAGACTCGAGGGTGCTGGGGAACGAGAAGTCCGCGAGTGAACGTTCATACAGCATGCGTATCTCTTTTCTCTTGAGGCTGGGTAGGGATCGACACCGTAACCGTATAATACGGCTTACGGTTACCCGTAATACGGTGACCCGTACCGTCCCGTAAGGCCCTCTCGGGGGCCTCGTACGGTTACGGGTGCCCCCGTACGTAGTGCCGTATGAAGCCGTACGAGTACGGCCGTATACGGCACCCTTACGGGCCGTAAATTTGAGTCCCCGTGGCCAGCTCCGTGGCCAGATCAATCCCTGCATGATTGCGGCATTCGGGCCCGAAAAGATGGCGATGACGCCTCGGCTCAGTTGCCATTGCCAACGCGCCACTAGAAGTTGGAGCTACTTGGTTACGGAACATCCTAACTTATCCCAAGTCCGCCATCGTCGTCGAGCTCGCCCGTGTTGCTGCCAATTCAAGCCTCATCCATTTTTCCTTTGTCCCCTGTGCGATCTGGATTGTGAAGGAATCAATCTCACCGCAACCAGCCTCCTTGGGCCTTAGCATAATAAGATAATCTACGACCCTGAGATGCCCCACTTGCTCTCCACCGCACCACCACGCTTGACTCATTGAAACCGGACCAAAATTTGATCCTCCTACCAAGCCAGGTATAAAAGATATGCAGAACGAGACTTGTTACAGTATTCCCCGATGACCGCAACCTTGTTTGGCCGCGAGCGCATTAAAAAAGGTTCTTCTTACTTCTGGGATTGGAATCCACGGCACTCATACTTATTTCAGCTCATAATGGTCGTGAGACGCGTGGTGTGTTGACTGAATCCACAGCGCACACCGTCGCTTCCTCTACGCGGTCAATTCTCGCGTTATTTTTGAGCTGCTTTCTACTCCTTTTCTTGCCGGTCTTGACTGGTCTGTTGGGTATTCTGCTCGGATCTTACCACTTCTCGGTGCCTTGGTCGTCAGCCATTGTTATTGCGAGGAATATCTTGTCTAGTCCACAGTCTGCCCAACTTCTCTGCTCCATCTATGTCTACTGGGTCGCTGCCTGCGTTTATTTCGGTGCCCTATTCACTCCTTGGATAGTTCATCTCGATCTAATTCTGAATGCAAAGTATATTTGGCGCGTCCTCACGCCTTGAACGTCGTCAAATACCAGACTTTCCGTACTCCTTGGAGGTATCGACGCGACCACATATCACATATGCGACTTGATTGCCTACAACGAGCATGGCGTAACAAGGAGGCATCCGGTGGGACTTCGAAGCAAGGTCAATATTTTATTCCCCACTGAGACGTACACTATCTAAATCGCACAGATTCCTCCCCGGACGCGATGACAATATTTGTCGACACAAGTACAAGCAGTACCGTTTCCCTTAGTGAGTTCATCCATCGTCTCAGGATATTTGATGAATAACACCATCAAAGCCGTGACCGCGACGACCACAGTTCTGGATATTCGCGCGGCCCTTTGTCACCGAGGGCACATACCATGTCGCAAGCAAGGGCCCATGTACCTCCTGGGTCGTTGGCGCCCGCTACGGGGTTCCGAGACGATGTCTGAACTCGGTGTCGGTGGCCTTTCTCATTTCCTGATGCCGCCTCGGTTATTAGGCGGCACACCTGGTGCGCTCTTTCTCAGTATCTCGATCGTAAAATGTGCTGATATAATTCTCACAGAATCGGGAGTTGTTTATAATGAGCAGGGTTGGGAGCAGGGTGCCCTGAATCCAGACGGTACCATGAAAGATGCAAAAGATATCGATTTCGGATCGGATCCCGGAGCGGATCCGCAAGCACCAGGTATTTTGAAATTATCATGATATGCTTATGCTGAACCGTTTCAAGGACCATCCCGTCCAAAGCGTGACAAGAATCTGAACCGGCGCATGAGAGCCGCCATTATTGCTGACCAACAAGAGGATGATGATCAGCCGCCGCGTGGTCAGAAGCGAAAGCTAAGGGCTCGAAAATCAGGTGCAAAGGGCAAGGGGAAGCAGACTGGGGATGTACATACTGATCCTGAAGATTCCACCTATTCGGGTGATGAGTCAGATTCGGGGAATGAGTCCGACAGTGATCGGGACACCACAATCCCAAACGAGGAGGTAAGATTGCTATTATGCTTGTGGAGTGGATGTTTGAGCGCCCTGATATGTTCCAGATCGCGGATGGACTTCCTACTAAGACAGTCCCGGAGGGTACATCCCGTAACCCGACGACCAAGCCGAGGAAGAAGAAAAAAACCCGAGTCGAAAAGCCTGCCGAAAACACCTCCAATTCCACCGGACCCTCGGATACCGCTGAACCGGTTCCCACCGCAAAAGTAAGTTTTGAATAACTATCAGGAGCCGGACTCACGGTCTGCAGAATACGGAACGCCTCCGCAATCCCATTTGGCTCTTCTTCGACAATATAACTAAAACTAATCACGGGCAAGTCTCCATTCCTGGCGATAAATTCTACCGTTGCCGCCACGGTGAATCGAAGAAGGTCCTCAAGGTGACGAAGTTAATGAACTGCAATGCCAATGGTGGGATATTTCGTGTCGTAATATCATGCCTGACCGACGCTGCCAGGGGTAATCGGACACCTGAAAAGCCACGCCCCGGATATGTATCGGTTCTGGAAAATTCTGCACGACAAGAAGAGGCAGCCGATGCCCGAAGAACAAGCAGTTGCAGAAGGCAAGAAGAAGTTTCCAACTCGAGCTGATCTCAGCAAATTCATCGCCGCCTGTGCCGCTGCGGAAAATCATCAGCAGACTCTCCGACAATCCTTAGAACGTGCTGCAGACAAGAGTCTGGTGAGTTCGGTGCATTTCCTTTTACGTCGCACTGTAACTCGTTTAGGGTGATTGGGACCAAGCGAAATTTCAGGAGCTCCTCATCGAGTGGGTAGTTGCATGCGACCAGCCATTCCAAGAGGTAGACCGACCAGAGTTCCGCCGCTTACTTGAATACATCCACCACCGCCCTGGCGGATTGCACATTCCTTGCTCAAAGACGGTGCAGCGCCAAATAGCGAAAATGGGGACAGAGTTGGAGAAAGAGTTGCGGTCATTCTTCGCGGCAAGTCTGTTACTCCGAAATCAGGCTCTGGGGCTGACCACCCTCTGTCAGTCGATTGAAAGCATGGTTTCCATCTCTCTGGATGCATGGACATCGCCAAACGGCTACGCGTTCATTGCAATAGTCGCTCATTATATTACCAACGATGGAAAGCTAGGTGAATACGTACATACTCAACTTCCGGTTCGGCGTCATTTACCTTTGACCCCTTTCAGAGGAACTCCTAATCGACTTTCAAGAACTCATTGGCGAACATTCGGGGGAGAATATGGCAGAGGTTGTATGGGCGACGTTGACACGCTACGAATTGACCGGCCGAGTTAAGTCAGCGTGAACGAAATTGGACTCAGCTAATTGCCCTGATTTAGGTCATCGCGTTCATGATGGATAACGCCACGAACAACGACACCCTCGTCCAAGCCATTGAAAGGATGTGCCAAGAGAAAGGAATCAAATTCTCCGCGAAGAATTCCCGCCTGAGATGCATGCCCCACACGGTTCACCTGGCCGTCATTAAAGTACGTTCTAGTTAGTCCTTTACTCAATCTTGAACTGTGTCGTGATACTCTGGATAGCTCCTGGAGGCGATTGGTGCTGTTGAGGAGGACCCCAAAAAGAAGAGAAAGGCAGAGTCCTATCAAGATTCGGTTGTTGGTTCACCCGAGTCCGACGACCTTGACGAAGAAGCGGTCGCTTTTGACGATGACGAGGATCAATCTGAGGGGCCCATTCCCAATGGAATCAAAGCGTCCGTACGGAAGGTCAGTTACTTACACAATCACCGCAAAATATTAACCAGGCATATTGTGTAGCTGCGTAGAGTCATTCGTTCGGTTCGTTCAAGCCCTCAACGCCGCCAACAATGGTACAAGATTCTTTCTCCAACCAACATAGTCATGCATGTTCACATGCTCATTCTGGACGTCAAAACACGCTGGTCATCGACGCATCAGATGTTGAGTACGTGCCTTCGTTATTAGTTGCGAGAGGACATACCACTGACAGGCGACTGTGTCCTTTGAAGGCCGAGCGCTTAAATACCGCTCTTCAATCAACACATTCATCGCCGACAATCGTGATCTTCACGGCGCCGAGTTAACGATGCAAGACTGGGATGCAATTGCGATGGTCACCGACTGGCTGCTCAATTTCCGTATGGCTACTAGCCAGATGTCGGCGACATCGCGTCCCATGCTCTCGTCTACTCACTCGACATTTCGTGGTCTTCAGAGAACACTGAAGGACAAATTGCGATCCCTTCCAAAGGAATCGCCGCCGGAGCTTGTCGAGGCCTTGACCAACTCCCATCGGAAGCTCAGCGACTATTATTACAAGTACGACGAGTCCCCATTCTACATTTGGGCAGCCAGTAAGTGTGTTCAGTCTTCGTTCGCTTTACACTACTCAATAGTGAACAGTTCTCGATCCTCGGTTCAATATTAAGAAGCTCACAAAAGATTATGCCGCCGATGACGACCTCACGAAGTATCTTCAGAAGCAGCAGGTAGCTCTTCGTGAGTTTTTTGACGAACATTATCCATCCTCATCTACGACCGTGTCTACTCTGAGCCCTACACCTTCCCGGGCAGCGAATGGATCCGCGACTCGGTCGGGAGTTGTTAATTTCGCAGATTTCGATCTGGGTGGAGATGAGGAGGAGGAGGAGGGGAATGAGCTACAACGCTACTTCGATGCACCACGCGCCCCATCACACACTGATCCCGTTCAGTGGTGGCACGCGAGGAAGACCGAGTTCCCGCGCCTATATCGGCTGGCACGCGACATCATGACCATCCCAGGTCCGTTTCCTTCCCCTCCATCTTGCTTTTCAGCTTATTCCGTGTCAGGTTCTGCAGTGGCCGTTGAACGTGTCTTCTCGGGCGGTAGAGACACAATCTCTTTGCGGCGTGCGCGTTTAGCGCCAGACACCATCCGGACTCTGATGTTGCTCAAGCATCATCTTCGTCTGAAACGGAAGAGCTTCGAGGACGTCCTCCACTCAATAAACGACGCGTAGATATCTATTAGATTTATCCAATTGCATTTCTTTAATTTCCATATACATATACGGCCGTAAGTGCCGTACGATACCGTAAAAAGGTACCGTACCGTCCCGTAAGGGGGTCTGTTGCTCACCTTACGGTTACGGGTACGGTACCAGCCGTCAACCGTAAGGTACCGTAATTCGTACGCCCGTAACCGTATACGGTACGGTGTCGATCCCTAAGGCTGGGGGGGGCCACCCCATCTGAAAAAATGATAGGTCCCTCGGAGCCCGGCATATCAGTGCAAAAGTTGCCCAGGTTTACCCAGCTGACATAATTAAAAACCAGCCATCTCACCAGAACCATTTAAAAACCGGTTTATAAACAAGTGTTTATAAACATGTTTATAAACCACAGTTATAAACAGCGCCCTAGCACGCGTCGAGTTTGGCCATGTGTTACATCGGCAAGATCAGCGCACGTGTTTAATAGATCATCCGGCAGCGGCCGAAAGGCCCGATTAGGCAACTCAAAAGTGTTGCACGCTCGAAAAAGTGTTGCGCACCTCAAAAAAGTGTTGGTCACCTTAAAATGTGTTGCGCAAGAATAAAAGTGCAATCTGACCGTCATAATTAAATGCCACCGCCGACAATCGCACATTTTCTAGAGAAGCTCTCCAGAGTAAGCTCCTCACGAACGAACGCCACACAGCTGTCAGGTGGCTTCCGACAAGGTTCCTTGTCTGCGTCTTCTCCATTAAATTGTAACTCCCACCAGCAGACAGCTGCCACAGGTTGGCCACCGGGCCGATTGGTCACGAACGCCACATAGCTGTGATTTCGACATCAGGTGGCTTCGGACAAGGTTCCTCAGCAGACAGACCACAGGGTGGCTTCCTTTTCCGCGTCTTCTCTAAATGCCACCACCGACAATCGCGCATTTTCTAGAGAAGCTCTCCAGAGTAAGCTCCTCACAAACGCCACATAGCTGTCAGGTGGCTTCCGACAGGGTTTCTTGTCTCCGTCTTCTCCATTAAATTTAACTCCCACCAGCAGACAGCTGCACCCGGTTGGCCACCGGGCCGATTGGTCTTCCGACAATCGCGCGTTACTCACGAACGCCACATAGCTCTTCAATCGTCTCTCGCACGCTTCTCGGAGTTTTTTTAGCTTCAGCTAAAATCAACCCCTTGACGAGAGTCGCCGAGAGGCCCAGTGTCGATTGCCGTTTCTGGATGGCGTACAGTATGTACATACGAAACAGCATGTACGGTGTAAATCAACTCGGAGGTCTACCTACAAAAGCTGCTCCACGGGTGCTTCAAAAAAACCCAGGGGGAAAAAAGCTACCGGGGCAGTTACATGACCGAAGGTGAACAGATCAGAAGTTAAGAAGTGTTGTCAAAGAGAAAATCGACGAGGGTCGGGAAATATCGAGTGCAGATTGTGACCACGAATCTGGATCGCGGTAAAGAGGTGTGTCAGTCAATATATAGGGCGGTTAACGCGAAAAAACTGCTGCTATGACTGGCAGGCAGTGAGAAAAGTCGTAACTGCCTGCCAGGTGTTTGGCGACGCTGGGTGATAGTGCTGGCCAAAATATGATATGAATACGAATTTGGCGTATCATATTCACATTTGCATCGTATTCACCTGCACGGGCCCGTATCGTATTCGTACTCACCAGCATGAATACGAATACGATACAATATGAATTAGATATGGATATATTCAAATATATTCCACCACTCAACTTTGGGCAATGAAGACCCACCCAACTGTGCTGAACTATGTTCTGGATATCCCAACACATGTTATATTGCACTTTCTTTGGATATTTCGAAGCTGAATGTGCCTGGGAGTGAAACCTTTGTTGACAAGAAGTTTCATGTCAACATCACTAAATTTTGATGCCACCAACGGAGGCGGAGATGTCCGGCAGGCGGCAGATTCTGTGCCTGGGGTGGTTGCCCTCGGCACATGTATCACTTTGACAGGTCGGCTGGTGAATTATGTTCCGAGTTGTGCCGGGTGACAGCCGTAGCGGCAAAACCAACAACTTTTCGTACTCAAATATATTTGAATACGCTCGGGCCCGTATCATAATATATTCATATTTTATCATACTCATATTCTGGCGTATTCATATTCGACGGAGGCCTCCCAAGCCGTATCGTATTCATGCGTATTTGAATATATTCAAAATTAAAATTTTCGTATCGTATTTTTGGCCAGCATTACTTGGTGATGGTCGGAAGTCGGGCCGACTGCCAGGATCTCTCGGGCGCTTCCAACACTCGTCTGGGTTCTCAGCGTCCCAGAGTGCAAGGTTCGGAGCCTCGCTCGCATGCTCGACGATTAAACCTGTATAAATTCCCATTTTAACTCGATCCTACACTCAGCAGACAGCTGCCACCGGTTAGCCACCGGTGGCAGCTGTCTGGGCATTAAATTTCAACTCCCACCAGCAGAGGGGAGAGTGCATTGCTCTTACTCGGGCATCACCGCGAAAAAGCACGGATTTGCTCGGCACCTTGCTGTGCTATCGGACCTCGGCCACCGCTCGCAACCTCTATTGCCACCCACTGAGGTTGTCGTGCCTGGCAGCTCTCAAATGCGAAAGCTGCTCATGAGCTTGAGTCACAGACTCACTCGCCACGCCCAACACCGATGCCGATTCCCGGCGGCAGTTGCTTTTCTCAGATCATCCGACCGTCATCGTTATGATGGGCTCAGGCTGGGGAGTTGTTCACAGCATCGCAGCGCTTGCTGGCCGGGAAATCAAGTTCCTGACACGTTTCAGGATGTGCTCGCGCTCTCAATTCACACACCTCTTCAGAAACCTCGAAGTTCCATGAAGGATGGCTTCCATCTTGACAAGTTCGTACCTCGCCCTTGTCTTTTCTAAAAACAAATCAACCTCAACGGATCCGGATTCTGGCTCGCAGGCCCTCGCCTATAAAATACAGCTGGACCCCACTGCACGCCAGCACACATCCACACTACCCACCACCAACATGCGCTTCGCCCTTCCCCTCCTCGCCATCGCAGTAACCCTCGCGTCGGCCACCCCTGCACCCCCGCCCACCCCGGACGTCACACTCTGTTGCCCCAGCATCGACAACCGCAGCCCGAGAGGGACCCTCATTGACGGCGTGCTCACGAGCACAGAGCTCTGTTGCGGGTTCGTACTTCACCTCCGTTACATGAATTAAACTTTAAACTCACACGCAAACAGATACAGCGACGGGACCACCTGCTGCTACGCCGTGAGCTGTCCTGCCTCATTCCTCGTCGGTGCCGAGCTGATGTTGTTGTTGTTTCTTTTTGCGCCGCCGTGCTAGCTAACTGGGTCGTTGGTGACGCCCGGCAACTCATGCCTCGTATTCCTGTCAACCTGTTAATCGGCGCGGGACTGGTGTTAGTCGAAGCGGAATAGTGTATTCTGGTGGGACGGATGTTGTTCAACTTGTACCTTGAAAGAAAATGGTCGCTTTGAGTTGGCTTTGAGTGTTTCTGTGTTGGAAATTTGACTCATGTCGGGTAATTCCCAGGTGCCATCTGGTGTCCATGTAGATCGTCAACGTTGTGCACCTGCTCCATGTTCCTGAGCTCAGTTCAGGTACCCTCCAAGTAGTGGGTTGACAGGATCACCCGAAAATAATTTATAGCTGCAAGCCTTGTGCAAGCCTAAATACAAGACATTCCACGGGATTCTTCTCCCTGACTGAGGTTGACAATGTGCATGGCACTACCCTATGCCAGCTTTTCGATATACTTACAGAAGTACAAACATCCTATCGAGTGGTGCCCCGGGTCCTTCCGCGCCTCGCCAGTTGGGGAGCCGAATAGGCCACGGAATTGATCGCCCGAGGGCTTCCCGCCACTTCCGTGTCATCTTGTGCTTCTGCTGTTGTGCCGAGTAAGAGTAATGCACTCTCCCGTCTGCTGGTGGGAGTTGCAATTTAATGCCCAGACAGCTGCCACCGGTGGCAGAGACATGTGTGAAACACCTTTCAGGGATTATATGGATCTTGTGCAGTCAATGAAAATTGCACAAGTATGTCCCGTCTCATCCCGCCACCACCGCTATCAACTGCCCTCGCCCGCCATCTGATCCCAGCTTAGAAATCATGGGGTTGCTAAATAGTGGCAACCCTGGATTGCCAAATAAGAGGCTGGCACGGGGGGTTGCCAAATAGAATTATCCGTGATTTTTACCTTCTTAGGGGCTATTTTTGGCTTTTCTTACTTTTCCCTTGGCCATAGTAGCGGGGGCGATGGGTAGCGCAGGTAGCGCAGGAGGAGAAAAAACAATAGAATTACATGACACAGATGCGGGACGATAGGACCGAGCGGCCGAAAGTTAAGCGAAGTTGGGGCATGAAATCGGGGCATCAAGTCAAGGCTCAAGTTGGATGTCAAGTCGTGGGGTTAGGGATGATTTGACATCCAACTTGAGCCCCGAACTATTTGGTGCCCCAACTTGAGATCAAGTTGGGGTCTGAGTTGCGACTCGAGTTGGGGCTCAAATCGAGATGTTTGAAACACCCTAAGGATGGGAAGGAAGGAAACTTGAGGATCCGAGAGCAAGACTTGAGGCTTTGAGACGAGATCAGCCTTGACGAGGCCGAGGCATACGCATACAATGATAGATAAGTTAGACACAAGATTGGGCATTGTGTTTGTGAGCGGCAGCGGGTTGGTGGCGGGGGGCAGGGAAGAGGGTTTTGGGAGCGCAGATCGTGCGGCCAAATTAGTAAAGGGCAGTACCGGCTTGAGGTTGCGGAGAGTGTTGGAGTTTCACCCAGAAAGTCCGATCTCGTGGGGACGATGGGACCCGGGCTCTGTATAAGAGTAGACCAGTTTGGCCCTGTATCCTCAGTCTTGCTACGCAAGGCAAAGTGTTCGCTTCCGTCTATGTTGCCCATTCACTTATGTATTCATCAGATACTGTGTATCTAGGTACACACACATATATATAAAGTCTTGCTATGCACGCCGACTGAGATACTGTGTATCTAGTTTCTACAGGTTATGGGCCTACTGTCGACTCTTTGAAGCCAGACACAAAGAAACATTACATTTAAATCTTTCTGTGCACTATGGGAACGACCCAGACTCCAATTACGACTGCTCCGCAGGCCCTAGGGCCCCTACTCACCGCCATAAAGGCACCATCTCGTTTCCAGAACTTCCCCTCCCTTGACAAAGAAAAACAAAACTATGTTGATTGGCCAGAAACCTGTCTTGATGCCCTCACAGAGCATTATTTGTTTGAAATGATAGTAACCACCACAGTGCACTTGCATACAGGTGGGCTTTTGACCATTTCCGAACAACCAAAGCATATTTCTGGTTTAACAGTAGTTTTTGCTTTACCTTTATTTTTAGCTATTATAGGTTTAGAGGTTGCTGTTTCTTTCATCCAGACCTTTGTTTTATCACTTTTAAGTTGTTCTCCATGAACCAAGATATCATGTTGTAGAGAAAGACGGGGCCGACATTCCTACATTGTTGATGGCATCAAATTATATTGATGCGCCATCACACTGACCTCAGCAAGGAAATCATACGGAGATGCATAGATTAGTGGCAACCAGGCTCACAATATATTGCAGCCTATGGTGTTTCTCCATAATGATGCAGTCACCTAACTCTTGATGAATTCTCCCTGGGGGCTGGCCGTGTCTTTGCTCTTTGGAACCCGAATCTTGACTCTTCGGATATGCTTCAGTAATCCTGGAAGTGCCCTTCATGCAGCATGACATAGCCTGTTGGCTTGCTGGCTGCGATGTGGTGACGACAGTCTGCTTCGGCATATACGAACCAGATCTCACCCAGATCTTTTGTCCGAGATATATGCAATAATATCGTTTTCAACGTCTTTCTACCCTTTGCAGATCAGCTCTTCAAATATCATGTCCCAGGTCCAACACTTGTGTCTCAGCAACTTATGCCCCCTCTTTGATCCTTCACACCATGCTGATTCCGCAAAAACCGTTATGGCATTCCCGAAGCCGGGTGGCACACATCACACAATAACCTGCAAAACCTCAAATGGCTGTCTAAGCCCTTCATTGGGTATTTTTAAGCAGACCATGCCTCTTCGCTTGCAACAAACACTCATTTCATTCTCTTCCGATTCAACTGCTCTGCATACAGTGTTCCACCAGTCAGTAAAACAGTCAATTGATGAGATCAGTTTCTCTTCTTTGACTTCAAATATATCAAGTTCTGAGGAGACCAACAGAATGCTATTGAGCACATCCCTATTTTCCCAAATTTCCAGGCAAATCGAGGAGGAAGTGGTAGAGGAACTGGGAAAATCCACTGTTTGATTGGCCGATGGATCAAGATACATGCCCAAACAGGGCAGCCTTTATCCTTTGTCCTCTGTTCTGTCGGTAGATATGTCGTCTTGCACTTCACAAACACATTTTTTATGACTCTCAATTTGGTATGAACCATGTTTCAGGCAAGAAATCTGACAGGAAGCACAAAACCCAAGTGTTTCACTCGCCAGTGGTGTTTCACTGACCAGTGGAGGACTGTATCATGACCTTTTTTTTTTTTTTTTTTGGAGTGTTTGGTGTAATGAGTCTAAGTCTGCAGAAGCATTCCAAGGTCATCCGCTATTGTTGCTGGTTGTGAGCCAGATCTTGCCAGGGAAATTTTACTCAGTAGGAAATGCTGTTACGCACATTTTTAAACCAGTGTAGGGACTCCCACTGGTTGAGCATTTCAATTTTTTCACCTTCTTTTTCAGTGAAAAATGTTGTTTATTTTTCAGACATTTTTCACTGAAAAAGAAGGTGAAAATTTTAAAACTTTTTCAGCACTTTCTCAATTCAAGGTGAAAATTTCGAAATAAAATAAGAAAGTGATGAAAATGTTTTGAAATTTTCACCTGCTTTTTCAGTGAAAAATAAACGACATTTTTCACTGAAAAAGAAGGTGAAAATTTTGAAATGTTCAACCAGTGTCACCAACATAGATTTGTGTTGCATCATTGGACTTAATTGCTTTATAATTTCAGTGAAGACTCTCTGCAACCCCTGTGATAAAGGTATTCCCTGGGGATGCAAACATAAGATCAATATCTGTGTCAATTTCAATTATGCGTGTCTGGATAGTTGTTAAGGATTTTGCTTGGTTTTCTGATACACTCTTGAATTTTATTCGAGCCACCGGTTCATTTAATGCTGCCAGCACAGATTTCAATAGACTGGAATTTGGGTCTTGCAAGTCATTCTCAAAATTTGCTCTTTCCTTCACAAGGTGTTTGTGCTAGGAAATGAGAGGAGGAGTGGCACATTCTTCTGTGTGTTCTGCAATACAAACAGAAGACCTCCCAATAGTGCTGATGCAAATGTGAGCGGTATTTCAGATTTGTCAAAGGTCAATGATGGTTTCTCCTTTTCTTCTTCACTGTTGGTGACTGACACTGGTTGAGCATTTTAAGTTTTTCAGTGAAAATATTGGTGAAAAACTTCCTTCATTTGTCACACTTTTTTCACTGAAAAAGTCTGTGAAAAATTCAAACCTTTTTCAGTACTTTTTAATGTCAAGGTGAAAAATTCAAAGTAAAATCAAAAAGTACTGAAAAAAAATTATACTTTTCACATACTTTTTCATTGAAAAAAGTGTGAAAAATGAAGATAGTTTTTTATCAATATTTTCACTGAAAAACTTGAAATGCTCAACCAGTGTGACTTGATCATGACTTCAATGAGGGGTTCAAACTCGCCTGGGCGAAGTATACGAGCATGTAAATAAACCGTTATGAGGGGTGGTTGCGGTCCAGGAATTTTATATCTCCTTGCTGGAATCCCATTGAGTGATTCTTCGAAAGCAAAGATCTGGAAACCATTTGCTATATTAGACAAGGTATAATTTGGATCAAAGACCATAACTTGGTCAGTTTGCAACATCTTTTCATTCCACTGCAGCCCCTCATCTCACTGGTTGAACATTTCAAGTTTTTTGGTGAAAAAACTAGTGAAAAATGTTTTGAATTTTACAGCAATTTTTCAGTGAAAAACCAAGTGAAAAACTTGTAACTTCTTCATGAATTTTTTGAACTTCAAAACTTTTTCAGCACTTTTTCAGAAATTTTTCACAAGGTTCAAAAAGGTCACCAAAATGTTTCAAGTTTTTCACCTACTTTTTTGGCGAAAAATTACTGTAAAATTCAAAACATTTTTTACCAAAATTTTCAGTGCAAAACTTGAAATGTTCAACCAGTGTCTGTGAGGGCTAGCTCCTCACAGAGATCAAGGTTCCCTATTGTTGGGTTCCATTTCGGTAGAATGCTGTCTATTAACATCTTCGCCGTTTCAATGCATTCTCCAGGATTCTTGCAACCGAACTGGGTCCGGTCCTTATAGCATAGTGGGCAGCCACAGTTCTTGCAGCCAATTCCAGTCGGGTTCACTTGGTGTGGGTTTCGAGTCACCACTGTTCTCCAATTTGCAATGGTAAGAGTGTCATTGCTGAACCTTTAGGTTTGGCTACCCAGGGGAACTTGGATTTCGGGAGCTTTCACTATATGTACAAACAAAGATTTAGTCATGCAACATTGGTCATGGTAAAATAAAATCGTAAGAAAATGGGACAAGACCTGGGAGTAAATCAAAATGCAAGGGTATGTTTTCCAACTTCTTGCCGGCTTGAATCCTGGTGTACCTTCCCGTTTCATTCCCAGAAGGCCCAGAAATTCTCCCAGTTCAATTTTGGTCATTAGTCATTCCTGCTTTATGATCGGGCTACTATCCGTTAGTTAGTCATTTCTGCTTAATGTTCGCGTGTTCCATGTACTTGATGCAACCTCGACGCGATGCACGTCTCTGCCAGTGTCAAAAGCACCTTGGATCCCTCTCCAAAATTGATGGGCATTCATTGGGGCGCGGCCTCCGAGATTTATCTGAGGGTGAGTTGACTTTTCACTTTGGTGCCTCATAACCTTGAAAAACTACAGGGCTTCATTATTGGTAGTTTGTCACTGCACTGGTAGTTGTTTAACACCAACATTTACAGTACACATGTAGCAGCTCCAGTTACTGATCACTATCATTTGGGCCATGAACTGCATCAGAGCTAGGCCAATTGGAGCCTCGTACCAAATTTACTTCCAATGTAGTTGCACCGGTGACCTGGTCAGGATAAAAAAAACACGGGGGATCCTAAATAGGCCAGTATTGACAGAAGTCATGGCTCAAGGACCTTCTTGAATGTTTCCTGGAGAAAAAATCCAAAGCTCACAGCTCCCAGATACACCACTATACATTAATTCTCAAATAAGCTTAGTTATTACTAGCCTGCAGTTTTGAGGGACCAAAGTCAAGGTAAATCTAAGTACCCTACGAAATTTGGAGGGCGTTCCCTAACATCCTACGCACTGGTAGCAACTTCTCGAGGGCGCGAACGCGAACAGTGACATTCTCGTGACATCCTATCAAGAACCGGAGTGACTCATTTATTCCGACGCTATGCGATGGCATAAAATAGTTATCTTACTGGGACTTGTGGCTACCGAAAACGAAATCAGCAGGTGCAAAGGTGCAGAGAACAGGTTCGAAGATCAGTTCAGGGTGGAATGGTCAGAACAAATGGGAAATGGGAAGTCCGGCGATCGTGTTTGGGAAAACGCCCGGGAGAATGTCCGGGGCTGACATAATGGTCCGGCGGCGCTGTCGGCACGTTGATTTATTGATCGGCATGGCCTTAAATGGTCAGCCGCCCCCTGCCCGAGGCTTTGAGCAAGGTCTCACTGTCCCGCACTCTGGGGCAACACTCCCGATGCTGATTATATGCAAGGGTTGTTTTTCTTGCCTCCACTGTTCCCTGTCGACCCACAGAGTAGGTGCAACGATGAGCATTTCATCAATTCGGCAATGATGGAGTGAATTTACTCAGTAGGAAAGGATGGAAAACATTTTGTCTAGTATTACCGTGTCAGTGCATGTATTATTACATTTAACATGTACTAGGTGGCTCCGCACTGCCGGCCCACAGGCAGGGCAGTGGGAGAGGTGGCATCAGTTCATTAAAACTCCGACCTGCCGACGGACCCGCCGCGGGATTTGATCCTGGCCCATTTGTCGGACTTTCCATATCCCATTCTTTCACGAATGGTCAGATAGGTCAGTCATGGTTGCTCATATTTTGCAGGGGAACATGATATAATTCCTAAAGGTTCAGCACCCGCCTCGGAGAGGCCTAATCCCATGTCATGAATTGTACGTACATGATGGTTCAATCTAAGACATGTTGCCGAACTTCGCCAACATGCCTTCATGTGGCAATCCTTGTAAGTAGCAGGATGTTTCCAGATACACATTTTTAATTTTACATTAGTACTGATGGACAAACCGGTGAATGTTAGGTGGTATTTGCATGCCACGAGCACCATTTGTTTGATTTCTTCCAGTCTCCTCGCACTGGTTGAACATTTCAAGTTTTTGGGTGAAAAAACTAGTGAAAAATGTTTTGAATTTTACAGCAATTTTTCAGTGAAAAACCAAGTGAAAAGCTTGTAACTTCTTCATGAATTTTTTGAACTTCAAACCGTTTTCAGCACTTTTTCAGAAAATTTTCACAAGGTTCAAAAAGGTCACCAAAATGTTTCAAGTTTTTCACCTACTTTTTTGGCGAAAAATTACTGTAAAATTCAAAACATTTTTCACCAAAATTTTCAGTGCAAAACTTGAAATGTTCAACCAGTGTCGCGAACTGTATCGTGTCTTGGCTGCCGATTTCCCTTTATTTCAAAAATGAAATCGAAATATCTGTCGGTTGTTTCACAGGAGTCAATAAAATGCCTGCATGTGGAACAGAATCAGATATGGATGGCTGACCTGCAAGATAAATGACTGAAGGGACAATGTGATGCTATAGGTGTCAAGTACCGAAATGGGAACTCAACATCAGTGTCCCAATATGGTACAGTATGATCAAAGTGGTCATTCAAGTTCGAAAAAAGTACGGAATATTTTGACAATTTCTAGTTGCTGATTCTAAAGGTACAACCATTTTCAGAAAACATCTAAAGCTGCAAACAAGAACTGTGCGCTTGAAAGAAGAATTTCGGTATTTTGTCAATTTTTGACCACAGGCAATGAGATTAACAGGCAATAAGAGCCTCTCAGTATGCAAGAATAAATTGGCGCCCGCCAACAATAACTGGGATTGCGGAATGGGAATGAAGTCCGGAGATGTGCAACAGAATATGAGTGTTGTAGGTCGCAAAAATGAAGTAGAAGATGGCCTACATTCACAATATAAACACATATCACTGGTTGAACATTTCAAAATTTTCACCTTCTTTTTCAGTGAAAAATGTCGTTTATTTTTCACACATTTTTCACTGAAAAAGCAGGTGAAAATTTCAAAACATTTTCATCACTTTCTTATTTTATTTCGAATTTTTCACCTTGAATTGAGAAAGTGCTGAAAAAGTTTTAAAATTTTCACCTTCTTTTTCAGTGAAAAATGTCTGAAAAATAACCAACATTTTTCACTGAAAAAGAAGGTGAAAATTTTGAAATGCTCAACCAGTGTATTGTTTTCATTTCCGTAAATTGACATGTTTTTTAACCTGGCACACAGGGACTGGGTTGATGCCGTGCTTCGATGCCAGCTGAACCAAACATGTGCGAGCAAAAACAAACGAAATTCGCGGAATTTTGGAACTTCATCTTCATACATGTTGATTTTAGCAGTATTTGGCCATGATGTACTATTGAAATGAATAAAATCATTAATATGGATGGCTGACATGACAATAACTGAACGAGGGTCAATTACCAAACTGGGAACTCACCACCAATGTCGCAATATGGTAGGACATGGATAACGAACGGCTCTGGATGTCGAGGATATGCAGAAAACGCCTCGATTGCGAGGAGTACATCGTATTATTTATATAACAACAAGTTGCGGTGGTAGCAGCCATATTGGGGCATGATGAACTGTGATACGGATAAGGATTACATGATCATTGTCCGTGGTCCTCGTACACATACATTGTTGGCGATGTTAGATCCTCTCATTGTAGACCAGATGTATAAGTGTACATCTCCCGGAGGAATAAGGCTGCCAACAGGAACTTGTAGTGTGAGATGCAAATGATGGGGAAACACTGAAGCCCCCTTGGCGCTCGACCACGTGGCACCCCGACTAGGACCCCGAAATTTTTACCACGCCGGACGACCAAACGCGTCGCCCGACACGTAATACTTGCTCTACAGTGCTGTAACTTCGCAGAACGACAGTAATACATTGAATCTACGATAACTTGAAAGAGCGATGTCCGTGAACTCCCGGGGAACACCCCCACTGCCGACGCCACTTGGCGCCGCTGCCGTAAAAGATGTACAGTCGCGTTTCGGAGCCGTCAAGACTAGGCCCCAGCTCATGGAAGCACTGGGGAAGGTACGCACCAATTCGATCGTGGACGTAGCGACAGTGCGGAGCTATTTGGAGGGGAGTCAGTGGATCCCGAAAGGGGCCGCTTTCACGCGCGGGCACCTTTTCGAGATCCTCTTGAAGGTGTCCTTGCTGCCACAGGTGTCCCAGAAGGCGATGCCGGATACGATACGGGCCATCGCGTTCATGGGGGAGGTGATTGACGAGGAAGTGGCCGATGGAGTGGCACAACTCGTAGTAGAGGCTATCTCCCCATTGATGGAGGAGTTGGCCCTCAGCCATAACAAGTTGGTAGTGGAGATGGAGGAGGTCTGCGGAGCGTCGGCGCGGCGGCGTACAGGAGTCACGAGGAGAGGTGCGCGCTCTGGAGGCGCAAGTGAAGGCGTTGAAGGAGGCGGCGGACGCAGCAGGCATCACAGCGGGTGCGGCCGCAGCGGAGGTGAGGGCAGCGCCAGTGGGGCCGCGCTCCTATGCGGCGGCGGCGACGGCGGCGCCGTCGATGACAGCCAGCGGGCCCCGAGGTGACGCGGATCGGGCCAAATCCTGATCGATAAGGCGGTCGACGCAACCACCGACAGCTTGAGCGCGCTCAGCGAGCTTGAGTTGAATGAGAAGGCGAACCTTGCGCTCACCATCATGGAGGTGAAGAAGGAGGGAGCGGCCTTTGTAGGGGCGCGGAAGCTGCCGAAAGGGGGAGTCGTGCTGGACTGCAAAGATGAGAAGATAGCGGAGTGGGTCAAGACACCAGTGGTCATGGCGCAGTTCATCTCCGCGCTTGGCGGTACCTGCGTGTACAAGCCACGGCGATTGGAGATGATTGCGGAAATGGTACCTGTCGCCACGAGAATTGAGGACGAGGGCACCTGGAAGCTGGTCGAGAAGGACAGCGGTTTGAAGGACGGGGATGTGGTCTCGACGCGGTGGCTGAAGGCGCCAGAGCGGCGCTCACCGACCCAACGCGTAGCGCACTTGAAGATCGTGTTCGCATCCGAAGAAGCTGCAAATCATGTCATTGATAATGGCATATACCTGCAGGGACAGCACGTACGAGTGAGAAAGCCAGAGGAGGAGGCGAAGCGCTGCGCAAAGTGCCAGAAATACGATGGGCACCTCGCGCACGCGTGCAGGTCAGAGGTGGACGTCTGCGGGCGCTGCGCGGAGAACCACCGCACAGGGGATTGCTCCGTGACGGACTCGGGCACATTCAAGTGCTCAAACTGCAGAGTCGACGGGCACGGGGCAGTAGATCGCGCGTGCCCCGTCTTTCTGAGGGAGCAGCAGCGGCGGAGAGATAGAGATCTGACCGCGGGCTACCGTTACTTCCCGACAGAGAACCCACGAACGTGGGCCGCAGCGGCGGCTCCGCAGCCAATGGGCGGCGGGGTAGACACAAGTCTATGGGCACAGGGAGGAGGCCTCGGACGCGGACGCCTGGCGGGCGGCTTCGCCGGCCAGGGAGGTGGAGCTCCGGTTGATGACGGCTGGGAAGGGCGACGAGCCAGGGAGACGGCAGCGCACGCGGGTGCACCGGGCGCCCCTGGTTATCAAATATGTGGGCCCAGGACGGGCGCTCCCAGATGTCGATAGCAGACTCTTTCATCAGACAGAGAGACACTGCTTCGCAGAGGCAGCGCACGGGAATTCTGGGCCGCACAGGCACAGGAGGAGCGGCGGCGCCGGCAGGGGCAGCGGTGATAGCAGGAGCGAGGCGCCGGCGGGGGCGGCGCGACGGAGGAAGGGGAGATTCCGAGCCAGATACAGGAGCACCCGGTCCCAGGCTGGGGGGACCGTGACCCGCATGCGGATGACGAGCTATTCATGCCGGCACCCGTGCCCCAGACAGTGATCCAGGACCCGGCCGTACCCGTGGACGGTGCACAATGAGTGCCCGCAAAGGGGGGATCCGCCGCCACGCACACTGAAGGTGTGGCAGCAAAACCTGGATCGTGGATTGGACAATCAGCACGAGTTACTGCAGACGATGGGGAGGGATACGTACCACTTTGCGGCTCTTCAGGAGCCGTACATTGGGCCGGGGAATCAGACGAGGGCGAACTCGCACTGGAGGGTGGTGTACCCGACAGAGCATGGGATGGAGGGGAGGAGAACCAGGGCGGTGACGCTGGTTAGTGCTTTGCTGCCGACGGACTCGTGGTCGCAGATGAGCGTGCCGTCGGCGGACGTGGTGGTGGTGGAGTTCGGGGTGGGTTCGGGACGCTGCGGATCGTCAACGTGTATAACGATGGCGACCATGACGACACGCTAAAGGTCCTCAGGGACTTCATGCGGGCGCAGACGATGCCCAGGGGCCGTGTGAGCTACGTCTGGCTAGGTGACTTCAATCGCCACAGCCCTCTCTGGGACGAAGACCGCAATGCGCACCTCTTCACGGCGGCGGCTGAGGTCGCGGTGCACCCGCTACTGCAGCTGCTGGGGAGATACCACATGAAGATGCCTCTCCCCAAGGACGTCCCGACACTACGCGCCAAAGGGACAGGCAACCTCACGCGCCCGGACAATGTTTTCTGCAGCGAAGACTTCCTGGACTTTTTCGTCTCGTGCGACACTTACCCCACTCGAGTACCAGGTACCACCGACCACTTCCCCGTGATCAGCGAGATCGACCTCGTACCCCAACCAAGATTACGGAAGAGAGACGCAATTGGAGGGCCGGGGATTGGGAGGAGGTGCGAAAGATGCTCGCGGAGGAGCTGGAGTTGCTGGGGGTTGTGGAGGGATACGCAAGCGCGGAAGAGGTGGAGGAGGCGCTGGAGAAGATGGACGGAGTGATATGGCGGTGCTTGGAGAAGCACATCCCACTCAGCCGGGTGGGCCCGCACTCCAAGCGATGGTGGACACCACAGCTCTCCAAGTTCCGCAAGGAGAAGGAGAAGCTGGCTCGTCGGTCCCATCGTCAGCGCGATGTGCCCGAGAGCCCAGCTCACGAGGAGTATCGCGCCGCCCGCAACACTTTCTCCTCTCCTCGAGGATGCGGGTCGCACGCGACGATGCTGGCTCGAGTATCTTGAAGACATCGATGACAGCAGTGTGTGGACGGCGGGGCAGATGATGAAGCGCGGGGCGACAGACGGGGGTCGTACCCGTGTGCCCGATTTGCGGAGGAAGAGAGCGGGGGGGGAGGAGGTGGCTGCGACGAATGGCCGCAAGAGCGAGTGGTTGGTGGAGGAGTTCTACCCGCCGCGGGGGGCAGGCGCCACGGATCCGCCGCCGGACACGGTGTACCCAGAGCCAATGTGGAAGTATCAACCGTTGTCGGAACAGCAGCTCCACCAGGTCATCGGCAAGATGAAGCCCTGGAAAGCCACCCGGTCGAAGACTTTCCCCAACTGCGTCTACAAGTTCTGCGCCGCGCTGCTGGTCCCACGACTGTGCAAGATCTATCGGGCGTTAGATGTCTACCAACACGAGCCGGAGGATTGGAAACGTACCGAGACAATCGTCGGCCGCAAGCCAGGCAAACCGGACTACTCCCTCGCAGGGGCTCATCGGCCACTGATCCTCTCGCACGGCCACGCGCGGCTGCGGAACGCGGGGAAGAATCTGCAGGCGACGACCAATGCAGAGTACTACGGAATGCTGCCAGAGAACCATTATGGGGGGAGGCCGGGGAGGACGGGGGTCGACATGGTGCAGGGGTTGGTGAAGAAGATAAAGGACGCGTGGAGGAGGAAGAAAGTGGCGACGCTGTTGCTCCGGGATGTGAAGGGCGCGTTCCCAAGCGCGATGCTTTCGCGCGTGGTGCACAACATGAGGATGGCAGGTGTCCCGCGCGAACACACCGACTGGATGCTGCGCAGATTCACCAGGAGGACCACGCGCCTCCTCTTCAACGACTACGTCTCCGACCTGTTTGACATTGACGACGGGCTGGACCAGGGGGACCCGCATTCGGTACTGTGTTACCAGTTCTACAACTCCCCCCTTGCGCGCCTCGACAATGACTCCGGCATCTACATTGACGACTACCACGCGCTGGCGATAGGCGATAGCCTGAGGGCGACGAACCGAGCTATCGCGAATTTGGTGACGAAGGAGGGGGGGGTGAACGATTGGGGAGTGACGCACAACAGCGAATTTGGCGCGGCAAAAGATCAGGTGTGCCATTTCTCACAGCGCAAGTTGCCACAGGCGCGGTTCTTCGGCCAGCGGGACGAATGGGTCCGCGAGGAGCGACCAAACCTGGTCATTAACTAAGTCGTGGTGAAGCCCAGCAAGGCCGTGAAGCTGGTGGGGATTTGGATTGACGAGGATCTGAAGTTTCGGGAGCAGGGTGCGGCCGCGCTGGCGAAGGGTCACGAGTGGGTGGTGAACTTCCGCCGGCTCGCACGCGTCTCGACGGGCGTGGGACCGGCGTATGTGCGGCGACTGTACATCGGGATCTGCGTCCCTCGGATGTTCTATGGAGCGGAGGTCTGGTTAGTGCCGACACAGCAACGTGACAAGGGAGCTAACCGGAGAAGAGACGGACGCGCCATCGTCAAGAAGCTGGGCTCAATACAGTTGAAGGCGGCGAAGCTGATAGTCGGGGGCATGGCTTCTTCCCCTGCAGATATGTTTGATGCCCATGCCGACCTCCCTCCGATAAACCTCGCCATCGACAGGCAGCTTCAGAAAGCCGCGGTGCGCTACGCGACGCTGCCCACGACACACCCGCTTCATGCCGCGGTGGCCAACGTCGCACGCTACGGACATGTCAAGAAGCATCCATCTCCGTTGCATTTCTTGATGACGGCGTACCAAGATGTCCATCAGAAGAAAGTGGAGACGATACCGGCGGTGAGAAGAAGCGCGCAGTGGGTGGCGCCGGTGGATGTACGCATAGCCGCGTCGAAGGATGAGGCCAAGGTGTGGGCCCTGGAGGAGCCGTCGAGGGTGCAGTTGTTTTCGGACGGCTCACTCATTGACGGCAAGGTAGGCACGGCGGGGTTGTTGATGGTCGACGGAGCGGTGAAGCGGGTGAAAGGAGTGCAGTTGGGGTCGGCGAAGAGGTACGGCGTGTATGAAGCGGAGGGGATCGGGGAGGTGCTCGCGATCGAGTGTCTGAAGGAGGAGGCGGACGAGGAGATCGAGGGAATTATCCCCCTGGGATTGGACAACACATCGGCCGTGGGTGCGACGACGAGCGCAAAACCGGGCGTGGGACGATACATCTGGGACATTTTCCATCGAAGACTACGGATGGCGAGCGTCAGACACACAAACTTTCGTCTCCGTATTGACTGGACGCCGGGACATGTCGACATACCTGGGAACGAGGCTGCGGATGAAGCGGCCAAGCGCGCAGCGCTGGACGGCAGTTTCGGAGGGACTCTTGGAGTCTTGACGAGATTGCCATACAGCAAGTCGGCGTTGACGTTGACGCACACTCGAGTCTTACAGAAGATTGCCAAGAAACAATTCAAGCGATCGCCTAGATACGCTCGCATCAAAGATGTGGACGGATCTGTGCCTTCCGCGAAGTTTCGTAAGCTGACGACCTCTCTCCCCCGCAAACATGCTGCCCTACTCTTCCAACTCCGCTCCCACCACGTCCCGCTCGCGCGCCACTTACACCGGCTCAAGAAGCTCCCGTCTCCTACATGCCCGTGCTGCGACATGGTCGACGAGACCGTTGATCACTTCCTCCATTTTTGCCCGGCGCACGACGCAGCACGGAGACAGCTACATGCGACCAGCCCATTAGCCCACTTCTCCAAGCACCTCCTGACCGAACCGAAGCTCCTCCCCGACCTGTTCCTTTACATCCAGCGCACGCGCCGTTTTCACTCCGTTTACGGGGACTTCAAACTGCTAGACCGCCCCGATGAGTAGATTTCCTTCAGATTCCTTTACATATTATGCATGCCTTTCCTCTCGGACTCACTTATGACCTCCACACGACCACATCTCTTTACTGGTTCCGGCCAGTCCGCGGAAGTTCCGCTTCGCACCCGCCCCGCCGCGGTATTGCAAAGTTTCGAGCCGGAAAGACACATTACCTGACAGCATTCTCGACAAGGACACGTATACGATACAAATAGTTAGTATTATATCTACCATATGCCTTAGGCACACCGGATATAAAACAAAGAAGGAAAAAAAAAAAACATGATCTCCTACCTTACAGGAGATGCCCTCAGATGGTTCAAACCGTCCTACGTCAATCCGGACCTGAACAACACTCCGAAATGGCTTAACGATTACAACACCTTTGTTTCGGAGCTCCAACTCAATTTCGGCACCTACGATCCCCGACAGGACACCGAGAACGAGATAGTTGCTCTACGTATGGGCGACGGACAACAGATCCAGAAGTATCTGGTCTGCTTCAATAAGCTATCACAGCTTACAGGCTGGAACTCCGTCGCTCTCCGAAAGGTCTTTTATGATGGACTTCCCGAGCGTATTCAGCTCAAACTCCGTGATCTTCCCGGCAGGAAACCCGATTCCCTTGATGTCCTCAAGATCTCTGCTCAATCTATCGACGCCTCCCATTGGGAATGGCAGAAAGAGCAGCGATTTCGGCATTCTCGGGCCCCGCCGGTGAAATCCGGAACCTCCGACAACTCAAAGCCGGGCCACTCAGGCAACTCTAGCAATCATCCCACTCCCAACAACGCCAATAGCGATTCCAAGAAAAAGAAGCAGAAGGGAGGCGGGGGGAACGGAGGGAACTCCGGCGGATCCCCCGCTCAAACTTCGACTTCTACGACTTCGGAGAAGCCTTGGTCGAAGATGCTGGGATCTGACGGCAAACTCCTTCCTGCCGAGAAAGCCCGTCGGCTCGCCGAGAACCTGTGCCTGCTTCGCGGAGGAAAAGGCCACCGCAGTGACGCCTGTCCCAAGAAGAAGGTGTTCGGACGTGCTGCTTCCACTTCGGGAACAACGGCAACTCCGACTACTGCATCGCAGTCGGGAAACCAAGTAGCGACTCTCGGAAGTCCGTGCGGCCCGAGGGTCGCGAAGACATTCCCGATCGCACCCCTGACTCCTTTTTACGACTTAATGCTTCTGCCCTCACCGACCCAAATTCCTTATGCCCATTCCTGCAGTCTCCGCAGATTCCGTCGGACTTCCGAGCCCTTATAGACTCCGGTTCGTCCGATTGTTTTGCAGACCCTGTATTTTGTACGACCAATAATCTCACACGTGTTTCTATTCCTCCGATTGGCCTCCGTCTGTTTGATGCGTCCTCCGGGACCATCATCTCTGAAATCGTTCGTCTCGACGTTCGGTTCCCTTTGGGTGACACAACTCCGGTTGAATTCTATGTCACCACCTTGGATTCTGCTTGCTCTGTCGTCCTGGGACACAACTGGCTCACCCGCTACAATCCGTTGATTGACTGGGTTTCGGGCCAAATATCTTCCCGCTCGCCTGGCTCTGCAATTCCACCTTCGGCTCCGTCCGAAGGCCTCCCATCGGCCTCTGCCGGCTCCATCCCTCCCGTAGGGGAGCCCTCTGTCGCTCCTTCGGCTGACGCTAAACCTCCGTCAGTCTCCTTGATAGGAGCAGCTGCCTTCGCCAGTATTCTACGCAGCGAAGGTAGTCAATTATTCCGTCTAGGCCTCTCAGAGGTCCTAGGACGTTCATCTGATACTTCCTCAGCTCCGGACTTGTCCGGACTTCCGTCAGAGTATCATGAGTTTGCTGATGTCTTTTCGGCTTCCGAGTCGGAAAAATTAGCACCTCATAGGCCATACGATCTCAAGATCGAACTAGAGGATGGGGCATCACCTCCGCCCGGTCCTATATACTCCCTTTCTCAGCTAGAATTGGCGGCCCTCCGAGATTTCCTTGATAAGAATCTTAGTAACGGCTTCATTCGACAATCAACTTCCCCGCACGGCGCTCCAATCCTCTTCGTTAAGAAGAAGTCTGGCGAGCTTTGGCTCTGTGTAGACTTCCGAGCACTTAATCGCATCACTCGGAAGGATCGGTACCCGCTACCGCTCATCTCGGACCTCCTTGACGCCGGTCGTAGTGCTAAGGTCTTCACTAAAATTGACCTTAAACATGTGTATCATCTCGTCCGGATCACCGACGGCGACGAATGGAAAACAACATTCCGGACTCGCTATGGTTCCTTTGAGTGGCTGGTGATGCCTGAAGGCCTTACCAATGCTCCTGCCGCTTTTCAACGATTCATGAATGACCTCTTTTCGGATCTCCTCGACATCACCGTCGTGGTATACCTGGACGACATCCTCATCTATTCGGAGGACCCGTCGGAACACCGACAGCACGTTCGGGAAGTACTTCGGCGCCTTCGGAAAGCCGGTCTATTTGCTTCCCTCAAAAAGTGTGTTTTCAACGTGGAAACTGTTGAATTCCTCGGATACATCTTATCACCGGAAGGACTTACGATGGACAACTCCAAAATCGAGGTCATTCGGGAATGGCTGGAGCCCCGAAAAGTCAAGGATGTGCAATCATTCTTGGGCTTCGCCAATTTCTATCGTCGCTTTATTGCGAACTATTCAGACATCGTCGTGCCGCTGACACGGCTTACTCGGAAGTCTGAACCCTGGCTTTGGTCCCCGATATGCCAGGAAGCCTTTGATACCCTTAAGCATGCTTTCACCACTGCTCCGATTCTTACACATTGTTCGGACCCTTTCGGTCCCCGAGCTCAATTACGATACTCATGACAAGGAACTTCTGGCCGTTTTCGAGGCCTTCCGAGTCTGGCGACGATATCTGGAGGGAGCAGTCCCACCAATTGACGTGGTCACTGACCACAAGAATCTGGAGTATTTTTCGACTACGAAACTCTTGACCCGCCGGCAAGCTCGGTGGTCCGAGTATCTGTCGCCTTTTAATTTCATCCTTTGGTTCCGACCGGGACGCCTCGGAGGCAAGCCCGACACTCTCACTAGACGATGGGACGTCTACCCTAAAGAGGGGGATAGTGGCTACGCCAGTGCAAATCCGCATAATTTCCGACCAGTATTCACTCAGCATCAGATTGGTGCGTCCCTTCGCGCATCCACGCTTTGGACCCCGGCGCTCCGAGCTGGTCACATTATGGACATTGATCAACTTCACGCGGACATCCGAGATGCCCTACCTTCTGACCCTTCTGCCTCACGACATCTTAATGACGCCTCGGACCCCCAATGGGTAACCCGAGATGGACTTCTCTATCACGATGGACGTATCTACGTCCCGGACGCCGCGGAACTCCGACTTCGGGTTCTGCTCGACAAACACGATCATTTACTTGCTGGTCTTTGGGGACAAAACAAGATGCTTGCCTTGGTCCGACAGGAATATGTGTGGCCCAGACTCCGAGACTTTGTTAAAAGTTACGTCCGATCTTGCGTTTCTTGCAAACACGGCAAATACACTCACCATAGACCCTACGGACTCCTGCGGCAACTCCCGGTCCCCGAGCGGCCTTGGGACTCGATTTCTATGGACTTCATTGAACAGCTCCTATGTCCGACGGCTATACCAGCATCCTCGTCATTGTTGACCGCCTGTCCAAGATGGGACTCTTTATTCCCTGTCACGGCAAAATCTCGGCGTCCGAGTTAGCCCATTTATTCGTCCTTCACGTTTTCTCCAAGCATGGAGTCCCGAGCCATGTCACCTCCGACCGGGGCACCGAGTTTGTTAACCATTTCTTCCGTTCCTTGGGAGAAGCGCTCAATATGCGTCTACACTTCACCGCCGGATACCATCCTTCTGCCGACAGACAGACCCAGCACGTCAACCAGACCTTGGAACAATATATCCGGATGTACTGCAATTACCAGCAGAATAACTGGGCTGCACTTCTCCCTCTAGGCAAGTTCTCCTACAATAACACTCCTAATGAAACTACCGGAGTGTCTCCTTTCTTCGCCAACAAGGGCTATCACCCATCGGTTACCGTGCACCCGGAGCGGGATATTACCTCCGCTCGGGCCTGAGACTTCATCACGGACTTGGATGTTTTACATCAAGAGCTTTGCACTCAGATGGCCGCTGCACAGAAGCGCTATCAGGGACCCACAGACAAGCGGAAAACCGCGGACCCGAAGATCTCTATCGGAGACGAGGTATACATCAATGCCTTTGGCTTCCGAACGGCACGACCGACTAGGAAATTCTCGGAACTCTACTATGGTCCATTTGAAGTTATTGCCCAGCCCGGACCCGCTTCCTTCACAGTTAAACTTCCCCGAGACATGCATCAAATTCATCCCGTCTTTCATGTCTCTCAACTCGAGCCCTCACATCCAAATACTATACCAGGTCGAGAACGGCCTCCGCCGGCCCCGATCGAGATAGAAGGGGACCTCAAGTATGAAATCGCAGAGATATTGGACAGCAAAATTGATCGGTGCCGTCGGCCTCCATGAGTCTACCTTGTTCGTTGGGACGGTTATGCTGGAACAGCAGAGGAGACATCTTGGCTATGAGCCGATGAACTTGCCCATGCAGCAGATCTTGTTGAAGAATTTCACGCCAAACATCCTAACCGTCCTGGTCCGTTGTAACATCGGACACCGACGGCCACCGATGCGACTCGTTTACGATGTCTCACACAGGTTTTTACGCAATGAAGGTCTTCTGAGTGTTTTCCTTTTTAAAACCCTTTTTCTTCCTTATGTTACTTATCACACATTTCACGATTAAAAAAGAAAAATCAATTCTATAATACAAGACGACAGTTTTTAGGCGGAGCCGCTCGGCCCCGCCTCGTCGGGTCCCGGCCCTTTCGACCCCCTGTTCGGCCCCGACCCGGACTCCCCTTCCTTTTCCTTCACCGGCGTCTTGATGAAGTTGCCGTTTTCGTCCCGCTCGGGCTCCGGCGTCAACATTTGCGGGGCGGCAATCGCCCACACCTCTGGATGCACGACTTGTATCCAGGAGCTGCCCAATGTCACAATATTGCGGAGGGCCCGAGAGGTCACCTCCGCAGCATCCGAGCTGTCGACGAGAGCCCCCATGATGCCAAGAAGGCTGCTCTCGGCCCTCCGGTGGTGCTTGACATTTTCATCGGCCCCCTTCTTGTCCTGCACCGCTCGGCCCCGACGATCCTTCTCCGCTCCCTCGGCCCCCGACGTCAGGAGATCCACCATGGCCTCCAACGCGGCCCCGACGGACTCCGACGCCACCTCTGCCACACCAGAGGTGAAGCTACACTTCACCTTACTGGCGTGGCAGCGGCCGCAGGCACGGCCCTTGGCACGATGCAGGCACTGCGCGCCAACTTGGGGGCAGTGCGAACACTAGATTGAAGTCAGTACCGACGGGAACCGAGAAGCGGACGACTTACCTTGGTGGGGAACTCTTCCCAGTTTTCTGCTTCTTGGCCGATGGCCCCGACTCGGCACCTGAGTCAGGGCCATCCTCCTCCTCGACGGACCTCGCCCTGCTCTTCCCCTTCAGCTTGGCAGCCTTCTCGGCCTCCGCTGCCTCGGCCCTCTTGACTTCTGCCCGCTTCCACTTCCTCTCGGCCTTTTCGGCCGCCCGGTTCTCCTCCTCCACCTGTTCGGCCTCCGCCTTTTCGGCCTCCGCGGCTGCCCGACGGGCCGCCTCCGCCTCCTCCTCCTTTCTGCGCCTCCTTGTCGCCACGCGCAGACGGTGGTGGAGGGCAGCCTCTCCCTCCGACCACTCCTCGGCCTCGGATTCCCGTGCGTTTTCTACGCGGGCGTGGTACTCGTCAACTGTCTCGTTGGCGTTGCGCGGCATTGCGGGTAGTGCGGGTAGTAGGGTGGTTGGGGTACGTGGGTGATTGTTGTTGACAAGATGTGGAAAAAAAAAATCGCTTTCACATCACGTGCTACTGTACAGTTGCTGCGGAAGTGTTCGGGCCGATCGGAATCGGCCCCGAACTCTGTTCCACTGACGCAGATTTCCCAGCACGTCATGGGTTCGGTGCTAAGTGGGGGATACTGTCACATACCGTGACATCGGACTCCCTCGGCCTCCGAGAATCACCGAATCGTAACGTCCCCATTCTTATTGGCTACTTCATTCGCCATATGCTCAAGACTCCCTATGATTCACTATGACTTTCTTCGTCGGCGTCCTCGGCCTTCCGACGTCCGCCGACACAGCATTGACTTACATTGACTCCTACATACTCATTCCCATCGCGGAGCCTATCGGCCTCCGATGATTAATTACACTACGATATCATTTAAATAGCTCGATGTACTCTCGCTTCTAGTTAGTTTGAATATCGACTAAGTTTCCCTCTTCTCGATCACATCCTTTCGGTCTTCCGTTCTCCTCCGAAATTCGACACTGGGTGTAGAGAAGGGCGCAGCGCACGAGCTGAAGCCAAGTCCACTCCCTCCATCGGTCCCCGAGTCGGACCTCTGTCCGGCATCCGATAAGACTTCACACTTATCTACAAAGTCCCCCTTTGTGATGTTCCTCCCTTATCGTTCACATAAGCTATTGTCTTGACAGGACCCTTCGGACCCCGACGGGACCCGACGGAATCTGGTACTTGACAGATGCATGGTTATCTCAAAATGAATACAATGAAATGAACAAGAATCTTACGGAAGAGGATATACGAAATGCATTGAAACTGTCCAACAATGGCAAAGCCCCGGGGCTAGATGGCATCCGATACGAATTTTTCAAAGCCATGGACATTGAATACAAAAAATATAAAGACAAGCCAGGCGGGGCTTTTAACATTTTGGGATTCCTGGCAGACTTATACCGTGACATTGGACAGTTTGGATTATCCGATGGATGCAACTTCAACATGGGATGGTTATGCCCCGTGTTCAAAAAAGGAGACACAGGTCTCATTAGCAACTACAGGCCAATTACGCTGTTGAACACAGACTACAAGTTTATGACAAAGGCTTATTCTATTCGACCAATGAATGTTGCCCCTTCTTTGATAAAACCGGACCAAGCAGGCTTCATGAAAGGGCGGAAAATTGAAGACCAGGTCAAATTAGCGAAATTCCTGCTGAACTATGCTGAAGTTGCAGAAGAAGATGGTGTACTTATCGCCCTTGACCAAGAGAAGGCGTATGATCGAATTAACCATGATTACCTTCTCTGTGTTCTCGACCATATGCGATTCCCTCCCAAATTTTCAAAGATAATCAAAAGTCTGTACACTGACACCAAAACTATAGTGATGATCAATGGTGAACTCAGTGATCCGTATGATGTTACCAGGGGTGTGAGGCAAGGTGATCCCCTCCCCTGCTTATTATTCAATCTGGCTATTGAACCGCTTGCATGCCTGCTGCGGAAATCTGATCTTGAGGGAGTAGTCATTCCTGGAACAAATAAGACTCTAGTGGTATTGCTTTTTGCTGACGACACCACAATCTACTTGAAATCCACTGACTCCATGAGACTCTGTGGAGCATTCTACGCCTCTGGTGTGCAGCATCTACTGCAAAATTCAATGAGCATAAAACTGTGCTCCTTCCTTTTGGGACGTCCTCCTATCGTCAAAAAGTCATAAGAGAAAGACGAATCAATGATCACTCCCCCATTGGTGACATCAACACAACTATTAGAATTGTGCCTGATGCCGAGAGCTGCCGCATGCTAGGTGCATGGATTGGCAATAACATCCCTTACACCACACCATGGCCTTCTGTCCTGGAAAAAATTAATACTGATCTCATGCGCTGGCAAGCAACACACCCGACTCTTGAAGGGAAGCGTCACATCATTAGTATGGTAATTGGAGGTCGAACACAGTATCTAACCAGAGTCCAAGGGATGCCAAAGAACATTGAGGACACACTCGAAAAATTGATATGCTCCTTCTTGTGGGATGCAAAAACAGCCAGAGTATCACTGGAGACAATGATCCTCCCAGCTGATCAAGGAGGCAAAGGAATTTTGGATATATCCTCTCGGAACAAAGCAATTCATCTTTGGAATCTTCAATGCTACCTCATCCAAGGAGACGACTGACCACTGTGGTGCTATTTCGTTGACTTCATTCTCAGAAAATACCTGGAGACTAGCTACCTAAATATTCGACCAGGTCAAATCACCAATATTTTCTTAAACAACATCCATTTCCCCATCCCCAGGTCAGACAAGATACCTGACGACCTGAAGGGTATGATATCTATAGCCCAGGAGTTCAACCTCAAATTTACAGGACTCTCAATTGACTGTGATGTCCAACCGGAGATGCCGATATGGAAGCACCCTGCTATCCGCCAACCAGCTTATAAAAATGCCTGCCTTCGAGATGCAGCAATTTGCCTCAGAAATCAACATGAGGTTCGGACGGTTAAAGACACCCTCATAATAGCTATGAGAAGAACTACAGTGGTGAGACGGCCAACCCTATTAGTGGCATTGCCCGTAAAAACTGTGGATGCCCATCTTGCAGCAGAGATCGAAATGAACTTGATTGTGTACACCCTGGCAAATGCATTGAAACCGCGCAGACATTGATAGACTGTATTATGCCAAAGTGGAATCCACTAGCTCCACCAGAGGACCTTTGCAACGACCTTAAACTGACAGGAGATGAATTAGAAGCTAACCAAGGAGAGGTTGAAATTGATAAACCAATGACCTATGATCCAAACTTCAGATTATCCAGCACCACGAATGGCTTCCGCATCTTTGCTGGGGATGATTCAATGAATGAGATTCCGGCACGATGACAACTCCCATTGGAGCCACTCCCAGATCAAATAACAGCCTTTCTACATATCAAGGTCTTGCGTGCTGGTCAGCATGACCCTCAAATTATGGCAAGATTCAAAATTGTTTCAGATGAGCTCAACGAGGATGCAACTGTGAACCTCACATTTGACGATCCAACCATAAAAATTAACTTCAGATCAGGGATATTGGGGGCTACCCTCACAGTGCTGCAGAAAATCCCACGCAATGCCCCCTTACTACTATGCTCTTCGTCCGACTATCTGCTCAAAACTTTGATTAAAGAGAGAACAAAATCTGAAAATGACATGCTGGACCCAAGTTTCCTGCTCTTCAAAGCAGTCTTTACAGCTCTGAATGAGCGAGTGGCACGAACACAATTCAAACAAACAAAAATCACCTTCCCCGTCACTCCAGGTATTGATTTATACCCTCCGCTTGAGATTGATACCCAAATCGATTTAATGTTCAGTTGCCCGGGTATTCTAATCTCACAAGGCTCACAGCGAATCTTTACAAAAATCATTAAAGGCAGACACTCAGAACCGTTCAGGAAGGCAACATTTATCAACATAGATCGTATCCGGTGCTCCATGCATGAAGTCTCTGGTTACACTCCTACTGATGAAACGATTTGGAAATCTATACGTTCCACAAATCTGAGGCGACTCCACCGTGAATTATTCTGGAAGTCAATTCACAATATTTTCAGAGTCGGCGACTTCTGGACACATCAACAATCTTGAAGCTATTGCAGTCTGCCCAACATGTGGTGTCCGGAGAGCCTTGAACACATTGTGATGGAATGTGATGCCTCAGGGGCAAAATTAATTTGGCGACTGACTGAGGAACTCTGGGCGATGAAATATTCCAACTGGCCGACCCTCAGCTGGGGACTCATCTTGGGCTGCAACCTAGTTAAATTTAAGCACTCAAACGGGAAGATTATCCCTGCTATGGGACGATTATTTGCCATTCTGGTATCCACGGCCTGGCACACAATCTGGAACATCCGGAATGATAAGGTTCTGAAGAACCCACACCGTAACATTACAGATGTTGAGATTCACAACAGATGGCTGAAATCTGTGAATTCCACACTAGGACGAGATCGAATCCTCACCAATAAAATGAAATTTGGTAATCTTGTGGTGAATAAAGATCTTGTCCTAAGAACATGGAGTGGTCTGCTAATGAATGAAGATGCTCTGCCGGACGATTGGACTTACACAGTGGGGGTTTTAGTGGGTATACAGCCATTGTCATTGAATGATCCAAGAAATGGGATAGGATAAATTTATTACGGCTGGAGTCCCACACTATGGTACTTGTGCGTAATGGCATTTCCTCCCTGGACAACTTCCCCGGCATTAACTGGATTTATCTGGTAGACCCAGCGGATGACTTTTGGAATGCTTCTGCAGACTGAATTTCAATATCCCAAATGCTCCAAAAAAAAAAAAAAAAAAAAAAAAGAGAGACCAAATAAGATAAGATCAGATCAGAAATCAAGGCATACCTGTGCACGAGCTTCCTTTGCCTTGTCAGTACTTGACTCAGCCCATGCTCTCTCTTCTCCATCGTCGGCATCCGATGGGATACCGCCCATCACACTGGAGTCGCTGCCTGGAGGACCGAATTCGATGCCACTGGAGTCATAGCCGCCGCAATCGATGGACATCGCAGAACCTGTCGACCTCGAGCGACTAGTGGAATGGAATTCGTGCATGACTGGTTTCCTGCCTCGTTCCCAATCAGCTCGGATCCTGCCGATCAGGGCCTTCTTTTGCTTCTTGCTGGACTTGGAGCTGGAAGGCCTTCCATAAATCAATAAAAATTCGTGCTGATAGGCTAGAAATACTTGCTCTGCTGGCGCTTTTCGCTTGCCCGGGGCCTCCCTGATAGACGTACGACCCCCCTGCTTGACGCACTCCTCGTCGACGGCCTGTCGGAGACTGCCTTTTGTGGGTTTCTTGCTTCGTGCAATCTTGGTGGGTTTGGCCTCTTCGTCTTCGGATGTGTCCATGGGCTCATTGTCCTCATCGTTGTCCTCGTTGTCCTCGTTGTCCTTGTCCAGCTCAAACTCGTCACTGCTTCCTGGCCCATCCGAGACCGGATCGATAGTGTCCCCCGGCGCAGCTGCAACCGCGGCTTGTTGAGTAAGTGCTGAGAAGATGAGAGAGTGCAAAAAGCTTACACGAATCGTTATCGTCGACCGTGGCTGGCTTTTCTTGTCGTGGATGCAGTGGATGATTGGCGTTGTTATCGCGGGCTTCATCCTCCTGGGTAATCCTATTCTCGATGGCAGCAGCATTTACGATACCTTGACACCGCTTCTCTTCTGCCTCCCGCTTCTGATCTTCTTTGGCCAGCTTCTCCCTCTGGACTTCGTCCGTCGATCGTTTGGGCTTTGCCATGTCTGGAAGCCCCAGAATTTTTGCTCGGTTGGGATGAAGGCTCATTGGAAGTTTGGGCATCGCAGCAGCAGCGGCCTTTTTAGCAGTCTTGCCAGAGCCTTTGAGGGGCATGGTGAGAGTGGGGTCAAGGTATGTTTGGATATGGCGTGACTCGAATAATATTTATTCCAAAGTCAGGACCGGGCAATTGTGCCTGTCCACATGACTTCTTATCAGCGCTCAATATACTGGCATCGGTTCTTTGCGAAGTCCATTCCTCAGTAATGTCTTCACGTAGAAAATTCACTCCTGCCTCTTTTGTGTGCCCTGAGTGCAGAAAACTCTGCAAATCAGCGGGTGGTCTGACCCAGTGTGTCCCTTCCGACTGTGTGCCGTGGCCCACCTGCGGGTACCCGTGGTCATGACGACGGCCCCTCCGATGCTCCCCCTCCCGCTAACAATGGCGCCTTTGATCCCAATCCCAGTCCACCTCCATCTCTTGGCCCAGATAGGGCTGTTCGCCGTACCGTATACGGCATACGGCCGTACAAAGACGGCTGCCATACGGGTGAATCCAAACCCGGACCCGTACCGTATCGGAGGGCTTGAAAGTGTCGTACGGTACGGTACGGTACCGTATTACGGCCGTATTACGGCTGTACAGTTTTTTTTTAGTATGCAGAGAGTGCTTTAATTTCAATTTCGCGGCAAAAGGAACAACTTGTATGATATTATATACTGTGAAAATGAATCGTAAGTACATCAATCCCCTAAGCGTGCGGTAATGTCCCTGCGGGCCTTGCGCAACCGATTTTTCACCAACATCAGGGTGCGAACAGTGTCTGCTTTGAGGCTCAATCGGCATAGACTGATGGTATCCCGCCCGCCGGAGAACACACGCTCAACAGCGACAGCAGATCCTAAAACAACAACTCAGATCATATCAGAAAGTGCACGCCAAACATACCTGGAATTGACAGCATGTCTAATGCGAGGCGGTAAAGGGAGGAAAACTGGTGGCGCCGCGCAAACCACCATTCGATCGGGTCGCACGTATCAAAGTCCTCTGGGACCAGTTTGAAATATTCGGCCAGCTCATCAATATTGACGCGATCCCGACGGTTGTAGCGATCTGTGAAGGTTCGTTTTTTCGGCGCGGTGGACGTTTCCAGGATGGGGGCCGTCGCTGGAGTTACAGGATTAGCGTAATGATCTTTAAAATGCTTCTGGAGTTCTGCTTTCGCATTTTCGAGTCGCGAAAAGGAGAAACTATGCACTGCCATGTGTAGCCCGTGAAAATGGTGCATGCGGGATGAAAGACAAGACATCTAGGCAGTCGGGCGGCGCGGAGGAACTCAGGGCAGGCAACAAATGGGCGATGGTGATCTTTGAACCAAACATTGAAGGCAGCAAGCAAGGCAACAGATGGAGTCCCAAGAGGTCCCAGGGACAGCCGGGCAGACGACTTGAATGACGCAGTGCTGTTATCTTGGAGAGACGGATAGCAAAAACGTCATGATATGCATCTTGTTTCCATCAGAACTGGCCGAGTACGCCGCCAGGGGGACAGATTGCCGACCGCAGTCGTCTGACCGGCAAAAGGTTGCCGGGTCGAGCCGTACACACCCGTATACGGCTTGGACGGTACGGGATTGTACGGTATGCCGGCTGCATGGGTGCCGTACCGTAGAATCTCGCCGCAGCGGGCTTACGGTACGGCTACGGGTGCCGTATTTTGGGAACAGGCGGTACATTGTTAATTTTTTGTAACTAAATACTGGCTCACTTTGTGTAAAATAAAATCGCCGCAAACGACCCCGAATCCCATGGCGCTATGTTCGTTCCTGGTATATTTGGAAGCGACAAGACTATCGTGTCAGTTGGCACAGGTAATACTGAGTTCTATCCATTCTACGGTGGTATCGGAAACATACACAACTCCATGCGCAGAGCGCATCGCGAGGGCCTATCTGTCATGGCCTTCTTGTCCATTCCCAAAAGTACGTCAAGCTTATTTCGCTTTTACTGTATTAAAGTCATCAACATATTTTTCCCTAGCTACAGGGCAGCATGCGGGGAGTAAAGAGTTCCGCAAATTTCGTCGGCAGCTCTTCCATTCGTCCATTCACCGGATTCTTCAGCCGCTCAAGCCTTATATGAAGCAGCCTCGCATCACACGATATGCCGACGGCCACTTCAGGCGCACAATTTATGGACTTGGACCATACATTGCAGATTATCCGGAACAGGCGCTTCTAACTTGTATCATTCAGGGATATTGTCCTCGGTACGTCCACTGAGACTCTCAGATGTTGTTTTGACTCAATTATGCCAGGTGTCTCTCACCCGCACATGACCTTGATAGGGCTAGTGCACGTTGATGCACTGAGCACACCGAGGCTCTGTTGGAGGGCTCGACGCTCAAGGAGCTCTGGGATGACTTCGGCATTGTCGGAGATATTGTTGTGCATCTTTTGCGCCAGGTTGTCTTGTTCTGTACTAACCTTCATTCTCAAAGCCCTTCACTACCGATTTCGCGCGCGCTGATATTCACAAATTAATTTCGATGGACCTCTTGCACCAAATCATCAAAGGAACCTTCAAAGATCACGTTGTCGATTGGGTAGAGGATTATATACGAGGCGCACTCGAGAAGGCGGAGGCTGATCGGATATTAGCAGATATAGATCGGCGGTATATATCTCTCCCAGTCTGTTCGCAATACATCGCTGAATGTCCGCCGCTAGTATAGCCATCACGCCGCCGTTTCCAGGACTCAGGCAGTTCCCTGTCGGTCGGGGCTTCAAGCAATGGACAGGAAATGATTCCAAGGGCCTCATGAAGGTATCTACCTTGTTATTCTTGCAGCCTGGATACGAGGGTGGTTTTAAATCAATCTCTAGGTCTATTTGCCTGCCATCGCAGGCCACGTTCCTAGTCAAATGGTGCAGGCCGTTCGCGATCTGATTGAATTTTGCTACGTTGCTCGGTAATCGATGAGGACACACTTGTCGCTATCAATGCAGCTGTCACTAGTTTTCACATAAACCGTGAAATATTCCGGGATGTTCGGCCCGAGGGATTTTCACTTCCCCGGCAACACTCCATGGTCCACTACCGGCCACTGATCCAGGTGTTCGGTGCCCCAAATGGTCTCTGTTCGTCAATAACAGAGTCAAAGCATATCAAAGCGGTCAAGAAGCCCTACCGTCGCTCGAGCCGTAACAAACCCCTCGGTCAAATGCTCCTGACTAACCAGCGCTTGGATAAGTTGGCGGCGACCCGCGTGGATTTCACGGCTCAAGTAATGATGGATGGTGCCCTCCTCCCTCTCCCACTCCCTCTCCCACCGGAACACACCCCTCCGTTCATGTATAATTCTGCCCAGGCAGTCTTCTACGCTCCCAGTGATGTCAGTGGTATTGGGGGCATGCACCACGAGCGTATTCGGGCCGTTAAGTCATGGTATCGTGGTCCGCCGCTGTGGAAGAGTAGGATGGACCGCTGGTCGCATTCCCTACTTTTCATATCTCCATACTTACCTTACAATACATCGGTCCTCGGACCGCGTATTTGTTTTGTACGTACACATGGCCAAATACATCCTCCTTACACGCGAGCCACCACCATCGACGCGACCAGTGACTTGAGCAGCCCACCGCGGCTACGTCGCCAGTGAACAGATTTCACCTGCGCTCTGTATTCTCATCCCTCCTGAGTCTCTACGCGCTGCACCCGTACTTCACGCCCACACGGCATATCCCCGCTTCGAGACCCGATCTTTATTCTACACGTCTACGACATCCTCGGGACCTTTCGCCCATTTTCGCTTCCACCCTTACACCCCATATCCGGACGACCGACCCGATATTTCTGTCCCCCAGCAGAGAACTCGCTACTGCGACACCGCGATATGACTGTGTATTCATTGAGCACGACCCAAACGCCCCTGGGTTCCGTGGCCTGCATGCTGCGCATGTACGGCTTCTATTTCGGTTCAAATTTCGAGGCATTGACCATCCGTGCGCGCTTGTCCATTGGTTTTCTGCAGTTGGGGAAGATCCTTGCACTGACACAGGTATGTGGATTGTGAAGCCAGACTTCCACGGCCATGAGCCTGGGCTCGCGGTTGTTCACATAGACTGTCTTCTACGGGGGGCCCACCTTATAGGTGTAGCTGGGAAAGAGTTTGTTCCTGTCCATGATTTTGATTTTTCTGATTCTTTGGACGCATTTGAAGCCTTTTACGTTAACAAGTATGCTGATAACCATGCACTTGAAATTGCATTTTGAATGTACTATATCGTACTAGAGCTTAGATTTGTAATGCTACTTTCTCAACAACTTTGATTTTGAACTAACAGTGGTACAAGTCTGCACGCCAGGCTTGAACACCAAAACGACTGAAAAGCCAAAAGGCCCAGAAGACAGTCAAAAGATGGAAAAGGCGGGCAAGTTTTCAAAGAGACGAAACATCTGTAAAAAAAAGTGATAAAAAAAGTAACCAAAAAAGATAAAAGAACGGAAAGAGACAGAAAGCGGTCTGGAAAGAACTTGTCAAGTCGCCGATGGCCGCTTTGCTCTGGCAACTCGGATGATAATGAAATATATATTATTGAAGTCGTGAGTACATGCAATGCTGCAAGTAAGAATGATGACACAGGCCAGAGTGTCCAATAGAAAGAAGAGAAGTAGATGGATGCCAGATTGCCCAATTTATCTTCGTGGCATACTCAGGTCCCGGCAGTTGAATTAAACCGCGGCATTATGGTTGGAGTAGACTGTGAGATGATTCAGTGGTTGAAGATAAGAAGATTTCACTGAAAGGAGGCCGAAATCGAATAGAAGTAATCGGACTAGGTTCAGATCACCGCACCTCCGATTCTGTCGTATTAGCGAGATCAATGCAAGGAAGGTGCCGGAGATCAGATTGTGCAAACAAAAATGAAGGAATTGATTGTGTGGTCTTGAAGCTGAGCCCGACACAAGAATTCAGAACCATGTCCAATTTGCAGTGGAGCTCAGTCGAAATTTTGATCCTCCGTGAACTATTGAATGTGGCAGGGAAGCGGCAAAGTGAATACAGTGGATGTCAACAGATCAGGACGCACTCCAAGCCATAGTACACCAATACAAAGGGTGCCAGGAGATGAACAACCACGAAGACGGGAGAGTGAACTCAATGAAGAAATGATGGAAGGCATGAGACAGATAGATGGTTTGAAGTACAAAGATAAATTGATACCCAGTACAATCCTTGCCAGGAAACCTGATTAATTCGACCGCAATGAAAGAGGATCCCAGACTTGAACACAGCAGGGGCACAGACACCGATTTATTGCAACCTGAGTTAATCCACAGACCGTATAAAAAAATCCTTGGTTGAGGAAACCATAAAGATTGGGCAGCACCAGAAGAGAGCCGAAATTAGGAGCACTTCAGCAGGGAGGGTGTGATTTGACCATGGAATGCGAGGCCGAAAGATAGCCATTGGTAAACAGAGGCATTACAGATTGGGCCGTCACTGTTCACAGAGAAGAAGAATGATACAGGGCAGTGAACTGAAGACACGAACAGTGGGCAGAGGATTCGCAGTCGAACAAAAATAAGCACCCACTTTATATGTCCTCAACCAGCAGGATCATGTGGCTCACCGGCCAAGTGATAAGGATCAAATCAACCTGCGCCTAGCCAGAAGTCACTGTGTCTTATCAAGAAAGACTGCACACAGTTCAGGTGGCCGTTCGCAAATGAAAAGGCTGTGTCGAACTGCAAAGAAAGTCGAAGACATAAGGGGTTACTCCAAGAGCAAGAGCAAAGGAAACCCAAATGGAGAAGGGATACATGGGGAAAGTAGCACAACAGAATGGAGACTGTGCAAGCAGGTGGCAGGAGAGAGAGAGAGCCAAGAGCAGCCAAGCTATATGGAGAAAGGAACCAACAGGTACAAATTGATGAGCACCGCCGAACGAGCAAAATCTTAAAGAACAGTTAATTAATGACCACTTCTATTTTGCATACCCGGCTGTCGATCTGTCTACTCAGAATGCATTGTAATGAGAAATTGAGGCTGCAAAATCGTTTTGATCCGAGGTGTCGGCGATCAAATGTTTCCGCCTTTTGATGGGGGAAATAATGGGCCCTTTTGCTCGCTCTGTAGCCCTCTGGTTAAAAATCGGAGGGATGCATACTCCCCAAAGTGACGTCCCAGATTCCGAATATGTAATTTATTTCACTATCAGGCCAGAATTGGTAAAGAAATGGGCTAATCAGTGCCAAAGGGAGGTCTGTGTCCAGGATTCGGCTACCGCCCACCTCTTGCTTCCAACCACCACAACAAACTTGCAACGAACGAGTAGCAAAGACTCGGATGCATTAGCTGTAGGCGTGGGCATTTTTCTTCTCTAGGGTCGTTCACAGTTCACTTTTTTCCTCCCTTTTTGTCCCTTTTTTGTATTTCTTCCATTTTTTTCCCTTTTCCATTCTGTGATGCAAAAAGGGTATAAAAGGGGAAAAACCGACATCCTAGGTGTGAAATTGCCCAAATACCACAAAAAAAAAAAGGAGCTGAAAAAGGGCCGAAAAAAGTGAACTGTGAACCCCCCCTTTCTGCCCTTTTTGCTCCCTTTTTTGAACAATCTGTCAGCTGAAGAGTATTAGATCCTTCCACAACCCTTTCTGATAACCTTCAGGTTCCCACATTGCTGACACTGCAGTTGAACACCAAATATTGGCCTCGTTCATGGGAACGGGAAAAAGAGAGTGAAAAAGGGAACCAAAAAGGCCAGAAAAAGGGAACCATGAGCGACCCTTCTGTCCCTTACTTTAGGTGAACTCCTTGGGGCCAAATCTTCCGCGATCTTGTCTGGCCGTCGTCTCAAACCAAACTTTTATCTTGTTTGCTGCTCGGGCTCCGAATTGTCTCCTCTGCCATGTCGCCAACTGTGGAGATCTCGGACTCCGAGCCTTTCTTTCCCTTTTACCTTGACCTGGACGAGACCCTGGATATCTGACCGTGATGTTGGATATTGCCCAAGGCCTTCCTCACCACTGCCAAACATCCTCTTAGATCACACTGTTTCGCTCATCACAATGTCAAGATCATTGTACAATGTCCCTTTCCTCATCGCCAGTTTTACTTCTTGGATTTCAACCACTCAATTCACAGAATACTCGGGCAGTTCTATCTGTTTCTCATCCATCCCCCCATTCGCTGGAATGGCAGCAATCAAATGACTGCGACTTGTTGCCATGTTTCGCCTAATACTGAGGGATTCCCTTGACGTGGGAAACAACAATAGGAACGATATGATGACAATTTGTTTTAAAATTCACCATCCTTTCGATTTAAATGAGGCACGTTTCAATTGCAGAGCCAGTTTCTTGATATTGGCCCATCATATATTCAGAGTCCTAGAAGCGCGACAACAGTTATGGTACCCGCTGCACTGCCTCTCGCTACAGCTTTGCACCTCGAGCCCTGAGGATTCCGACAAGAAGCTTTCCAGCAGGCGCTATGTTGCCTCGATATCTCTGGCTTGAGTCCCGACCCGCATGATTCCCTTGAAGAAAGTCTGGGCAACAGTTATTGCTCCATACTCACTGTGAATAACGAAGTCTGGAGATTCAAATTTCAGGTGAATACCCCAGGTTTTCAAGTCACAACCCGCGTGGATCATCAACGTATCAACATCTCGGTTAATGTCCGAGTTGCAAGCGGCGTTGTGCAACACAATTCGGTATCTCCTCTCCCAGCTAAAATTGCTATCGGGCTCCTGATACCCCAGCCAGATGAATGCCGAGACTAGCGACTCGGTCAATGTATCCGCAGGTGGATATCTTTCCCAGGCGGATTCTTTAAATTGAACGAGGCAAAGTCGTTTTGAATCGCAAAAATGGCCGGTTGACGACACACGAGAAGAACAGCACCTTCACCTCCACGCCCCCCTGAGGATCCTGCCCAAGGGGTGCGCACTCGCCAGGCAGGCCGTAACGCTGCAGCTGGTCCTCCCCCGCCTACCGCCGCACGCGCTGCTAGCTCGGGAGATCAAGCACGTGGGTTTGCTGGACTCTCCAGTATGATTTCCATTCATCGTTTTCGCATTTGTTAACCCGAAACAAAGGTAACCAGACTGCCCCGGCCACCCAACCACGGTCCACAGGCACTCGCCAGCTTCCAGCGGTCAACCCAGGTCTGTGTTCCTGCGCTCACGAGTGGTCTGTACTCACTGGTGTTCCAGCACCCAGTGGAGCAAGGGCATCCCCTGCGATGGTAGGTCAAAAGTTACCCAACTTGCCCGAATAACTAAATTTATTTTCTTGTAGATCTTTCCCCAAACCCCCGCACGTCGTGCGGTAAATGGGTTGGCTGACCAATTCGCACAGGCAGCCGCCATGGCGAGCCCAGGTCCTCGTCTCCGTGACCCCTCCGTGATAAACACAGCAATCATCGACATAGCTGCAACAACAGTCAAGTTCATATTTTGAATTCGAGCAAGTGAGGAGATGTCACAGTACTGTTTCAACATTTCCTGGTGTCTCTCGACTTGGATTGGGGACTCACTCCACCTCAGGCAAACAAGGTACAAATATTCCACTTGTCGCAATTGGGGTGTCGGTCTGTTAACACTACACGAACATCTGCCTGGATTGAAGCGCGCCGAGCGGCAACCACTATGACCGATACATGGGCAAGTCACAACAGGAGCACCTATTCTGAGCCTGAGTTAGTCTTGTCTGCACGAAATTCTTTCCAAAACTGCGCCTTTTCCTCCTTAGTAGTCATTATCTTGAATTCCAATTTCTTCCCAGTTTCGGGTGCCGGATACCATTTCATGTATCGGTAGTATGCCTCCTGCAGCATCTGACCACGGACCTGAACATAGAATGTGTCCCAGAGCAACTCGATAGGTTTATTGGTGAACCAGGTGGAAAAGAGCTCCTTCCCAACGATTGCTCTGGTGGTGCGGCGCATTACGCGAGCCGAGAACATGTGTCACTGTTGTCGATGATCATGCCTTGGTGTCGGCGCCCAGCTCACCATATAGGATTTTTCACTCTTGTTTATATGGATGAGACTTACAATGAATGCTATTCTGCAATATCGAGGGTAATTATGCCTTGGCTGTCACACCCAACTCACCGTCGTCTCAGTAGGTCAACTGCATCAACGAAATGGGAGAGCAGGAACACAATTTTTATGTGGATGAGGGCCAGTGAAACTCTCCAGAGGAAACAAAAAAGAGCCTTGTTATCATGAAGGTCAGAAATGCAAACCACCAGTTGGTACAAATGCAGCATACCAAAAAAGGTTACACATTCTTCAAGAGATCAGGCCACACAGGGAGGTTGAAAATGAGGGGTAGCTGCTCCCACAGCCTGGTCAAGCCCACAGCGAACTTGACCTTCGCACCGGAAGGTCAGAAATGCAAACCACCAGTTGGTACAAATGCAGCATACCAAAAAAGGTTACACATTCTTCAAGAGATCAGGCCACACAGGGAGGTTGAAAATGAGGGGTAGCTGCTCCCACAGCCTGGTCAAGCCCACAGCAAACTTGACCTTCGCACCGGAGGTGCAAGTAGGACAGACAGGTAGCGTCGACCACTCGAATTCAGAGCTGAATATAGGCTCAAACAATGCCGGGCCATGGCAACATAGCCACTCCAGGCGGCGAAAACTACAGATGTGGCCTTGTGAACAAGCTGGGTCAGCCATATAAAGAAACACTTACACAGTCAAGAGCGCAAGATCCAGGATGTCACCAATGGTGAACTGACAGCACCCGAAATAGACACTAGGAAGGATCTGCGGAATGTTGTAGGATGTAGCCAGGTTGAGAACCACAAAGCCATCAAAGCCGTCTTCAGTGCATCTGTCAGGCATTGCCCACGCAAGCCGGGCTGGGGGAGAAACAGGATAGATGACAGTGAGGATGGATATCATCCACTGTCATATGTGGTCTATTTCATACTTTGTGCTGAGCCGCAGTTCCCTGAACAAAGTTCCGAGTTCCTGGACATGAAGCACCAATACCCGACACTCCTTGTACACTTCCTGAGCTGCTGGCTGGGGAATAGTGAATGTGTCTTTGAAGACTCTATGGGGGATTGTGCTGCCAAGATACCGCGATACTGTATCATTTCGACCAAATGTTCACACCATGTCACCAGTCACCTAAGGTGTTCATTTTCTTAAGTGTTCATTCCTGGGCAATCATGGGTAAATTCCCATAAATGGTAGTCCGGCATGCCGGACCGAAAATTTCCCATTTTTTTGGCCGTTTTGGGCCTCAAAATCTCGATGTTCAGTTCACGACCCTCCATCACGTGTCACCTGAACATTTGGTCGAGATGATACAGTACACATGGAACAGGGTCTTGTCGGCTCTCAGAACAACAGTCCCGTCGTCAAACCAAACAGCCGTGGAGTGTTGAAAGGATGAGACATGGTGGGCTCAGGAGAATCTGTGGCCATGAAAGCAAAAGCATAGGAGCTTGTTTGTGTCAGCTTGCTGCACCCAGCCGCTGATTATGATGGGGTTTACCGATCAATCAGCTGGGTGATTATGTGTGTTATGTCCTACAGCCACTGATGGCACATACAGCCGTTTTGGAAACTATAGAGGGGTTTCGTAAATTGTTGATGCTTGATTTTTGTTTACCTCTGTTTGACACTGCATCGCTCCACCTGCCATCGTCATCAATTGCCCTCGCCTTCAATTCCTTCGCACTCTCAGCTGTATACAGAGGAGGGAGTTGAGCAGCGGTGGGGGGAGGAGCTAGGACTGTGCATCTGTCCTGTTCCCGGGTGTGCTCCCAATAGTGCGAAGAGGTCGAGTTAGTTGATTGCATGGGTGGTTGTGTTCATGAGGGGACGCGAGGTGGGGTGAGGTCTAAATAAATGCATAGCAACTCCACAGTACAGACGATGACCGTTGATACAGACGATGATGAGCGTGAGTTGTTGGTAAACAAAAATCGAGCATCAACGATTTACGAAATCCCTCTATAGTTTCCAAAACGGCTGTAACCAGTGGCCGCAGTTTGCTACCTACACTTGAGCATTAAATCATAGGAATATTTGCGCACCTACTAGAAGCAATTGTAAGTTGATCTGCCTCTTTGAATTTTCGTTGTAGACCCGTTTTTCGCTGGCAGACTGGACAGATGATTCCCTGCCAAAAGTTATGTGCCAGTAATGTCACTGTCACATAACAGTTATGTGCCATTTTACATCTCTCATCGACGGTGGCCGCTGATCCCTGCTCCTCAGTGCTGCAATCTCTCATGGAAGATACTTGGATACGTAAAATGCCTCAATCATGGTCAGAAAGAGCTTATATCTGTCTTGTTGTGTCCCGCCGATTGTTACGATCTTCTGCCAAGTCTTCTGCCTGCCTGCCGCTTCCCAGCGATCGCGAGCAGCACTGGCGGCCGAAAATGCGAACCGATGTGTTGTAGAGTGCCCATGAATACTAATTGTAATTGTGGCCTCGTAAACTGTCTGGAGCTCAAAATGGGGAACCAAATTGAATCTGGGACTTTGCGCAGTCAGGCATGCTCATGCACCAGGATTTCTGGGCTGTTACAGTCTGGTAATGTCTTAGAGTTCTCTTTATTCGCTTCAGCCACCTCCCCAATGCAGTAACTCCATCATTGACTCCGTAGGCTGTTTCGCTCAAGTTTCCCCCTATTTTAGCCCGAGCTCAACTGGACCTTCAGGGGGAGAAAAAAACTTGTTTCAATCATCAGGTACAGTCGAGCGGCTACATTCAACTTGAAGTCGAATTGGGGTCAGGCAGCTGACAGAGAGCAAGACAAGCGGTCGCTAGCGCTGTAGCGACCGTACGAAGAATCAAGTCAACAGGCGCCTAACTTCAAAGCCTAATGGAACTCGCCCACAACCTGGACAATTTTTGTTGAGCCCCGAGCAAATTGCAAATTGGACAGCGCATGTAACCACTTACCGGGCCAAAGGTACCGGACTCGGGAATGGGGAGCAGCGGACACCCGGTACCATCACAACCGCTGAAGGGATGTATGTTGCCACTCCAGTTAATCTCGACACCTGGCCACTGCAGCGCGAAGAAGATGACGACGGCTGAGATGGCGATGGCAGCGGAAAATGCAGTCGTGGTAATACTAATGGTGATTTCATTGAGTACGAAGTTGGCATTCAAAATGCCGTCATTAGACTTACTAGTTGTATTTGCTCCACCAAGCAAGGTACCGCTTTTTGATGAAGACATTGAAAAAATACCCGACAGGTACGCCAGCCACACGTTCGCCATGTTTCCAAGTGCCCTGTCCATATCTTCAAGCTTTTGAGTCGGACAAGATAAGGCAAAAACCTACCAGATCAACCCGCCCGTGAGAAGAACGGGCAGATGCAAATATTCAAGCGCTTTGATCCATTTGCGCAGAAGGTAGACCGGGATTGGTAAAACAGCCCCGATAAAAAAGCAGTACAACAAGCCGTTGTAAATGCCGCTAACACCAAACATGCGCTTGGGGCCCAGGGTTCCCTGTACGGCGTAAGAAAACTGCGTGGAAAGAATCACAAATTTTATACCCAAAGTACACTACAAATGCAGTCAGCGTTAGGAGTGCAATGGATGAATATGAGACAAACCTCGCGGTGAAAAATGTGTTGATCCCCGGCAGATAAAAGGGTTGATCTGATGCGGGGTGCAGACACCTGGTATCTTGGTCATCTGGAAGTTGAGAATGGCGATGCAGACGAAGGACGACCCCACGGTCGCGTAGACCTGGAACAAGACTTCAAATATGAAATCAATATATTGAAGATCGCTGACGCATCTGTGCGTAGAACGTGATGTATGGTGGAATGTGCATGTAGTGAGCGAGCTTTAGGTCCTGGGAAAAATTCAAGCTATCGACAAGCATCAGAATTGCTCCCACAGAAATAAATGTAGTTACGTATGCGCTGTAGTTACGTAGCCGTATGACTTGAAACAACCGGCGAGCATTGTGTTGCAATGTCGAGAGATCCTACCTTGAAGTAGTTCATAGCGACAGCGTTGCCCGGGAACCATAGTCCACCAAAAAGCTCTGCGAGGACGTTCAGGGTGACTTGGACGTTGGTGATAGACTTGTTCAGCAGTAGAGCGACAACCAAAGCTATGATACTTGCACACAATAAATGACATACCAAAATAATTCCGATGGGGATGACGAATATCATTGACAGGAAAACTGAAAGCGGGGCGGTCAAGAAAGTCTCCATTAAGTCCTGCACGGCTTACCTCCGTAAAGTACTACAGCCGGCGACGTTTCTGTCGGGTAGACACCAACACCGGCAGCACCGAGAGCAATCGCGACAATGAGAACTCTGAAGTCGTGTCTTACAACATGTCCACAAACACCAAATAGTGCCACTCTGGGACTTCCCTATAAGACATCATGAGGCGGACATGAATGTCCGTGTGCACTGCCGAGGTCTTTTGCCTGCTGAAGATGCTCTTGAAGCCGTGAACAATTTCGCAACGGTGATACAAAAATGCGTGGGTGAGAGTTGCCGTGTACACCGCGACTGAAAGAAGAAGATAAGGACGACAGCCTGGGACGAAATGGGTACCAAGGACTCACAAAATACGCCATAGAGGAGGATGTTCCCAGCGGCAAGACTGTGAATGACTCAACATCACAGCGGATGGCAGTCAGAGTGGCGTAAAGGGCCTCGTCGAAGAGGGTGTTATTGCCCACGGCGTTTGCGACGGTGTACAGAGCCCCACTGTTGTCATAGACGTGCTATGGTGCAATTCAGTCACCGTCCCACGCCATTGAAGAAGTCTGCTCACGTTCGAGTTTATTGGAAAATAGCCCACATTCCATGTGTTGGTGTACCAGAGGGCAGCGATAATAGGCAGAGTGATTGCAGTCTGACGCACATGTTACTGATTTGTGGAGGAGATCAACCCAATTGTACGTACTCCGATAAATGTCTGTGCAACAGGCCTTTGGGTCAGTAGAGTATGGGGTAAAGGGTTTTCAACAACGCACATTGAAACGTGCTCTGAAGGGTGTGTCAATCATGGCCATGCTCGGAACCAGGTGAAACGCACATAGAACGGATAAATCAAGGGTCTACTGCGTACACAAGCTGATTCCAGTCCAGGTCGGAATTGGGTTCAATCCGAGACCGCTGACGCTGCCCGTGAGCGCGGCCAAGGAAATGTTTTCTGGTGTGATCCAGGTCATCCAATTGAACTACGAGAGCGCTTGGAAGATGAAACTGCAATGCGTAATTTATCAATCCTACAAACCAACTTCGAGAAAGGAACAAGAAGTACACGAACATGGCGCTGAAGCAATAGACAAACCAGCGCATCTGGAAGGCGCTGAGTGAACTGTTAATTCAAGATGTGGAGAACCACCCACCCTGGAAAGTCGCCATCCATTGGCAACGGTTTCTTTCTCAGCGTGGAACGCTCTGTTGAGGGCGATGATGTATGGTAATGATGAGCGTAAAAGCATCCCAAAACGTATCGCGGACTCACCGAAAGATTGTTGTACCAAATGGCAGATGCTGGGTATACAGGGAAGCGGCGTGTAAGCCCCACCAAATCATACCCAATGAAGTTAGTGGACAATGCGACAAGGACTAATAAATTATGGTCAACTCCTGCAGAGATGGACTGTGAACGGACTGACTCTGGTAACCAAATCCAGTAGCCCATGATTGATCGAAGTACAGTGGGAGATACTGAACCCAAATAATCTATGGACGGATCGCATCAGTCACTGTTACAAAACTGCCGGTGAAAAGTCGGGGCGTGCATACATTGTTCCTGATAAGGGAGATGAGTTGCGTATCGGCAGAAAGAGGTGAATACTTACGTGTAAGGCGTATTGAATCCGACGTTGGCCATAATCTAGGAACCCGGCCCAGTTAAAATGACCCGGAGAGGATAACCTGCGACAGAATTACCGTGATAATCATGTGTTCTTTCGGGTTAAAGGGGCCGCTGGAGGGGACAAGCAGTGAGAAGCGATGGTAATCAGACGTGGCGGCGTACGGGTTGAAGCTCCATGTGTAATCAAAGGTCGTGAATGGCCTATTCGGCAGGAACTCGAGAAGTTTGGCTGCCGGATAGGCGAGCACCTGCGCGACATTAGAAGCAACACTAATACCGGGATACTTAGCATTTGGCGACGCCGGTGGGCAACCTTGGTTTACGGAATAAACAGATAAATCCAGTCACCGAATGCTGAAGAATTAATTGGTTTATGAATCCCCTGCACTGTAATGTGATTTTTGGGAACATCGAAACAGGCAAGCCAGTCACCCCGTGGCAACGAAAATGGTGCCAATAAACCAGGCGCGGAAAGTGCCCGCAGGGACGCTGGTGTCATCGTGGTTGGACACGACGGCCCTAACCTCCGCATAATTCTGCAAGGTTCGCACATCAGCAGGAATCTTGCCAGAGGAAGTTGGGGACTCGCGATCTTAATCATGGCGGCCTCGACCTTCAACTCATCATAAACATGCTGGTACTCTGCTGGATTCTGCTTCAAGTCCTCATCGAACAGATAGCACCTGAAGGTCAATTAATCAAGATTCCTTCCACTGTGTGCTGAGAAAATGTACTTCGCGGCCGTAAGGACGGTCGTCAGGAAGTTCTAGATACTGAAGGTCAGCACGCACATCGATAGAAAGAGCTCCACTGACAGGGTCGTCATCGTGCTATGACAGGATGTAAAACAGAACTGAGTTAGTCTTGTATGGCGCAGAAGTAGGCCATCCCACCTCGTCGACAATACGGCGGATGGTGTCCTCTATTTCCACCGCCGACATGGTCTGAGCGTATTCCGCTGCATCGAGGATATAATCGGGGACTGGCTCAATTTCCGTACCAAGGACATCCTAAACCGAGCTCAGTGGAGAATACAGGCGGAGGGAAGGAGCACGCACGATATCGGTCAAAATCACCTTCTCATCCAGGTCCGAGTGTGAATCCTTCTTGACGTAGTGCGGGTCCTTCTCGATTTTCTCCATGGCCGATAATGCAGCAGACGGTAACAACCAGTCAAAATGTCGGGTCCCGTGGGCGGTGGAGGAGCAGAACTCGTTCGAGATGCACGACAGGGAGCTACCGGTATCAGGGATCTCAGTTTTGGCAAAGAAGCTATCTGGCCAATATGTGAGCACGAGCCAAGGCTATTTTCGGGTACCAAGGTTAGAGATAATGTTTGAGTGGCGTGTACAACGCGATACCCACTTCGCGATAGAGCGTTGACACACGGTGCCTGATTCTAAGAGGTCCGGTGACACCTGCTCCTGGTACAACATTTGCAGCAGGCCAGATTAATCCACGGCTGGACTATGCAAGAGAACTCGATTAATCTAGGCTTGGACTATCCAACCCACTATTTAGATTAATCTCACCTTGCATTCCGAGGTACCACCGCCACCACCCTAGTAGTATCTTGTACCGTAGGATTAATCGTCGGTAGGATTTAATCGTCCGTTAGATTTAATCCTGTTAAAATTATCAGTGAGACATTTAGTAAGCCTGAGGTTTAATCCTACCCGTCCCTGGTTTAATCCTAATCATGTTCTGATCGACATTAATATATGTCCAAGATTTAATCCTACTACTCATGACATCCAAACTAATCTTAACTCCCAACTAATCTACCGATTAATCCTACGACAGTTTAATCCTGCGATTATCCCCCTATGCAGTCTCAACAACCTTGCGACTCCGCACGCGTACATCCCGCAAGCGACGCGGGGAAGGCGGGGGCGCGTCGGCATTGATGGTGGGCGCCACTCGACGCCGTTTTGCTGGCTTTGGTGGTGCAGGTTCTTCATTCTCGTCATTTCCTTCCTGCGCCCCTCCTCCATCCTCGGCCTTCTTGCCTTTGTTTTTGCCTTTGCCTTTGGCGTTCTTGCCAGGGGGTCGGCCTCGCTTTTTAAGCGGCGCTGAGGGCGGTGGCACGACATCCTCTCCCCCAGCGACGAGTGGACCGGCGGGAGGGGGCGGTGGGACCACGTTGTCTCCCGCAGGTGCAAGTGGACCGGCAGGAGGGGGCGGCGGCACGAGATCGTCTCCCGCGGGTGCGAGTGGACCGGCGGGAGGGGGCGGTGGCACCACGTTGTCTCCCGCAGGTGCGAGTGGACCGGCAGGAGGGGGCGGCGGCACGAGATCGTCTCCCGCGGGTGCGAGTGGACCGGCGGGAGGGGGCGGTGGCGCGACGTTGTCCCCCGCAGGTACGAGTGGACCGACAGGAGGGGGCGGCGGCACGACGTTGTCTCCCGCACGTGCGAGTGGACCGGCAGCGGGCAGGGGAGTAGTCGTGACTTGACCACTGCCTCCCTGTTTCTGAGTCTGCAGGAAGTGCCGGCAGTACTCGCGCACCTGAGATCAATTAGCATCGCCCATACCGCGCTCACAGTAACTCACCTGTTCGTCGGTAGCGGCGTCCAAGTCCACCTTGAACTTCCCCTCGATCACTATCCAGACTGGGTGCTCGGCGCCTTTTGCGTGCCTATCAGTTTGATCCTGACGCTGCTCAGCAAATCGCAGACTTACCTGTATCGGGTTTCACTGCAAGTCCCCTGAGCATCTCTTTCAGCGTATCCGGTGACTCCGCGTCCACATCGAGATCAGGCAACATGACATCAGTCGGTTTCTTCACCTGTGCAGCAGGCGCGCTTGCTGTCATACAATCAGCACCACAAACGTTGCGACATGCATACGACTTACGCTTCAGGACTTTCTTGGCCCATCTGGCGAATGCCAGTTTCTCTTCGTCCGACGACAGAAAAGGCGGCGTGTTGTCTTCTGGGCCAACGGTGATGCTATACGCCAAGTCAGCAATGCGCTGGTGCATGAAATGCAAATGAGTAGACGCACAAGAATCGTTTGACGTCGCCAGTGGCATTAGCGTACGCGCCTCGGAGGAAAAAGGCAGCGTTGCCGATTTGACCCCAGTCATTGCCGATGTGAGCCTTGAGGGCCTTGTAAAGGTCATCCCCGGCATTCGCTTGGGTCCTGCAATAACAGTTAGCCGACCGACAGTTTCTCAGTGAACTGAAACACTGACACGGCAATATGCTCTGCGGTTGGTCCAGCTGCTCGCTCCGCCTTCTTCCCCTCCGCTAGCGCCACCATCTTCTCCTTCTCCTCGTCGGTGGCAGCGGACCACTCATCGTTGAGAATTCTGTTGAACGCCGCTAGCCACTTCCCGTCCTGCGCCGTCCGTTCCACCCCAAGCAGCTCGTTATCAGCGCGCGCCTTGAACTCATCTTTGTGTCAGTCACGGAACTCGTCGATCGCGCAACGCCCCTTCGACGGCTTCGTCGTCGAGTTGGTCGCCTTGTTGGGTTTAGTTGTCGACGCGCTCTTCTGTTTGGGTAGTTGGTTCCGATTATTTTTCAAGGTGCTGTAAAGGGTCTGCAACGAGCGGTCAATGACCATGATGGAGTGGCATCGCGGAAGGCAACATTTACATTCTTGAAAGCGCCTAAATTGTAGCCTTTGGCCGCCAGGTCCAAGTCAGTGGCGATCAGGTCGAAGAGCTCGCCCTTGACGTAGTGGATGAGCTTGCCACTGGAGTCCGGCTCTTGCGCCTTGGCCTCGAACAGAGGCAACAGTCTGGTCATGGCGTACTCGAATATAGGGTCTTCTGCGAGGCCGGCCACCTTCAACTCTGCCTTGGTCATCTTCTTGTAGATTATGGTGCCAGTATCGAGGGCTGCAGTCGCGTCGGGCGAAGCCATGAAAATTTGGATGTTACTGCAGAGAGTGAGATGGTGATGGAGCAGAGGAAAGCGGTTAACGTGCCACTGCGTCCAAACAATGAGATCCTGCCACCAACACTTTGAATATCGGTTTGAGCCCACTTGGTTTTCCTTTTCGGGTATGAGGGAGTCGCGAACCAGACATACAATGAAACAACCTCACCGCTGTGTCTATTCCTTTGGGGTGAACCCAGCACTACACTCGCTGTCCCGGCCATCTTGCTGGGACAGCCAAGTCCTGGTTTGCGACGAGTACATGTAGGGCTGCACGCCGTGCCCGTCACGGGCACGGCCGTCGTTTCAACGGTTGTACAACGGGAACGGCCCGTCACCCAACGGTCCGTCGTGTGGGCTAACAAAATGTCTACGGCACGGGACAGGTGATGGGACGGCCGTCGACGGTGAACGGAAGTTGCCGGTTCAGCCGCGAGCGAAATTAGCCTATACCGACATCTCAAGGAGCATCTTACCATTTTATTCAGAGACAATACACAAACCCGGTCATTTTCATTGGAAAATATTGGGTACTTATCCTCTCGACATACCTTTTAGTAAGTTGAAGTTTGGCGGGCAATTCGCGCTGAAACACACCTTCAAAGATATTGGCGAGCAGTCCTGCACTTCATTGTGAGATAGATAAAACCTCTTTAACCTGGCGAGGTGCTTCTCTATTCTATTCTTGAGGGAAGAACTGCATTCTGACCAGGAAAATGTGTTGAACAGGATATGGGGAAAGATATGTACTCAAGACTTGGGTTCACTTGAGAAGTAGGAATGCCATCGTGCGTGATGCATATCAGTACAAATCACTGTAGAAAGTCAATTCAAGTGTATCACCCACGAGAAATGCTCGAAATATGTTGGAAATATGCGAGATTCGTCGGTTTGCTGTGCAAAGATCCGTCGCCCGTCGACGGCCGTGATTTCGACGGCCGTCGTCTTGAAAAGCCGTCCCGTCTAAAAACTTCCAGAACCCCTGACGGAACGGGTCGGCCACCCGTTGTACGGGACCCGTAGAACCGGCGCGATGGGCACGGCGTGCAGCCCTAGGTAACTCGACGGTGGTGGACGCCGCCTGTGCTGGTTTGTAGGGCTCATGAGTGCTACAAAAGCAACTCAGAGCTTGCAAACGAGTGCTACAGAAGCAACTCGAGTCCCAGATTGTGGAGGTAAGAGCCAAGCAGTAACTCGTCACGGTGACTGCTGTCAGAAACACGATCACGTGCCGAACATTTTGTGGAAGTAAAGTCGTGTTTGTTCGATAGAGGCGACTTCCGTAGGTTAAGCTTTGAGACTGAGCCAATATTATGAAAAATTAACAATTCAATGCGAGCGAAAACCTAAAACCCAAGGAATGCCTCTATTGGCCCAAAACTGCGTTGAAGGACATTGTCCATCCCAGTCCGTCCATCTCAGTCTTACATTGATTTGTTCTTTCGTCGAAGCCTTGGTTCTTGGATTCAAAAATTCTCCGTGTTCGTATTTTTCTCAACACATTCTACGCACGCCTCTAACCGATCCACCGTTTATTCCCAATTTGTCGTGGTGTCGAATACACCAACCAGTCGGTAGTCCCATTTTCCCAATCTACCTGACGAATTTGTGTGCTAACATCTCCAGGAATCCATTCTGCACTGCACTCGCACCTCGTTTGATCACCTGCACTCTTCCCAACCTTCTTGTGTTGTTGACACAGCGGTCAGTCATCCTGACTTTCTTGGTTCCTCCCGACTCGACTCCCCCTACCTCGCTCTTACTTCTAGCACAGGTAAGTTCTTCCTGCTGGAATCTCAAAGAACTCCAACTTACTTTTCCGTCCCGACTTCGTTCCTTGCTCCCTGCTCCCGACTCGACTCCACGACTTCACTCTTACTTCTTCCAGCACAGGTAAGTTCTTCCGGCCTCAATCGTCAACGGTTCTAACTCACCTTTCTCCTCAGATGCCGTGGCAGAACTCCCATGTGGTGGCCGCTATGCCCGATGACGAACGCCAGAAGATCCTCGTCTGAATGTAGTCGTTTTACGAGCTGCATGATTTCGTCCTTTAATGCTCTTCTAGTCATCGACTGACCCCTCTGGATGCGTGCAATGCGTTGCTCAATGTCCGCCCCTACCTCGAGCAGCCAGGATTTGTATACACCCACATCCACAGGAACTGGGACGTCCTCGAGAATCCGCCTACCATCCCTGACGACGAGGACCTCGACTACCTCGACATCAAAGTCGGCGAGGCCATCTACATCGATGCTCGATGCGCCTCATACGCAAAATGCGATGGCGAGGAAATAATCTGGTGTTTCTATTATCCTACTAGTCACCCCAAACTCATCGGTACGTCTCACTTTCCTCACCTGCAGGCAGCGTCTCACTCGATCCAGAGCGCCTCACCCACCTCACCCTGGCCTACATCAGCGCTAAATGAGTTCCATATCCCTGCAAGGGTTGTTAAGTTCGCCATCGTGAACATTTCTCGGAGGGGTGCACAGCGTTGGAGTTCGTGGTGTTGATGATTGAGTATTGGATTCCCAAAATTGGAGAAGTTCCTGTATGCCATGCAATGTATGAGGAGGAATGAGCGCCTGTAGTTAAAAAAATAAACTAGTCCGAACGCACCTGAGTGACTAGGCTGAATACGTCTTCAGACTTTTGTTCACCAAACCTAATGCTCTGTACTTGAGCTGTCTTGCTCGCTTTCAAACAGAACAGTACACCTTTGCTGCAATGTGGATAAACTTTGATCACAGCAATGATAACCCAAGTCTGTGCTGTGGTTTCTCGTTCGCTCGTTAAATCTGAAAAAGTCAAACGTCAGTCGCTTCAATCTATCGCCGCGAAGTTCAATTTAACACTCACACCGTGCTCAGATTATTTCTTCGTGACTTCCCGAGAATTGGATTCGACCCCGCAATCGTATATACAGCACTAAGGTTACATCAACCCAACACAGTGCTGCGACCGACCCAAGTATTTTGAAAAATCACCGACTTATTCACCACCACACCCAACTTCCCTCGATCTCCGCCAAGACTCCCTCGAATCAATACCAAACGAACCAAAGGTAATCTGTCCCAGTTCCAGTGGTCACCATTCTCTGAGAAACCACAAATGTATGGCATACACGATAATTGGCATATACGAGATGATAACTAACAGAAAACGACAACTATTTTAATATAAGACGATGGGATCGACCTTTGAGCCAGATGCGAGACATTGACGCTTGAGCTTAGACGAATATTTCTCAGCTTCCTCGATCGCCACTGCCGTTTCTTCCTCCAGGTATTCGCTCGTCCACCTTCTCTTGAGGGGGGAGGAGGCGCTGCCCGACGCTGGCGAGGGTGACGATGGTAGGTTCACATCGAACCCAAAGTCGGAGCTTTGGTCGTCCTCAGTCATGAGATCAGGGTCAGTGAAAAAGCCCCAATCGCTGGTGTCGTCATCCCCGCTAGTGAAACGGTTGTCGAAGAAAGTGTCATCTAGGTCTGGAAGTCGGTCAGCTCACGCCCATGACACTAGATTGAACAACAACTTACCGCCGGCTTCATCAAGAATAGATTTGAGGGTGTCGACCACGAAACCGAGCAGCCCTGGACACGCGTCCTCGGGTACACGCCCATTCTGCAGGATCATGTAAGAGCCCCGTCCTCTCAGGCTCACAGCGGGCCCAACCCGTAGCCACTCGTCCTCAAGGGCGGAGTACCACATGTAATGAGCAGCGGGCCGGCCCATTTCAGGGACAGCACCGACGATCTTCGCGGTGTTGAGTGAGGTGAAGTCAAAGTGGTCGAGGCCCCGAACGTTGACGCGAAATTCCAGGGGCTGTTGGTCGTGGTCAGTATATACGAAGACTTGAACTTCACGCTCTAAGCGAATAAATATTAGCTACATTGGCAAAGATCACGATTGCAACGTACTTTCAGCGGCAGAAATCTGGAACAAGTCGGGATCATATTCGTCATCTTCCACAGTCGCCACAGCCGGCATCGAGTGGGCCATGACCGACGCGGGCGTGCTGATGGCTGACGCAGAAGAGGAGATCGCCGAAGGGGGAGTGTAGATGGCAGTAACAGGAGCGCGGGCAGCCGAGGAGCGAACTAAGAGCGGGTTAGAAGGAAGGAGACAAGAAATAATGCCACCCACCATCGTTACGAGCCTTGCCTTTTCCAGTGGCAGTCTCCGGTCGCGCCTTCTTCTTTGCTGGCTTCGTCGCAGGAGGAGCTTGCTGTTTCTGGGCCGCTTTCTTTGCTTGCATGGTGGCAGAGCGCTGGATTCCTCGAAGCCGATCACTTTCAGCTTTGCGAGCCAGGAATTGCGGGCGCAGTTCTGCGATGCGGGCGGCATCCAAAGTATAGACTTTCCGGCAAGAACGCTCAGAACACTGTTCAATGAGTCAGAAATACACGCAAGTGATGCGGGGTATTGTCCCTCACCTGTATGGTCTGTTCACCAAAACGAGTGATGTCTGGGGGCGCGCCGTTGCTGGAGCAAACGGCGGCGTGCGTTGAAAGGTGGTGTTCCCTGTTCTTGGGACAAGTTCGCCAACCCACAGGGCGAGGGATTTGGGACTTGAGCCAGCGCATTTCTGGAGAGTCGGCCGCAGTCATGGTTAGAGTAGAAGGTAAGTGGGTGGAGCCAGACTCGCATTGTTGTTATTATCTGACGCTTTGACCTCTTACTTTTTTTGGGAATCCGGGGCCGTGCATCGATCATTGACACTGGAGCCGAAGACGAATACCGCGCCCGTATGTGTAGCCCCGAGAAATCGAAAGCCCGTCGTTCGAGATGTTGCCCAGAGGTGTCGACCGAGACGTAGCGCCAGAATCTACCCATTGCGAGGCCCGACCCAGATTCCGTAATTGAAGGCGACCCCCATGGCAGTCTGTGGTACAAAACCAACAGACCGAGATAGTCTGATAGTCTGTAAGCACAAAGCTAACAGACAGCGATGAGAACGATGGCGGCGAGAGTGGAAGTCGAATTCAAGAGAGGTGATCGCGTGACCATAACGATCAGCGCATAAACACCGATCGGCCACACTCAGCGGATGCATCGGGATGAGTCCATAATACCCCCGCCCTACTCCTCCCTCACCCCGTTTCCGTGCCACCATTTCCCATTTTCTCCTTGTGCTGATTCCGAGGCTAACGACTACTTTGTAGATACGGCTCCTTCAGTACACACCCGATTCCCCTGAGCTGCATCTAGCGGTGTTACTCAAGTGGAAGCACCGTTCATGGCTCGGTAGAAGTATGTATCCAGCAACTGGGGTGGGGCGCCGCTTTGGTGGGGATCACGCTTTGGACGAACAATGCACAAATTCTGTGCCACCACAAATCAAAGGTGTGATGGTGGTTCTTGCTACAGATTGATCCCTAATGTCTTCCTCTTCCTCCATGAAGCAATGCTCGCAAACAAACGCTGTGGCTTCCAGTTCCCGCATGAGTCAGAAAACTATTGGTCAGCGGGCCCGCGCTCTTCTGTCGGATACCCAGCGCAGACGTCTAGCTGTGTTGGCGCAGCTTCCCGACTCGCCTGTGTTTTCTCCACCCAAACGTGCCCCACCGCCACCGCCGCCGCTGCCCCCCCAGAGTGGGAGGCCCATCTCAGCTGTAGTTTGGATGGCTGTGAGTTTTGATATTTGAGTGCTCTCGACGTTTGGAGACTGACAGCCAATCTCAACAGAATAACCAGCGGGCGAAGAAGGTGACTCTAGCGCCTCCCGAAGGCGGCTACGTGTGGTTGGACCAGGCTGACAATGATCTCAAGCTCACCGACGTCCACATCAAGGCGCCGACCCAATTCGAGACCTACACGGGAAATCGCTGGAGGGCCGTAACTTGGGACACACCTATCCCAGTGGCATCTGGTCGTGGGCTACTACTCCGTGCACAAGGGGTGACGGTCATGGAAAACTGGGACATGATGCAAGCCTTCACGCAAGAGCTGTAATGTAGTTTTAGGGAAAACGAAGGCTGCATTATAAATTTTCCGGATTTTGGACACAGTACATGCAATATATGGATGATTGGCAATTAATGGCGTGTTCCATGAATTTTTTGAGCTACTAAGTGGAATGGGAGTCGCCTTTGCGAATTCGAGTGATTTTGCGACACGTCTGGTCACGCGTGACCGGGTGACCGGACCGACTCACCTACACCGCGGGCAAAGTCCTTGGCAGCTAAAAATTAGCTGCCTGAGTGGAAGGTGGCACGGAAGCAGCCCAAGAAGCAGCCCAGGAAGCAGCCGTGGAAGCAGTATGGGAAGCGTGCGCGCGGCTCGTAGGGACTTGCCTCGGAGGTGTATGTGTTATCGTACGCAAATTGCGCAATTTGCATTTGGTCATGTTTGTCCATGTGTGACACATCCTCCCTTTCAATCATCATCCCCTGCCTAAAGTGGACAAATGCTGACCAATTTCGTCGCGCTTTGCCGAGAGTCATAATGTAATGTTTGCATCAGCTAGGGAAGGTCACTGTGCTCTAGTGATTTGGTGACGATGAACGCACGGGTTCGTTCATTTCACAACCTGTACGACTAGCTAGCCGCTTCAAATCTTCGACATACTCTGGGCCGCTTCAAGACTAACTCACTTGCTCGGGCTCAAAGGACACTACGACGGTGTCCCACCCCTTAACATCCGCCGACCCCACACTCAGTTGCCTGGGTGGAGCCCAAGAATGAAACGCGCTGCTCCAGCGTCAGAATCACCTTTGAAGCGAGCTCGTCGGAGCACGGCTCTTGTTCGAGGCCAGATCGGCTACGATACCGACTCAGAGGATGACGATGTACCCTCGGAGCCGGAGCTGGCCTCGACCATGGTGGCAGCGGCAGCGGCCACTACTATCTCACCGCGGCGACCAAATGCGCGGTTGTGGACGCGCTCTGGAGCCATGATAAACTGGGACCATAGTGCCGTTCCTGATATTCCGGGAAAGGTGTCTACACAAGCTCCTGTGCTCGATACCTCAACTCTACCACTGAACGACGACGCTATGGATGATGATTTGGGGGATATTGCAGACCCTGCGACTCTGGGGCTGCCGCCCGAGAGTTTTGGTCCTAACTCGGAGAAGCCGACTCGAAATCAGGTACGCTTTGAAGCCCGATTCTTTATTGCAGCATCTTATATTGACTCTCTTGTACAGGGGCAGTCCCAGCATATCTCGAGGATCTTGAAGATCATGCCCGACATCCAGAACCGGATACTCGCGACCTTCGCGCATCTGCAGCTGGGTGACCCGTGCTCCTGTGGGCAGCCAGCAGAATATCGCTGCATGGACTGCTTCAACGCGCCGATGTGGTGCCGCGCATGCATTGTGCACGAGCATCGATACAATCTGTTCCACCACATCGAGAGATGGGATGGCAAGATGTTTGTGCGCGACGCTTTGGCGACTCAAATACCTTTCGACAAAAGCAAGCTCCCGGTCGACGACTGCTCGCACATTCACCTCCTTCTGCAAACACATCCGCACCCACACCCTCGCCAGCCCCACTGCCCCCACCGTCGTCCCAACAACCCCGATATCGGTCAGTTCACGATCGGGGACCATAATGGATTCCACACGAGTTGGATTGAGTTCTGCCAGTGCTTACGCCCGGGCGATTCCGGGCGATGGCAGCAACTCGTAGCTGTGCGACTGTTCCCTGTGAGTTTCGAGCAACCGCAGACAGCCTTCACGTTTACGGCGATGAAGCAATTCCACGTGCATTCGCTAGCGTCGAAGAAGTCTGCATACAACTATGTCAAAGCTTTATGTCAGCTGAGCAAAAATGCGGCCCCGGCCACTATCGCGGTAAGCGATACTGGAATACCTGAAACTGAAGTTTACTAATATGGCCACCAGAACCGTTATCGAGAGTTCCTCTTTGCCTGTCGAATTTGGCGCTACTTGACGCTGCAGCAGCGTACAGGCCAGGCGCACGGTATTGACAAATTTGTTCCTCATCGGCGTGCAGCATCGTTGGCGTTACGATGTCCCGCATGCCTGGAGGTCGGCTTCAACATGACGCGCGAGGAAATGGCGAACGCTGCAGAGGAGGAAAGGTATTTGCAGCCCTGTCCTTGTTGTTTTATTCCTGATCTCAAATCCGAGGCATAAATACACGTTGTACCTGTCGGCCGACGGCAATTTCAAGCTTCAGCGCAAAAAGAAACGAGAGGACCCCGATGACTTCGCTCTCAATGACGTAAACACCTATTTCCCTCCCAACGAGGACTTCAAGGCGTACGTTAAACTCATCAAGAGCGAGAAACAAGAAGAGGTAACATTGTAGCTTGCAAAGACCACCAGACGCTAACCTGAAACAACAGCTTCAAGAATGCGATCACCTAAACGCTGCTCGGATGCAAAAAATCTCCAAATTCAAAAACGCCATCATTACCGGTGTAGTCGCGGTGCAATGCGCGCGGCACGGATTTTACGTGCCTCAGGGCATGGTCGATCTCAGTCTAGGGGAAGGGTAAGTGGCAAGGTGGCATTCAAAATATTCATTCGCTAAAGTTGTTGCAGGTATGGATATACCGACTACGCCCTGGCGTATGCGCTGGCTGAGGCAGAACTCCAACGGTGGATTCGTCTTGGATACGACATATGGTGTCAGTACGGTGTTCGCCTGCTGAGTAGGATTGGGCGGTGGTTCCCGGGGATGAGAGGGATTTTCGATAACGTTACCGGCGCCATCAACAAACTCCACATCCTCTCGCACAAAGAACTCTGCCAGATTATTTATAACCTGAACTGGCTGCTCTTCGTCGGGATGGTGTCTATGGAGATGATCGAGACAGGTTGGGTTGAGCATAACCTGACGGCGGGGAGCACGCGGGAGATGAACGACGGGCACAGGCACGATGTCATCGACGGGACGTCGGACCACTGGAACTGGGAGAAGACAATCAAGCTGCGTACGTACCACAATGCCCAGGATATGTATGCATGAACTGACGATGGAGTATAGCAGAAGCTCTGACGCGGCTATACAGGACCGCGAAGTCGGAGCAGCGCGCCAGAACAGCATCCTTCGAGGGGCTCGACAAGTTCCAGAAAAGTCGGCAGCCGGAAGCCGTTGCGATATGGGAAACCCAGGACGAAAATCCACGACGCGATTCCAAAGGCGCGTGGTTTAGTGTTTTTCAGTTGAATATGAAGTCGGGTATGTGCGACTTTGTCGGGAGAATACAGTTGCTTATCGACTACTATGTAGGACCTCCAACGCACGCGGCGGCGTACACGAAGCTGCTGGCCAAGGAAGCGGCAGCAACACAGTCGGCTGACTCGAATGCGGGTGGCGGGAGACCAGGCGATGTCGGTCTCATAAGCGCGGCTTTACTGGTGGAAAGAGACAGGTATGTACTCGAATCGAATCCCCTGGCGGTGGCATACACTGATCAAATTGGCCAGGGAGCGTCTCAAGCGCCTGCGCGCATTGCCTACATCCACCGAGGAGGTGCTCGCGCCGGCCATGCAACAGCTTCACTTAGACATCAAGGCTTTACGCAAGTGGCAGCTCGACCGTGTCCCGGCGCTGCACAAGTACATGAAGGAGATGGACGTCGACGAGCCAGAGAAGATGCGGCTGCTGCTCCCTTCGGATTTCAGTCCGGCAGATCGTGCGCGACTCAAGCTCTCGGAACTAGGAGTGGTCGAATACGGGTTACGCGAGGGCAGGCGCACGATTCACTTATGGACCTGTGTACGGCCATTCGGATGAAGAACTTCAATATGGGCTTGAAGACGACGGACATCTATGGTACTGGTGCCACGACGCGCGCAGGAAACTTCCTCAAGTCATTGCATAACAAAGTCCAGGGCGCGGGGGATATGTATCGACGTTCGTGGCGCAGCATTAGGGCCCTCGGCTTACCGAGGGATGACCCTACGCTGCAGCCTCTGAGCCGCAATGAACAGTGGGGGAAGGGCGGGGTGGCATTGAAGACGAGCCGGTCGAAGGACCATGAGCCTTGGTTCTGGTCTGCGCAGCGACCAGCTGGACTTGACGCAAAGGCACAGGCAGAGTGGGAACAGGAGAGTGAGTGATGTCTAGCTCATAATTTAAGCCGTGCACTGACTCGACATAGTGGACCGAGTACAGTGGTTTCGCGAGCGCGCCCTGATGAAACGGGCTAACGAAGAGGTCGAGATCCTCGAGGCTGAGTTTGAGCGCTCGAGACGGTGGTTCACGAAGAACAGTGAGATATGGATGGAGATGGCGGAGACGGAGAAAAGGAGGGGTATGTTATATGTAATGTGAATGGGCGAGCGACTGACCGAACAGGTCCAGCTTACGGCGATGACCAGGGCTGGCGGGCCTACGCACGCAGGCAAGCGGCGATATACGCGAACCTTGCACGCGAGTGCGAGACACTATGGAACAAGCTCCCCCAACTCGTGATCGAGGATGAGATTGCTGAGGCCAAGAAGGCCAAGAAAGAGGAGGAGGAGCGGGAGCGCGACGCAGAGGAGGAACCAGATTACGAGGTAAGTCTCTGATTCCGTGTCAAGCAAGAGCCGCGGCTGAAGAAGATGGGGCGCAGGAGGACTATTTGTCCGAGGTTTCTTGATTCCCAGAAAGGCAAGCCCATAAAAGGTATGTGATAAGATATGATATGATAACACACTCTAGATTAATCGCAAGTCGGCCGAGATTAACATGGTAAGAGAATTAATCGTGGTACAAAGTCCAACTAACTAATCACGACCTAGATTAATTGCGACCTAGATTAATCGCAAGCCGTGCCTTGGATAGATTAAATCCAGGATTAAATTGTACACTTGCAGATTTAATCGGGAATTTGATCGAGATTACTTGATGGTGGAACAGATTAATCCTAGCTACCAGTTTCTGCAGCCTCTTCCTACCGTACTCAATGTAGGATTAATCTAAATAGTGCCTTGTATAATCCAACCCAAGATTAATCATCGTCTCTTGGATAGTCCAAGGCAAGATTAATTAGCCGAGCTGATATCACTGCCTGGTAGGAATAGACGACATGAGAAAAGAACTCCTTGTAATCTGTTGCTTGGCGCCAGCGGGAAAGAGTACAAACTCATCGCAAGTGACTGTGGTTCGGTTAGCTGCGGTTCAAAAATTCCCGAATAGATTCAGACCGATTCCGACAACCCAGTGGAGACTGTGATGAAATTGGTGCCGAAACGAGTTGCCATGGTAGTACCACCATACGAGGAAACTTCTTTTTCTCTCTCCTTTTTTTTCTTATTTTATTTTATTTTAATTTTTCATTTCCCTGCAGGAAAAACTCGGGACTCGAAAAAGATACTGCCACCCGAATTTCTCCGGGGTACAGCTACCCTTTAACAGGCTAAAGGTCACTGAAGATAAATAGGACATTTGGATTCACAGAGAATATTTTCCTCTGGCATATATTGCCCAGTTTGGGCATTTCCGCAGAAGGTACATGATTGCAGTGGTATGACTAGTGGCAGGGCCCCACGGCGTGCCAAAATCTAGTTGTATATGTGCCCGATTTGTCGCATAAGAAAGTGGAGGCAGGGGAAGAAGTTTGGGGTCACAGAGAATATTTTCCTCTGGCATATATTGCCCAGTTTGGGCATTTCCACACAAGGTACATGATTGCGGCGGTATTACTCGTGGTAGAGGCCCGTGGTGTGGCACAAATTTAGTTCTATATGTGCCCAATTTGTCGCATAAGAAATTGGAAACAGGGCAAGGACTTTGAGGTTGCAGCGAATATTTATTTCAGCCCTGTTTGGTCAAGTTATGGATGTGGATGAGTAGGTACATGATCTCTCGGTCAGGACACGTGGTGGGGCCCCGCGCTTGCACAAAAATTTAGTTGTATATGTGTCCGATTTGTAGCATAAGAAAGTGGAGGCAGGGGAAGAAGTTTGGGTTCACAGAGAATATTTCCTCCAGGCAGATATTGCTCAGTTTGGGCATTTCTGCGCAAGGTACATGATTGCGGTGGTATTACTTGTGGTAGAAGCCCGCGGTGTGACACAAATTTAGTTCTATATGTGTCCAATTTGTCGCATAAGAAATTGGAAGCAGGGCAAGGACTTTGCTGTTGCATCGAATATTTATTTCAGCCCTGTTTGGTCAACTCATGGATGTGGATGAGTACGTACATAATTTCTTGGGGCCCCGCTTTTTGGTAAAAATTCAGTTGTATATGGGTCGCATTTGTTGCATAAGAAGTTGGAGGCGGAGCAAGAACTTTGCGTTGACAATGAATATTTATTTCAGCCTTGCATCGTGAAGTCTTTCGCTGGCCACATAAAATCTCTTTCTACCCTAGGAGACAGCCTGCATGTATGCACTAGGTTCTGTGAGGGAGACGATTTGTGCACAAATGCCATTCCCAAAAAGGGATCCAAGTAAACTTCTGCGCCTCTCCAAGCAGATATGCGAGAAACACCACTCTTGTGAAAATGAGGTTATATAAGTGGCGCAGTGGTGAACTGCAAGACTCTAGACCGTTTGAGAGTGGGTAAGATGAAAGAGGAATGAATTAATTGTTGGGCCTCAAGAGCCCTCATATATATACTACAGAGCAATCTATCTAGTACCTTCTACTAACTACTTGTCCATGTACTTACTCAGCTGCTTAGTGAGCGAGTGAGTAAGGCGTCGAGGAGATAATTCTTGTCCGACCTTCCTGGAACATTCCGGAAGTTGCCGGATTGTCACGTGTCGGTGTACAGCCACGGACGCATTCACAACAAAAAGCGAGGAAGAGGCATACGAGATTGAGAGTCCAGTGCTGAACATCAATTGAATTTCAGCAATTTAGGGAGAACTGCATGGAGAAGGTATGTACGTACTGCAGTAACCACTACAAAAAGTGCAATGGCCCCGAACAACAGAGGAGAGAGAAACCGTGAGATGCCAGGTATTGTGCTGGCTCGCTCACGGTGGCAGGTCACCATGAGATAGAGAGTGAAAGATGCAAGGACCACATATATGCCATAAAGAAAACTTTCTAGTACAGCGGTGGCGAGATTAGCACTGAGGAGTTGAATGGGGGACATGAGGGTCGTTGGCAGGACCTTGAATGGAGTATATACACAGCAGCGAGTGACAATCATCTTGAGGCTATGACTCATCAACACAGTAAGCATCAACTTTCCCGCCGGGTGCGGTGTCAACATGCACGGAAATAGCATCAACATTGACTTGCCGCGTTTCAAAAAGTCAATGAAGAACAAGTGTTCCAGATGTGGGAGTTGGGCCGACTTAATCAACTGTATACCTGTGTCAGCGCTCTCATAAACATCCATCCTCAGTGTTCGCAACCCACTCGCAATAGATATGCTGGCGAAATAAGAGCGCGTCAAGCCCTTCTCGCCCTGGCACTCCGTCTGAACGATATCTGCAGAACTTCTTTGGATAAAATTTAAGGAAGCGATCTGGTCCCTCAGATGCATCTTGACTTGTTCGGTGAAGGATAAATGAGCTGACCAGTTAATTAGGGCAAAGTGAGCGGAGATTGCGTGTCAATTGCGGGGTTTAAAAAGGCTTCGGACGGACATGCTTAATTTTAGAGAGAGGTCGAGTATATGCTTACTACTTTCTCACGGAACTAGGTATAAATGATGGAACAAACATGAGTGCCGCATTGGTCAGCCCAAAGATCCTCACTGCGGTCAGGAGCAGATCAAAATTCAGCATCCCAAAAAACCACTTGGATCGTTCGGTCAGTGTGTGGTTGGAGTAAAGAAAGGGCTATGCACTCGGTATTGCAGTTGGGGTTAGAGCCTGCATGTCGATAATTACACGTTAAAATGCAGGAGGATCATCGAGCGCACCGGAGGCGATATTAGTCAGCGCTGCCTGACCATCTGCGCCATACAGGAAGGGTTTAGGAAGCCCGACGATTACAAGCCTGCTGTGAAAGATCAGTTTCAATCATCGTTGAATTGCGATCATTTCCTACTCCATGCAATCTCGACCTGCTGAGCCTGAAATGCGATACTGTATTAGGGACTCCGTGCCCAGTAGCGCTGTAGAGGCAACGTAGAGGCCAGGATACATGTTTGTGTCCAAATCCATCGCCTGTTCTCTGTCTTATAACCGAGTGGACTCGACTGGCGAGCGGGTCTAACGGGTGGATAGGCAATTAAAATAGCTCAAGATGGCCAGGAGTAAGGCTGCAAGAGAAGTTCGGTTGTCTGTGGGCAGCAAATATTTGGAAATGCTTCCAGTTGGTCTGAATTGCACTCTTGAGCAATGAGGAGTGTTGGAGCTTTTTTGTACGACGTGGCTGAAGGCAAAGGCATCGTTCGTGTGGAGCTGACTTGATCCGATGCAAATCAAACACACTCCGCAGTCTGTAGTCAAGTGCATGGGCTTTGATTGTGAGCATGATGACGGCTGGCACGGCTTCAAGGCAGTGGGTGAGCTGCCCGGCATCGCATGCGCAGCTGAAGACATGGAGGGTAGGTAAGGTGCTGCAGATTGCAGCCTGCACTCCGACCACGCGATGAAGGCGAATTCGGAATGGTTGGTCCAAGGGCAGCTGAAGTGTTTGCTAAAATTATAAGTATCAGCAGCGTTAACAAAATAAATAGGCCCAAAATCTCGACCTGAAATGCAACTGAAATGTAAAGTTTCCTCGTGGCTAAAGCGGATGCTGAAAGTACGTATACGGGTTTCGGCAAGCATTTCCGCCGCATCAAAAGAAAATTGCCAGTATCAGAGTTGGTTACTTTACAGGCAGCCGATATTGCTCCTGAAACCTAATGTCATTAGTTTCAGGAGCAACTTTGTGGCCATGTAACAATTACATAGTTGCTAACTGTCAAGTACCAGAATTCCGTCGGGGCCCGTCGGGATCCGAAGGGTCCTGTCAAGACAATAGTTTTTATGTGAACGATAAGGGAGGAACATCACAAAGGGGGACTTCGTGGATAAGTGTGAAGTCCTATCGGAGGCCAGACGGAGGTCCAACTCGGGGCCGACGGAGGGAGTGGACTTGGCTTCAGCTCATGCGCTGTGCCCTTCTCTACACCCAGTGTCCAATTTCGGAGGAGAACGGAAGACCGAGAGGAAGAGAACTGAGAAGAGGGAAACTTAGTCGATATTCAAACTGACTACTGTACCGATCTGTATGTAGGCAACCGCGCCAGAGGCGTTACAATTTTTTTTGGTTATGGTGTAGCAACCGAGCTCGAGTTAGGTGTTATGAGAGTCAGTTTAGGCAACTTATAACCAAAACGGGATCCCATCAGTGGCTGAAATTTTGATGATGTTCCTTTACACCGTGTCATTCAGAACTCCCTTCAGCTCGACATTGCCCCCGAAAGTCTGCTGAGCACCAACAGATTCTGTGTTGCAGCGAGTTCGGGGGTGGAAGGTGAAAATGGCTTGCTGAGTGGTGGTGGTGATGCTGAGAATATTTGGGCATACAACGACAATGGGGTCCCATGGAGTGAGGGTAATTTGGTGACAGAAACATACACGACCACATAGAACACAATGAGATTTTTTTCGCATTTTTCGCATTTTTCGGGGCCTTTTGGGGCCGGAAAAACTGGGTTTTGGAGCCTGTCCCTGGTGTAGCAACCATGACCCTGTTATGCGTTATGTGTAAGGAAATAGGCAACATTTTTGGCCTAGTGTTACACGTTACGTTGCTAGCATACAGATCAGTACAGTAGAAGCGAGAGTACATCGAGCTATTTAAATGATATCGTAGTGTAATTAATCATCGGAGGCCGAGAGGCTCCGCGATGGGAATGAGTATGTAAGAGTCAATGTAAGTCAATGCTGTGTCGGCGGACGTCGGAAGGCCGAGGACGCCAACAAAGAAAGTCATAGTGAATCATAGGGAGTCTTGAGCATATGGTGAATGAAGTAGCCAATAAGAATGGGGACGTTACGATTCGGTGATTCTCGGAGGCCGAGGGAGTCCGATGTCACGGTACGCGACACTAACCCAGTTTCACCGGGGTTGCCGTTTCGGCGGATCTGAAGTTATAGTTTATTGTTTCGGTAAGCCGGCGAAACTGGGCCTGGAAGGCTGGAACCTATATATTGTTTCCTAGCTCTCAAATCAAATGTGTTGCTGAAACTACGAAACTATCAGTCTCCTACCCATTCGCGGTTTCGAGGTTCATCAGACAGAGTAGTGTTATTATTTAAATCTAATACAGAAAAAATGACTTACGGGAGTTGTCGGACCGAGTCTGTGATGTGACTGATATGCCCACTAACTTTAGGTAGTGGGTCCTAAAGCGCCCTAATGGTATAGAGTGTCCGCCAAATTCTCATTTTACGGTCATACGAACGAGTCCCCCAGTGGCCACTTTTTAAAATCCTTTTTTAATCTGGCCATAACACGTGAGTATGGCTAGTATTGCGTGCTTACTTTGGCTTTGTTTCCCATCGCCTTTGAGCTTTTCGGCACTCAATCAGCTTTAAATTTGTCTCGTCCCTCTCTCGCCGCTATGGCCTCGCCTCTTTCCCATGGGTCTATACTGGTGGAATCTGTTCACACTTCCAGTGTGCTTCTCTCATCTACTCAGGCTCACACCGTCCTGTCAAGTCGTTTCGTTCGGGCTCGACTTCCTTGTCATTCTTCTCCGAGCTATGTGTTTACTATCAATGGAGGTCCTCACGGCTCTTTCACCGTGGTCTTGTCTTGCACGGTGTCCTCCAGTCTGACAACCGATGTCTGTCTCGGGCTCGATTGGAAGTCCAGTGTACGCGAGTGGTATATAGGTCTTGGGTTGAGTCCTGCACACGGTTTCGACGTTGTAACACATCTGCGTGCTGATCCACCCCGTGAGTCGTATTTTTTCATATTCTTTTTCCGTTTGCTCGTCCTTCCGCCACTTGATTTGACCTCTCTGTCAGGCCATGATTTGTCGGATGTTTCCCTGGGTGCGATGGCTACTGCTCCGTCCGAGTCCCCTTGTGTGTTCTCATTTTTTTCCCCTACCTTCTCTCCTATCTGATTCTCGCCTTAGCCCCTCCTGGTATTGCTGCCGTCTCCACTGCTATGGTCGGCAGGTTTCCACTTATTGCCTGTGAGTATAGATATTACCCATTATTAATTGATGTCTTATCTATTCCCGCTTATTCCGCCAGCGCTCAGATCGCTGGCGTCAGCCGTCGGTCCAGGGTCTACCTCTCCCTCATACAAACCTGTAACTACTCAATACAATAATAATGATGCGTACGCGCTTCATGGTCATGTGTTCGCACGTGACGGCCATGCGCACGCGCATGGCGGATATCATCCTGTGTCTTACAACAATCATTGTGCCGCCGGTCCTTCCACTGTCCGTCTTGCTAGTGGGCCAGTGTCCCCTTTTGTAAGCTCGTCCTCAATTGATGTCCTTTTTACTTCCTCCGATCCATTGCGAAATATCATTGATGGAGATTCGTATTGTGTTTATGCCCACCTGGATCATCATGGTATTCCGTCTCGAGGTCTGAACGTCGTTCAGGCAAGACACGCACTTGTTTTTCATCTCATGTCTGGAATGTGCGCAACGAAGCTTCCCAATGGCTCTCCTGCCCTCTCTCATCTTGGATGTCTCTCCCTAGCCTCTGACTTTGCCTCTCCTAGTCACATGAGCCATGCAGCTTATAGCGTTCTAATTTCGGCCAGTTTATCGTCCTCACAAATTGATGTTGTATCGGGTGCACTGAACACTGACCCCGCCGAACTGAGTGTCGTCCTCGCACGTCAACGCACCCGTCTTCTTGACGTTCACAATGTTTCTAACCCCTTGAATGCCATATTTGACGGTGTGGAACAGATGCGGAGGCCGGCCTTAGTGTCTTTGGGTGCTTTGCATGGGCTTGATATCGCTCGTTTCACGTTGGACGTTGGGAGGGACAAGATAGCAGCTCATCTTGCGACTGGGAAGTGTGGTCTTCACAGATCTGGGTTTAGACACCTCGGCTGCGCATCATTGTTGGCATTGTCCGCTGCAACCAACCTGAACTTGCATGTGTCGGCCATGGATCTTGAAGCTTCTTCTTCCGTAAATTACGATCTAGCCCAGATTAACCTTTTGGCCAGTGTGATGCATAAGCTCCGCAAACGTCCTCTCAGACGCATACTGGAAATGCACAAGGTCGAATTCACGTCCTCCGATGGAACGGCTGTTCTGCGGAGAAGTTTAAAATGCTACGTGCGCCGCTTGCGCCACGGCAAAAAATTGATGGACCGGTCGTTAAACAGGTGTGCAGAGAGATCGCTAAGAGAATCAGGCCGTAAAAAGGAGCTAGCGTCCTTGCATGCGGACTGGCCGACATTAATACCTTCCAACAGGAAGCGGTTACTTGTCGAGGGTTTCAATGCTGCCATTTCAAAAGATGCACTTGCGACGTTCGTCTGCGCCGCTTGTTCTGGTAGAAGTTTTGTGAAGAACAAGAGGACTTTGGGATTGGAGGAATTCGATCTGAACTTGCTACGCCGACCGGATCATCCTTCTCCATTTGATTCTTCGGAGACCAAAGACCAAATAGCATCTGCTACCTCCGAGAATGTTGAGACCAGCTCAGATAATCATGTTGAGACTAGTGTCGATATGGATCTTGACGATGATGTTGATGAGCCCAGGCAAGACTGCGATGTGGATGTTGATATGGATTTTGATATGGACGGGGACCCTGATGCTCCGATGACTGGCGTTTCGGGCTCTGAATTGGACATGCCTGTTTCCCCTCTACTCGTAGATGCTGCAGATATTGTGGATGCTAGTGAAGAAGGCATTCCGGGCTCGTCTCGAGCACCTTGGTTAGACCCTGCTTGTGCACCTCCGCCTATGCCATTTGATTCCGGTGATTTTGACGGTGCATTGGTGGATCCCGATGGCATTGAGTCGGGCGAGGCGGGGGAGCCTGTTCTCGCTACCTGTAAGAACTGTTACTCTTTTCTGAAACGCAATAAAATTCCGAGATTGGCGCTTTCCAACCATAATTTTTTGGGACCGGTGCCCGCAGAACTCACCGGTCTCACTGTCATCGAGGAGGCTATGATAGCTAGATGCAGAGCAAAATGCTGGATAATTCAGCTCAAAGAGGAGGATGACTACTCGAATCCAATGACTCAACGAGGAGTACGTGGCCATGTCATAGTTTACCCGCAAAAGCCTTCTGCGATTGCCAAAATTCTTCCACCGTCGATTGACGAGGTTATTACTCCAATCTGTGTAATATTTGTGGGTTCGAGTCCACCCACACCGGAGTGGCTTCAGAAAAAAGCGAAGCCGTTGACAGTCCGCAAGGAAAAGGTGCTGAATGCTCTTGCATGGCTGCAGCGACATAATCCCCTGTATAAGGACATTGAGATTAATGCTAATGTATTTGACGGCCAGCCCGCAGAGACCATCTTTCCCTTCCACATTCAACATGTAGTGCCGTCCAGTGGAATGGATGCATCGACGTCTTCATATATTCCCAGCACTGGTTCCTCGGAACCTGCCGCATCCGTAAACACGCCCGCCCGTGCCGAATGTCCTTCTCTCTCCGATATTCTGAACCCACCTGCATCTGAACCTATTCCGTTCGAATCTGTCATGGTTGCAAATGTAGAGGGACATACCTCTCCTAACGAATTGCGAACAGCTGCGGTTGAGCATATGAAGCTACCTGGTAAGAACTACGTTGGGATTCCACATGATAAGGATCCTGTAAATGAGTTTAATGATCCTTCTTTGTTTCCGATGACTTATCCTACACTATTTCCGTACGGGATTGGGGGCTGCGAAGACAAAAGACGTAGAACTCCGCTGTCAATGCGTACTCACATCAAGCATATGTTCAACCTTGCGGATCGGAGGTTTCAGACACATTACTCCTTCTTGTTCACAGCCTTCAATATGCTTCAGCGTCGAGAGGTGCTTTTGCGGACCAGTATGATGGTCAAGCGCTCCAATTTTGACCATGTCGCAGCAGGGTTCGCCACGGTTTCTCCCGAGACAGTCCACATCGTTTCCGAACGCATTGCAAATGGAGACAGCATCACGGCCAATAGTGCTGAGGAGCGCAAAGTTTTGAACCTTATGAAACAGGTGAATGTCATCAATGCTCATGTTGCGGGATCGTCCCAGTCTAAACTGGTAATGCGCAATCAGATTCGGGGGCTCATGATTGACAAAGGCCTTCCGAGTTTTTACATTCGATCAATCCTGCCGATGTTTTCAACCCCCTGGTGAAATTCCTCGCTGGGGATGAGATCATCTTGATGCTATGACCGCAGACACTGTCCCAAAGTATTTCGATCAGGCTTGTGTCGTAGCCAAAAATCCTGCTCTGGCTGCGCAATTTTTCAACTTGTACATGAAGGCCTTTATTTCTACTATTCTAGGTTATGACCCCGGAGATGAAGATCTAAGTGGCGGCATCCTCGGTGTTGTTAAAGCGTACTATGGGTGCGTCGAAGCGCAGGGACGTGGAACTCTGCACTGTCATATGTTGATATGGGTGGAAGGCGGTTTGAACCCTAATCAAATCAAGGACAGGATTTTGAAAGATGGAAGTGACTTGGAGTTCCAGAAGAGATTAATTGAGTTCCTAGATGATACCATATCGAACGCTGTCCCTCCCAACCCGGATGTCTCCTTTCAAGCTGAGCTAGGTGACTTTGATCCTTGTTCAACTAGAGGCCCGACCAAGGATGATAAAAACCGGGACGAAGCTGTGTCTCGTGAAAAAGACTTACACAAGTTGGTTAATCGGTGTCAGTACCATACTCACCATCCAACATGCTACAAATATTGGCGAGGGGCGCCTGAACCCAAGGAGTGTCGCTTTGATTTAGACGAGGCTAATGTTGTTCCGGTGAGCATGATTGACCCAGACACGGGCGAACTTACCCTGAGATGTTTGGATGGGCTTGTTAATAACTTTAACGAAACAATGCTGGAAGCCATACGATGCAATATGGATATTAAATTCATTGGGTCGGGCCCGACCGCTAAGGCAATACTGTATTACATCACAGACTACATAACCAAGACCCAGCTTCAAGCCCATGTCGCGTATGCAGCTTTGGAGCTCGCAGTCGGTAAGCTTGGTGAATATGACCCTGAATGTGACGAAATTACTACCAGAGCAAAGCGCCTTCTTCAGAAGTGTGCTTATTCTATGATTGCAAAGCAAGAGCTGTCAGCGCAGCAAGTTGTGTCGTATTTGATGGATTTCGAGGACCATTTCACTAGTCACAGGTTTAACAATTTGTACTGGACTGGATTCGAAAAATTCATTAATGACGAAGACCCGAGCCCCGAGTGTTATCGAAAACCTGTTGCACCGGAGACCACGACTGAAATGGCTTGCGCAGAGGAAACAACGGTCCCCGACCAGTTCGAAAGAGCAAATTTGGACCCCCGTCTGCTAACCGAGACAGTGAGCACCCTTTGTCGCCCCCGATAGATTCTTCTAACGAGGACGAGCTCACTATTGTCTTTGGTCCCTCTGGGCGGGTGCTTCCATCAGCTAACCAAATCTCGGATTATCAGAACCGTGGTTCATTGTTGGATCGTATCTCTGTCTGGGACTTCATTTCTCGGGTCCAAAAGGTGTCGAAGGCCTCTGTTAAGCGTAACCATCACTCCGTCGAGGACGAGGATTCAAACGGTGGTGACACGTGCCAATCGGAGGATGTTCTCGAGGAAAACGACGCCGAATCAGAGGATTATTATGCCGGTGATGTTGACTTCCTTAGTGTCCAAGCTGAAGTAGCCTCGGAAGAGTCCGCTGGGCATGAAGGTAACGCAACGCTCGATCAGTTAGAAGAGAGTCTGGATGAGTTCGACAGTGATATATTGGCATACACCGGTAGGTTGCGTCCCAAGGTGGATCTGCAGGTGCCACATATAGAAGCTGGTACTCACTTCCTTCGTGTCTGCTCCCCTGAATCAAGGAAGGTTCCGGTACCAATAGGACCTGCTATGCCCCGGCGCGACATGCAAGATCTCAAGCATAAGCATGCACGTCTAATGTTAATTCTCTTCAAACCCTGGAGGCACGCTCAGGATTTACGCAAAGGGGAGGAAACTTGGGTGGAAGCATACTCGAGATTCCGGACAGAGTCCTCTGCTTTTGTGTTGGAAGCCATCGATAATATCCAGATATTGCATGAGTGCAAGGACAGTAGGGATGCTCACTTTTCAAGCAGACAAAATCGTAAACGTGCTGGCCTCAATCGTGATATTATCCGAAAGGCGGCTGCAGGTGAAGATGCTCTGTATGCTGAGGAGGATGAGTCTCTTGTGCTGGACCATCTCGAGCGCATATCACAGTCGAGATCTAACTATCTTACTACGTCTGCTGCCCACATAGCAGACACTGTAATTGCGGCAACCGTGAGCGGAATGTTTGAGGTTGATGTGACCCAGAATGCACCCTTTCGAGACAGCGACTCCGAAAATTTGGGAGGGTCTCATACCTTGGTCGAAGATGCTCACCCGGTTTCAGAGTACAATTGGCAGAAGTTGTATGAGTCCCGGAAGGACAAGTGGAAAAAGACAGCCGCTTCCTTGGTATCTGTTCCCACTTCGACACAACCTAACACAGAAGCACCTCCCGCTTTCCTGTCTGATGGTTCGGCCTTCTGCGATTCTCTCAATACCAGTCAATATCAAGAAGTTGCAGGGGTTCGCAGCTCAGGGAACATGTCGGTCCTTGATCAGCCTTCAGTGCCTGTAACTGTAGACGAGGTAATAGCAGACTTCACACTGAATACTGAACAAGCCAGAGCATTTAGAATTATTGCTGAACACAGTTTGGAAAAAGGGGCTGCACGCTCAGAATGTTTCTAGGTGGACCGGGTGGGACGGGTAAGTCTAGAGTTATAAATGGTCTGACAGATTTTTTCACGAGAAGGGGTCAAGAAAGATGTTTCAGGTTGGCCTCTTTCACGGGAGTCGCCGCTCGTAATATCACTGGAATGACTTTGCACGCAGCATTGAATCTCGGACGGTTGACCGGTATGAGTAACAAAGCACGACGGGACCTGATGGCCATGTGGGAAGGTGTTGACTACCTGTTCATTGATGAGGTTTCCATGATTGGCTGTGCTATGTTGAGTGATATTAGTGAAGCCCTGAGCATTGCTAAAGGAAACACAGATTCCTTCGGGGGTATTAATGTAATATTTGCGGGTGATTTTTCTCAGCTTCCTCCTGTTGGACAGGTTAAACTTTACTCGAATATAATGAAGTCTGGACTCACCGTGGAAACCCGACCGAAACAAAAAGTTGTATTTGGTAAGTTGTTGTGGCTCACTTTCAGAACAGTCGTCTTGCTTATGGAGAACAAACGTCAGAGCGGTCCAGAGAATGCTCGGTTCCAGTCTTTATTAGACAGGCTCCGAGAAGGCCGCTGCACTGACTCTGATTATCAGCTACTGTATACCCGAGTCTTGTCCAACGTTACGGTAGACTGGACTGCACCCCATTGGCGTAGTGCTCCTGTCATTGTTTCTGACAATGCTACCAAGGACACTTTCAATGTCAAGGCAGCTCGTGCCTTTGCTGCGCGGACCGGGAGACCTCTGCATTGGTATCATGCTTCGGATACTCTTGGGCGGAACAAACCTATAACAAATCCGCACTTAATTGAACGTCTGCATGGTATGGATTCTGGTGCCACTAATTCGCGACTGGGGAAAATCCCGTTGGTGATTGGTATGCCGGTTATGATCACTCAGAACTTTGATGTTCCCGGTGGTGTTGTCAATGGGTGCTCTGGGGTTCTAAAAAGCGTGCGTTATCGTTTGGATGAAGACGGGAATAGGCACGCAATTTCTTGTATTGTTGAGGCCCCAGATACTTCAGCAGGGATCGTAGACGGCCTTCCTGATCATCACGTCGTCGCCCTAGAGGACACTACACCGATAAACATTAAAGATTATTATACGAAACAGTCAGTCACTGTCAAGCGGACGCAGCTGCCAGTACTTCCCGCTTTCGCTATGACTGCGCATAAAGCTCAAGGTAAGACCCTCTCTCACATTGTTATCAATTTGCGAGATTGTTCTGGTACTGAAGCCCCTTACGTTATGATTTCGCGTGTCACCTCGTTGGATGGTTTACTGATTTTGAAGAACTTCCCTAAAGAGCGGATTTCGTGCAGGCAATCAGAAGATTGCCGCAGTGAAGCTAGGCGTCATCGGTTCCTCGCTCTGCATACAATTGTAAGAACCGGCAGTCCGGTGGAGGTGGCTCAGGCTGACTCGGATTTGAAACGCGAATTTCATTCCAGAGAAGACCAAAGGCTGCTTAGTGAGGAAGATGAGAATCACATCAGGGAGGATTCATATGTACGCTTGGAGAGGAAAGAGAGATCAAATTATGTAATTATGCGTGTATCTCAGCCGGCTTCCAGGAAACCTCCTGGGCCGGTGAGGCGTGTGCCACGCAAGTGGACCGGCGGAAGTGGTAAAGCCTTCCTCTTTGATATCTAGCATTACTTACTCCTCCAGCAGGTGCGAGTGGAGCTTCAAGCCAACCCAGATCTCTTGCCCGGCAGTCAGACTCAGCCAGCAATGTCCCAACCTCTTCCGAGACTCTGGTTCACATGGACATCCCGCATCGGCCTGCTACTCCTACCAGGGTCAAGCGAAAGATGCTCACACCAGCTGCTCTGTCCAAGTCAAAACGTGTGCGACTTACCGATTGTGAGAGGTCCCATTCTTCCAAGTTGGCGCTGTTTACCGAGACAGATACCCACGCGTAGCTCATGATCCTTGACTACCCCCTCGGCAAACATCTGCTCCTCCATTCTTAATCCATCGGGTTTAGGGTTTCCATTCGAGACTATGGGTCTATGGTCGCCGGGATTGATTATGGGTCTATGGTCGCCGGGATTGATTCGTCAGCTAATTCGCTAATCTAACCTCGACTATCCCGATCCGATTGCCCGGCTCTACCCACAATATGTACGGAATATGGAATATGGACCAGGAATCGCCTCTTCAATCTCTTCGTGCTGCTTTCTCTTCATCTGCGTCACCCTGCACCCACACCCATCCTTCTTTGCTGGTGATGGCCTCACACTGGTCTTTCGGCATGGTCCTGGGCTCCATAGCGGAAGCTGGTCAAGTTTGCATGGCCCACTGCTCATACGGCACTCATTTTGCTGGGTCGAGGGACATTTACGGGAGCTTTGTTTACAAGGACCCTAATACTGGTGTTCTCTTCCGACCGGTGCTCTTCGGGGAGGTCAAGGAAATTTTGTCTCCTGCCGCTAATGCTAATCAAATCGATTCGGTCAGTCTTATTTGTTCACTCTACTTTTTGCACTTAAAGCTCTGTTACCAGGGTTACCAGGGTCGCCCGCAGCGATGATGACCCTCGGTCTTCCGATTTGTGCAGGCCACGATGTCGATACATTTTTCTGGAACCAGCTTGCCGAGCTCTCCTTTTCCATGCGCCGCGAGTCTGCAGACAATGACTGTCTCTTGCCCTCGCTGCCGGACCAGGACTATATTGTGGGTCTCTTTTCTCCCCTACGCATTCACAATCCCTCAACTGAGCGCTGCCCCTCACTTGTGTTATCCCATGGTCGATAGGACCTTCTGGGGAATCGACTGATCGAGTGTTCGTGCGAATTCCTCTCAACTGCTCGGTGCGGCTTCATCCTTTGCGGCTTCATCCTTTCTCCGTACCCAGGGCCTTCAGATGTCTGATTTTTGTACAGGTTACCAGGGTTCTGCCGTCGCAGATCCAATTTCCTTCAATATATCCGCGACCCGAGGACCCACCACTCTCACCCCGCATTCCGATGTCGGACTTTCATGCTGCCTCTTCATCCATGACAGTTCCTGCCCGTGCCTCCGAAGAAGTGGTAGAGGATGTTGAAATGGACACTGAACTGGATTTGGAACTGGATTTGGAGAACTTCACCTCCGATTCTGGTCCTTTCGATTGGAGCTCCCTTTCAGTGGGGGATATTCTGGTTGTAGTATGTGATTTGCTGAGAGTTGACTATCCACGATGCCTTGAAGATGGGGAAGATGGTGACTGCGTCAGAGTGAGTCCACTCTTCTTTCTTGCTGCGCTGGTGGTGTCATTTTTGAACTCATATTAGGTCTACACCATTAATGCTCTTGACGCCAAAATCGTTGCCTCGTGACTTAACATGTCGAGTATCAAGGATTCCTTCGAGTTTTTGTCGTTTACTTACTTGCCATTTACTTTTACCGCTGTTACTGTTACTGTTATCGCCTTGCGATTCTCGTATAGTGATGTAAGAGCACAAATTATCATTTTTTTCCATCAGAATACGTGCCATCACGGTGTATCATCGGAGTCAACATCGGAATCTCAACTGTGATTTTGCGGGCACGGAATCGGGGGGTTCCACTTGTGGTATTTCGAAGAATGCAGTTAAGATCCTTCCTTTTCAAACACAATTTACAGCCCTTTTTCTAGAGCTCCTGCCCGTCAGCGCAGGACTGGTGCTTTGTCTCTTATAATTCTGAGTTTGAATTGTGAGGCACGTGACGATCGCTGCCACCACCGCTGCGTCTACTCATTCTTCCGGAACTAATTCCCTAACGCCTTTACATCTGGATATCTGCGGCCTGATCCAGTTCGCGCTTGTCTTCGCTTGTTGGATCTATGTTGAGCTTCGACCACTCGTATTCTCTTGGTATTCTCTTCTTGCGGACTCGCCAATTTCTCTCTTGCTCGCACGATTGTTTCGGAGTTTTGAAAGAGATTGACCCTGTTTCTGCCTGCTGTAATGACCCAATGACCTGCTGCATGTCACTGGGAGCGCGCCATGGAGTCGGCGACATGGATTCGATAGATTCGATGTGATGCGGCGACTCTGCGACTGTGACGTGATGCCCAATGTCCCCACAGGTGCTTCAGTGGAGGTACTTCCTTTTTATTTTGGAAATAAATGACCCTGCTTGATTGCTCTGAGCCTTCCTAACGACCCGACTGTATGCGTAGGCATCGGCGGCAACAACCCACGGCGACTGTGTCGATGATGTGATGGGAGCGGATGCTTCGGAGGTACTTCCTCATTTTATTTTGGAAAATAATGACCCTGCTTAATTGCTCAGCTCCTAGGTTTTTGTTCTTGTTACCCGACTTGATTGCGGGGGCGCTGGGCGATGATGCGATGCGATGGGAGTGGATGCTTCGGAGGTACTTCCCATTTTATTTTGAAAAATAATGACCGTGCTCAATTGCTCAGTTCCTAGGTTTTTCTTGTTCTTTTTACCCGACTGAATGCATTGCGGGGGCCCTGGGCGATGATGCGATGCGATAGGAGCGGATGCTTCGGAGGTACTTCCTAATTTTATTTTGAAAAATAATGACCCTGCTTAATTGCTCAGTTCCTAGGTTTTTCTTGTCCTTGTTACCCGACTGAATGCACCGCGGGCGCTGAATCGTGGCAGCGACAACGCGCGGTGCGGTGCCGGTGATGCGTGAGTTCCAGATGTGTTTGAAGAAACGAGACGGACCCTGTGTCAGGATGCTCAGTTCCTAGTCGCTTTTCTTCCTCGTTCTTTCAATCACACATCCAGTACGCATCAACACAACAATGCAGCAGAAAACCGCCGGAGCGCTCAGCGCTTCCTTGCTGTAATCTGCACTAAGCTAAATGGAGGAATTATGTTATCTCTGTGCGCTTTTTTCCTTCTTTTCTTTCTCTGTCTGCTGGGCAAATTGAGTCGACTGTGCCAGGTCCGCAACACACGCAGCCGTCTCCGATCGGTCGGACATTGACGAATTGCACCCCATTCGAGCCCTTTCTGTTTCACCGTTTCTGATTGGATCGATCAGGTTCGCAAGCCTCCGGTTCTACTAATATCGGCGCCCTCCATTTGAATTTTCTCTCCCACCTCCAACTAATATTTTTAACAACCTCTATCCCGCTCTCGTCACTCTTGTTACTCGCCCCGACCATGGCTTCCCCTGCTCCCGATGATATCTCTGTAATTGAGCTCCGAAACAAATGTTTTATAGAGCGTGCGGAATCTGGCCTCTATGCGTCTGCTCTGGAGCAAATGAAAGAACTTCCCAACGCCCTCGCCAACATCGAGTACATCGGCACAAAATCACACCCCCCCGACATCTTCAAAGGTCAAGATTGGGCGAAAAATGTTGTCTTCACAGACTCCCCTCGCAAAGACGCTAATGAGTACCGTGCAGCGATCATCGGTTTGTTTCCGTCCCTCCTCATTTTTGCTTCTTCTCATGCATTTATTAGGGGAGATTGCTGAACCGACTTTTGGAACATTAGTCAGAGCGCACGGAAACCACTATGACGGTCGAGATGGTGAACCGGTTCGATTCAATTGTCTTTCCTTCCTCATTACTCTGCTCACCATTGTGTCTTCAGTTCAAGCCTGTCGATGACAAGTCGAAAATCAAAGATGTGCTAGTGCTTCGCGCTCCCACCCATTCGGACCTCGAAATGCATAATCTGTACGAAAACCAGACCGCTCTGCTCCAGGACATCGAAAACACTGAGATTGCCACCGACGAGGCACACGGCTTTGTAGATATCTTGATTCACCCCCCCCTGCTTAATACTCACTTTTAAAATCCAGAGCCCAAACTACCGATCGTGTCTTCGCTCTAGCCGTACCGACATGGATTGTAAGGACCTCCTTACGATCACCACTATGAAAAAATACGGAGTGAGTTAGACATCTTTTTACTGTACTTGCTGATTACCTTTTACTTATGTTTTACTTCTATTCAGATTCCGGCCGCCGCTGGAGGAGCAAAGATCATTGCAACTCCTAAGCGGGTCCAGCGTGTCAAACGCAAATTCGGAGTTCAGGACGACGAAGATGGTGAACCCATCGAGGCGACAACTTCCGCTGTCGAGGACAACAACGATTCAAAAATCAAGTATCCCTCGGGTAAGTCGCAAGTCATAGACTCAGACTCCTTCTAGTCACTGAATTTACCCACCAGACGACGAGGTCAAACTCGGTGCATTTTACGACCCTCGTGTACTCGAGGATTTTGGTGGTGACTATTTTTCGCTCGTCAACGCCAAGCTTGTCCAGCTGGATATTCGTGACGCGGATAACAAGCTCATCCCGCCTTGGAAGCAGTATGAGGCCCTGCGCCCGGGGTCGCTGATTATTGCTTTGGTCTCGATCCATATCTTCACCTTCAAGGATGCTGGTGCCGATCGCAGCCGTGATCGTAAGGTTCGTTTTCTTTCTCTTGGTCTGTCTGAGCCGTGTGTTTAACATTGGTGCATTAGATGTTCCAGCTCAACGCACACACCATACGTGTTCTGGATGAATCCGACTTTGCCGTCCAAACTCGGAACCGACCCGTTCCTCGCACCATGGAAGATGGGCCGACCACAGCAGGCCCATCCACACCTGGAAGGTCCAGCACCGGGTTCAATAGGTACCTTTGTTTTCCGTCTCTTTTATGAAGGATCTAATGCCTTTCTGTTCTGCAAGTTTCACGGTCACCCCTCGTTCCTCTCCCAAGAAGGCGGTTGTCACGGACGGCGGAGATGAACTTCCCGAGAACAAGAAGTCCCGTCGTTCGCGCAAGTAGACTTCATTTCCATACCTTTGCAAGCATTATCGCGTTATCAAGTATCACGCATCCTGTCCTTACCGTGTTCAACTGTCATGACTGACTCCAGTGTCCTGTCCTTACTGTTCCACTGTCGTTACAGTGTGTTTGAATTTGAATTGAATTTAAATTTGCCGATGTGCCTTGGTACTTATGAGACTTGTGACTTGTCGACTTCAATCCAACCGGTCCTATCCAATTCCCAAAATAAAACCAAGACTTGTATTGTACTTCGACTCATACCCAGTTGCTATTCCCAGCGTGCGACTAACATGGCACTAAAATGGCACCATAATCCGCAATTCACACGAGTGCAATAAGGTATGTGCGCTCTTGTTGTTGTTCAATCGGCTATCTATAATGGAAGGCAAGCCAAGCTGATCTGCTGGTGTCGTAATTAAATATCTGCAATGGGAACGAACTCCATGATTTGCCGGTGTCGTAAAATTCGATTAGTATCACTACCGTTGCTTCTGTATTCGGACTAACGTGTTCTGTCTGATTGAAGCTAGTGCACTAATCGGCTATTTGCCGTGCGAAGTCAAGTCCTGAGAGGTAAGCCCCAGGTCTGGGTCGCAAAGGGGATGCTGATCTATTGTTTCAAGTGAAATCAGACCACCGCCGCCAGACTATAGCCTATGAGGGTGCGACCATAAGTTCTTTTTCTCTGTCATCCTTTCTCTATATTCTCCAATCATCCATTTCCCGTCGTCTGCTCTCGACGTATCAGTATGTCTTTCTCTCTCTGACGACGGCTGGCTGTACTGACAATATCAGTGTCCTTGGCCAGGGTGGACGAGACCCCACAAACTGAAGACGATGTTGTTGACCTAGGTTTCATCCTGAAAACAGCAGTCCCTGTGCATCCTTCTCCGTTCAATATTCCGGGTCTCTGAAATTAGAAATGCAAGGCTTTTCCCAGCTTCCAATATGGGTATTTCTACGGAACCAACTGTGATTCACGACGAGTGGTGTCTGTACCCATGGACTATGGTGTCTTGAAGCCAGCATCTGTGAACGATCTTTTCACGGAGTGCTGGGTGCCGTCGTTCCAAGCTCCCAATGTGCACAACATGAGCATTGGGAGACTCACAGTGGATTCGTTCCCCCCTGGTTCGACTTTCAAGATGCCATTCGTTTATACGCTGTTCTGGGTTCCTCAAGATACCCTCCCGCTGCAGCCCCGCCGCAATACTTGCCCAGCTGTGTTGCTAGCCGGTGTCCCTTGGTATTGCAACATATTGGTTGTGCGCCATGGTACCCGGAAACCCATCATCAGCATGGACCGATGGGATGCGCATCTCGTCGACATCATCGTTGCCAGGTAAGCCTGCTGCCGGAATATTTGGTTTGTCCGCTCATAGGTCTGTTCAGTTTTATTTCCACTGGCGTTATAGCCTGATACTCGGTATATCTGCCTCTCTCTTAGTGCTGTCCACATTCGTACCAATTCGCGACCCTGCCACACATTCGCTACCAGCTACCATTACTACCATTACGTTACGATTTGAATTGAATTTTAATTTTGCGATCTACGCAATCGCTACCCGGATACACATATGTACACAGTCACTGCCTTGCTACACGCTCGCTACCCTTACATGTTATGATTTTGACTGAATTTCGTTTTTGGAATCCCCTAAGCGCACCGAACGGCACATAAACCCGCATTGCAGGACTTGATGGGACGATGGCAACTGATGACAACCGTGGAATGTTGCAGGGTCAACTAAGTTCAACTGCTTGTGGAACCGGCTAAACAGCCGGTCAATTGCGGCTGGTTGGAGATGGCTAGTTGCGCGGTGGAATCCAGGCAAACATCCGGAACACCTGGCGGTGTTGATTGTCGTCGGAAACTAGGGAAAATCAGAAATGTCGGAAACGAAACCGTGCCATTGGCAAGTTGCTGTAAACTGCCACCAAATCGGACAATCTATAGCGTTCTCACGCATGACAGATCTCCATAGTGCACTGCAGGGGAAAAAAAAAAGATCTGTGCCGGAACGCGCGCGGCCTGCGATTCTAAATAAGGAGACTGCTACTGGCCCAATCGTCTCACCCCCCCGTTTTTCTCCTCCTCCTGCGGTACCTCTCATCCCCTCCCCTTCCTCCCCGCGATATCCACGCACTCTACCCATTTACCTACCTGATTATCGACATCGACATTGACGTACTGACAGTCCTGGCACGTCAGATTTACCTCTTGTCTCGTGCTCGTCTAATTGATAATACCAACCTAGGACGATGGCAAAAGGCCACAACCACAAAAAATGAAAGCTCAGTGCAAGGCTAAACGTGAACGGATGGATCGTCAATATAATCTACGTTCCACAGCATCGTAAGTATTTGAATCATCTTCGCGACTGAGTTTAATGGCGACAGGCACATCAATACGTCCAAGTTCCTGGCTTGCAACGAGTTGATCCTATACCACATGATGGACGTCTGCACGCTTTCGACACTTATTGCGCTGAGTCACACCTCACAATTATTTCGTGAGCTGGTCAAAACTCTGTATCGGATTCGACTCGTCGCCATGATTAGACTTTTCGTTGGCCACGACAACATCAAAACCTTCTTCGATGTTCTTGAGGCTACCGAATCTGCCATCGCCGGATCAACCCTCGCCTACGTCCTCGCCCCTCCGATAGACGATGTTGAGGAATGGGTTCCCTCGAATCTCAACATTTATACGCCGCTCGGCCAGGTTGGGCCATGGGAAGAGTTCTTTGCTCGTCTTCAGTTCCCCACTTGCACTCACCAGCCTGGCATTTCGCGAGCATACAAAACGGTAACCACCTCGCACTTGGAGTATGAGTCTTGTTTGGTCGTAAGTTTTGCCACCCTCCATCCCGCTCTGCTCTGTCTCTGATCTGACATTTGTCAGGACCACCCCATAATGCTTTCAGAGAGCATTGACGAGTGCGTTATCACACCGGCCACTGCAGCATCCACAACGATGGGTACATTTTTTCTCTTCCCTGCTGTCAACCAGCGATTTAATACATCATCAGAAATGATGATCGCTACAAGTTCAACGATCTGCGTCTTGTATCCCGACCTTCTGATGCAGCGCCGGGCTCTTGAAGCATGGAACCGGCCCACCATCCAGCGTTGCATCGAGCTCGGCGAGCGTGGCTATCACCGCAATCTATCAACTATGAGTTGGAGCCGTTCCTGTGGATGGAACTGTCCCGCTATTTGGCGTCAGATCCAGGGCCTCCGTGGCGTAGGGGTTTTTTGTTGGGGCGGATTCAGCAGAAATATGGACGACAACGGTACTGTCGGAGTTCCACGGACCGCTTTGGCTAACATGAAGTGGCGGCTCGATGACACATGTTCTAACGTGCATTGCCCTTGGTACAAGTCGACCCATTATGTGAGCTGCCTACGCAGTTGGTTCTGACTCACTAATTACTACGGCAGCCCTTGCCTTTAAATTTACTTTTTTTTACCTTTCACCGGCAGCATTTCTCCGTCGTTAGCATTTCTCCGAACTTGTGACGGTTCAAATGGTTAGAACTTGACATTACGTTCTTTTACTTTACATTATTTCTTGTCTGTTCGTAGCTAGCTGGCATTAACATTTGTTTAATTATCAGTTTTCATTGAGCAAATGCCAATTGAGGCTGTTGTTGTAAGTCAATGCCCACTAACTTTAGGTAGTGGGTCCTGAGATGCGATCGCTTAATTAATCCCAGCCCGGTGTATCGAAACCGTTCAGAATGGTGGCCAAGTCCCACGTTGATTATCAGTCTCGTTTTTTGGTGTGTCTCATACAATGACATTTATTCTTTATTTTAATTGCCGCTCCTAGGACCACCCTATAAAGCTCACAGAAAGCATCGACAAGTGTGTCATTACACCTGCCACGGCTGCTGACTCCACACTGGGTTCGTCCCTGTTTCTGGCTCACTGGTCTTATCCTCAACTCATCAACTCATCGCATCGCTTCTAGGCATGTGCATTGCAACATGTTCAACTATGTGCATTTTATCCCCGGAACTCGTCAACAAATGTCGCGTCCTCGAGAGCTGGAATGAGCCTAGTGTCAGATGCTGCATCGAGATGGAGGAGCGTGGCTTTCGCCGATCCATCTCTACTATGAGCTGGAGCAAGACCTGCGGTTGGAACTGCCCGGCTGTCTGGCGCCGAATCCAGGGTCTTCGTGGTGTCGGAGTTTTTTGTTGGGGTGGGATTTCTAACAGTGTGGCCGATAACAGTTCTGTCGGTGTCCCATTCACAGATGTTGCGATGAAATGGCGACTTGGCAATCAATGCACCAACGTACACTGCCCTTGGTTCAGAGCGACTTACGAGTTCAACTCAACTTAAGCTGATGGTGTGTTTCCTGGTTATCAACTTATTCATATTACTTATTCTCCTCAATAGTCGCCCTCTTCGTGACTTTAAAATGCCTGAATTCGGGCTGGGGCAGCAGACGCAAATATCTCCCACTTGTAGTCCAGTTTTTCTTATAATAAATCCTTTCTTGCCTCGTGGGGTGGTGTAGTGTTGTCGAAGTCAGCACCTAGCAACTTCCATATATCAAGTAAGAAAAAAGTGCGACCAGACGGTGTAGAAGTTGGGTTTGTCCCGGGTATGGAACTGAGTGGAGCTGGTCGTGTGATTGCCTGTGTAGTAGCCGTCGTATAGAAATTTAAATATAACTCGAAGGAATGAGACTCAGCTTTGGATTGGATATAGGGTTGATGCTCGCAGACTCGTAGTCCACTCGGAGGACCCTCACAACTAGATATATGCTCTCAGATTCGTACTGAAGATGGGGGGGGAAGTCAGAGGAAAAGTCCCCTAACTGTCACGTTGACAGCTAATTTATACATGATCGGGGTGGCTGTCCGCGTCCTCGTGCGTCACCAGAGCCCATGGAGATGCGTACAAACGTAATAGTAGTTTAATTGACCGTGGTAACTCCTCGAGCTAACCCACACCTAAACCTGTAGAACCACCCGGGAGCTGCGCAAAGACGTAATAGGGCGAGACACTGCCCCGCAACAGTGTGTCCAGAGGTTGACCAGACCCCAGACGACTCGAGCCCCAGCGCAGTCCGAGATGGCCTAAGGTATCGATGAGGATGTCGCCGTCGGATGACAAGTTGAATGATAATTAAAATGAATGAGTGAAATCGGGTATGAGAAGAGGAATAGTATGCTTAATGAGATGTGATATAAATCCTGTGAACCGAGACCTGCGCGCGATGCGCCTCCACCGACGTGTTTGAGACGCGACATTGATACGCGATCACGTGAGATCTTGATCCGCGCTTCGACGCATCTCGCGAGTGATGTTGGAGTCCTCGGGTAGACAGGCACCTGGCGATAAGGAAGAGATGATGGGAGGGTGGATAATGAGTAGCAATGGAATAGAAAGAGGGAGGGAGTATGAGTGGCTGGTACTGCCGGAGTGAGAACCCGCGCACGAAGCATTAAATATGCCTGAGCGATGAGCGTGCCTAGTGGCACTTCCACAACGGGATTGAACCCTGACCTCCACACATTGCATTTTCCTTTTTCGGACATTGTTCCCTCGCACAGACTGCCTGGGAGCGGAATTTGTGGGTTGATTTTTGAGCGGATGGGGGCTTCCACTTAAGGTATGAGAATGTGGACCCAAAAATCTGGGCATGGAGAATGTACTTGCAGTTTTTTATGCTAGAGCTCTGGTGCGCTAGGTGTTTCGGTACGAAAATCAGCGGCAGCACAGCAATGCTGACCAATCTGCAGGTTACCTGGTCTAGACTCTACAGGGTAGTCACAGATAGTTCAGACCACTTAAATTAGATTACATGGTATACAGGGTAGTCACAGCCAGCTCGGACCACTTCTTAGCTAGCGAGTCAATCTGAGAGCGGTTTCTGACACGAGCTGAATCGCGTGGACCGAGAGAGCGCACTTTGCTATCGCCGTTGGTCAAAAGAGATCTGAATTTTCGTTTGATCTCTTGCCGCTCTTTGCGCCTGCGTAGAAGAATCTCCCTAGCGAAATAATCAGCCGATGCAGCCGCTGCCGCAACCTTGCCAAGCTCTTTGGTGATCGTCGATTTGGTTTTATTTCTCCAATTTTTCTCGGCGGTAAGTTGATTGATGGCCAGTTTTCGCATTCCTTGCGGATAGCGACTTCGAGCATCCCACGACGATTTCATGGCTAACATCTGCCCAGCAGATAGATCTGGATGCCAGAAGCATAAGCCAATAAATCTATGCAGAAATCAATTAGTCTGGAACTCCTGAATGATGGTCTTGGACATACGATGAACTGCCGTATTGAATTGATCTGCCATGACCGACAAAATCATATGGACCAACCGTCCATCCCTTCGTATGTGTCTTGATGTAGTTAATGGTATATTCGTGATGAAGCTGAGTACTCTGAGGAGTAAACAGTGGATCGTGAAGAGTTTCTAAACGCTTCTTGGTGTTCCGACTAATATTAATTGTTAGCCAATCGAGACATCCAGAAGGCACCACTTGCATTCGAGATGATTGACTTATGAATGGAGGACACAAAGTTGTCCACATATAGCCTGTGCGAGTCTCCATCTTCACAAGGTACGTGTCTCGCCACAGTCGTCGCTCCGATGTCAACGACATTCTTGACTGATCAACTCGGATACCTAGGGGACAAATATTATTTGATTTGAACTGGAACTGGAAGGAGCGAGGCCTACATGGTTTCGCAAAACGAGGTTGCGCAAAATATCTAGCGATAGGATTTTCGGCCCATCCGGCCAGATCTGCGAGATCAGTATACTCATCCTCGTTCAGAAGATATCCTGGCTTCAGGAAAAGACGCTCCGAAGGACTGAGAAGAGCGGGCAGAGCTGAATACTCGTCCTCTAGTTTCTTCAGGGTCTTAGGAGACTGAAGAAGTTCTGCTAGAATCCCATCCCAGGAATCGCCAGCTATAAGTGGACCTAAGTGACCGAATTTGGTCACACTCGAAAGTGTGTTCGCCAAGTCAAATGGAAATAAACAGCGAGACATGTCCGTCTTGCAAACATTGCTGAAGAGATTCTGCTTAGAGGAAGCACTCTTGGACGCGTCTTCCTCATCCCAGGTGTTTAAACTTGCCTCCTATATACAAGTCTATCAGCTCATTATTTAAAAAAACCCTGGTTGGACACAAATACGTTGTAAGCATCGATGAGGTCTGCTTCTTCCAGGCTGACAAAAGTTCGTTCACGTCCATGGGTGCGAAGCGTTTCGACGTATCTGCTAGGTGTCACAGATTGTTCATGTTGAGAGCTAGAAGAGCAGTCTCTCGAGTTTTGGATGCCTTGCATTCGCCTGCAGACAGATCACACCACAGTCCGATAATGCGTAGGCCATTCTGGCCATGTACGATGGTAATCAGCACAATGAAAAACCAGATGTAGCATGGAAAAAAGTAGCCTGCTTCAAAGATTTCAGGCATACTCGAATGCAGGCAGAGGGAAAGCAGGGAGAGGAGCAGCGGCGACACTGAAGATAGGGGGAAAAAAGTCTTGGCACCTGACATCGTCATAGAACTTAATTACCGAGGAAGGACGACCCGATCCGGCCCGTATTGGGCCGGTTGACAGGAAAAGTGGCAACACGGTCATCCAATGGGATTCTGCTTGGTCTGGCTTGCGATTTCCGAAGGACGCTTGAGTGAGAGTTCTCTTTCCGCTTTTTTGGGGCCTAGACCACTAATTTCCTTTCTTTGTTTGCATCATTTGCTGCTTTTGCGATTCTTCATTCATTCTTCTTCCGTGTTGCCCCAGGGCATCGACTTGTTTAGGAACATTGTTCATTTGTTTGCGTGGACGTTGTTCATTTTCTTCTATACTTCCGAATTTCTACTCATTACACGTTACCAACCAAGATGTGTAGCGGATGAATGTAGTTGAATGCCCCAGTTAGTGGGCTCTGCCGCAAAGCGCGCTACAATACTTATTGTTATGTGGACTGAGCTGAACTTGCGTGCATCGGCAATCGTGCAAACCAAACACAACCAAACAATTGTGTCCTGCATCTTTGCGCCTTCCACTGAATCCCTCATCATTCTCTTTCAACTTCCAACCTCAGGCTCTGAGTCTACCTACACGAAATGTAAAGAAATGTCTCTCTGGGAGCTCGCACACTTGAGGGATCTCGCTTAATCAATTCGAAATGGTGTCGACCCTGTAAGGCACCTGGCGCGCGCTGTTCCGATGAATTGGTGTCCAGAAAAGCGGTACCCAATGCCCGATGGCTCTGGCGACTATCAACTGAGGCGCGGCCCGCTCCGCACTTTTTTTTCAAGGCAACGAGCAAAACTTGAGCAAATTCTGGACATAGAAAAGCCCGTAGGGATTTGGACGACCTCAGTCAATTCGTCCCTCTGTCCTACACCATGAGTTCTTCCTCCTACGCTACCATCTCCGCCCTCTCCATTCTCGAGAACCCTCGCAAGGCGTCGCCGAGGACTACTGTCTTCGACTCGCTCATTTTCATTGGCAGTCCCAGCCTCGAAAAAATCCAAGGTTCTCTTCGGTACTATGCTGAAGACGATGCTGCATACCCTGATGCTGCACTCTATTACATCGTGTTTTCGGTATGTCCATTGCTCCTGTCAAAGTATCTGCGCTGATAGCTGTCACAGGTTGCCAAGATGGAGAAAGGCATCAAGGTCTTCACCGACGACGCCGCTGAGCAGGCCGAATACAACTTTGTTGGAGACATTAAAACGGTATGTACCTGAATCTTTGCTTTACCTCCCTCTCTCATCCATTCTACTCCCAGATCACCCTCATCACTGCCTGCGACACCACCGCCTTCACCGAGATCGACGTCGCCCAGCGGGCTTATGTCAATGTCTGTGGAGCAGTGACCCGCTCCGACACCAACGCCGCCACGTTCACTCTTGATGCGGAGCAGTACACCTCCGCCTTCGCAGAACAGGCCAAGCACGCGGCTGAGACCGGCACGGTTTTCACTGCGAAGTCTGTGTTCCCCGTCATTGGCTTCTTCCCCGACTCTCCCAGGTACAAAAACAAGAAGCCTGTTCCGTGGGTTAAGAGGTTTGTCTCCTTTGGTGGTTATTTGAGCGGCGTCTCGGCTGCTTTGGAGGGTGAGACCCTCTTCGAGAGGTTCCGTGTCGAGGTTGACAACATTGCCTTCCTCGGCACCTACACCCCGCTCGCCAGTACCCCCACTTCCACTGCAGCAGCTTCCGGTTCCGGTGGTATGCACATTTCTTTTACATTATTTCGCTTATGATTCACTCACACTTTTCAGGTGCGTCCTCTTCGAAGAGGCCCCGTTTCAGCTACACGCAGAAGCGCCGCAGGAACGACGACGACGACACCAATGGCGGTGCTCCGACCAGCTCACCTTCTCCGTCGACGTTTTGATGGACTACTACGCGGGAAAAATGCTGATTCGTGACTTTTATTGCTTTGCCTACCTTTAACTCGCCACCTTTAATAACTTTACATCTTACTTCAATAACTTCGACATCGGGTTACTTCGTTCTCAGACTTCGACTATTTCAGTACATCTTTAGTTCGCGACTTGAATGACATCTTTGGTTTTGTTGTCTGAAGCATCTGATTCAAGAATTCCGTGCGGAGCACGGGTCCCTGCTAGTTTCTGACAAAACCACAGCGGCGCCATAACGCATTCCGCTAGCCATATCACCGGGTTCTTTCATTTTCTTTACCTCTTGAACGGCTTTGCACATCTGCAGTGTCGTGTCAGTGAAGCACCAAAAGAAAATGTCGTCACTTCACCTTTTGGTGCCGTGGCCAGTTGCCCCGACACCTGCAAATGAATTGAACTTCGTGGAAGAGAACATCGAGTTCCAAATACACATTACCTGCAATATCTGAGATGCGCTACCAGCATCGAGTGCAATCCAAGAACGTTAACAATGCAAACCTGGTGAGCTGGCATTTGTTCATCTCAAAGCCCGCCACGCCCGTCATCGTCGCGGCAGCTCGCGCAACTGCTTGAGAGCGGCGCGATGACGCGCGGGAGGCGGCGCTCGACGGGGTGCTGAGGAGGAGCGGCACAGGTGGCGGGGGCCGCTGCTGCATGACCATCGCGCGGATGCTCCGCGTGCGCATCATCTCCATGCAGTCTCACATTTGAATAATTGTGTCACATAAGAATCCAGGCTTGTGCCACTTCCCCAGATTTTCGTCTTGTTATCGGTCCTGTACGATTGTTACTTACATAGGTTCAAACACCTTCAATCCCTAATTCCTCCGCGATGATCAGTGCCGCTTTCTCCCCGATAATCAACGCGGTATTGTAAGTGTTTCCTCCGACATTCAGAGGCGCAATGCTCATATCTGCGACCTTCAAGTTCTTTACACCATGGACATTCAAGCGCGGGTCAACGACACCGAGTTGCTCACGCGGCTTCATGGCGCAGGTTCCAAGCTATAGCAGAGATCAGTGAGCGCCGTACCTTTCGCATGTAGATATACGTACGGCATGCCAAGCCATCGTCGCTACAGCGTCCATGTCATTTATCCAAAAGTTTAGTAGGCGGGATACGTACTGGTTGCCCTATAGAATACATCAATCGCATCACTATCTTCCTTGGTGTAACTGAAGCGAAAATTCAGGAGCGAGAACGCAACATAGATTGAGTACCACCCACTGGATTTCGGGCGCAGATATCTCCACAGGGCCGGAAGTCTCTGCGCAAGTGGCTTTGCTGCCTGCAGGGAAATTCGGGTGGTCGGCTGCAAACTCCCCTCTGTAGCCGTCCATGCGCCGAGCCAGTTCGCGGGACCATTTGTATGCCCATCGCAAGACCATCAGGTCCTGGTCGCTGAGATATAGTGCATGAGAAGGCGAAATACTCCAGGATAAATTCGATACTTGTCCAACAACCCAGAAGTGACTTTAAGCGGGCTATATGGATCTGGGGACTGAATTTCGATATGCCCGAGCGATACGGGATACATCTGTCACTGCTGAGATGCGCTTCAAGCGCGATGTGAGGTACCTACAGTGAGACACATCATCGTAAAGCAGGGGCGTCGCGCTGCCTCGGCGTTGCTCCCAACGTAACTGTGCTTCGTGTAGTCTGACAATATGTATACGTATACCGTGGGGAAAATACTCACCATCCGTATGACCCAATCCATGCGATTGGTTTGTCCGGAGACTTCAAGAAGAACTCTTCCCAACGCTTCTTGAATATGGGTCTCAGTTCTTCTAAATCCCGAGGATCAGGACGTATCTTGATTCCGGCATCGATTGCACTATCTGGCATTCAACATTACGCCAGCGAGAAAATGAAGAAACACAACTTGGATGCAAATAGCCCCTTTCCATCCTTGTGCCACTGTTTCTCATACTCTGCAGAGACAATAATTAAATAACGCAGATTCTATGCAAAATATTGAAGGCGGACCTTCCACCCGGGCATTGTCTGCCTTTAGATCCGTCAATGTCACTTCCCCGGCCGGTAACAAATACGATGTTAATCCAATCGTGTGATCTGGGAAACAACGTTCATGTCAATTTGAATGAGGAAGACAAAAGTACGTGCCTTGATAGTTCTCACCGACACCCGGAAGATCGACTACCACCGGGATGTTGAATTTGTGTAAAAGACTCCGGGTCCCAATGCCTGATCTTCCCAGTGAATCAATAGATGCCCTTGTCTGCGCAAGCGGCAGACTCACCTCTGTAGAATTGCAGCCGAACAGAAAGCCCCAGCCGAAACGACAACGAGGCGCGACGCAAATGCGACTGAAATCGGGCCGTCTCTCCCTCTGAGGTATTCGACTCCGACGGCACGATTCTCATTGTCGAAAAGAACCCGAGTCACTCGGGCATGGTGCCTTATCTCGAGATTCGGGTTGTGGGCCTGGTTGTAAACGTAGAAATGGGCGGCGTCAGATCGACGGCCAGTCTCCGCATCAATGTATCTGGTAGGAAGTTAGGGTATACCAATGGACTCGAAATGACTCATTTGAACGCGCTCACTTTGGCCATCGCCGTGAAGAAAATCATCCGGACGTTGACACCACAGAACCAGATAGATAAAAGATAGGACTCACGCCGTACACATTACAGATCACAAAATCATTCGCATCGTCCGTTAGGCTGCGATCGTGACCATATGCAGCGGCGGCGGCTAGAAAATCTTTGCCTGCTCTGCTTTCGCAACCCCCGTAAGATACTTGGACGATCCGTGCGTGGGGGTGTTAGGACCGGGCTGATACGTCTCGTGCTAACCACAATTTGAGTCAGAATTCCCATATCCATACTCTAGAGCAGCGCACCTTCTTCGCAAGCGGTATAAGATGCTCGGATCCCCAGCCTTGGTTACCTGCATCCTTCCAGTCATCATAATCAGAGGCGGCTGCTCGAGTATACATCGTGCCTAGATACGTTGAAGAATCAATGTATCCATTCAAAAATTGAGGGGACCACGCACCATTGATACTGCCGCCACCACCTACACATTTAGCATTCGATGCCGCCAGAGAACGGCCATTTGCATTGATGCTGACGCTTGGTGCATGGACCGTGAATGTGTCTTCACCAAGAGACATCATATTTTGCATGTATCTCCCGGGTTGGACGTAGAATGGCTTGTCGTGAGTGAGTTCACCATTTTCTATGATCTACGTCGGTCGTACTTCAGTCAGCACAAAAATAAGGAATGCGGACTTACCAGGATACGCAGGGTGTCGTCCGCGGCGGAAAGACGCCCCGCTGCTACGCATGCAGTCGTACCACCTGTATCGATTAGACTACAGTTGAGATGTGGTAGAGTTCAAAGGTACCTCCAGCGAAGATAATGTCATACTCTGTGGACTCCGAACTCATGTTTTGCTAGTGGCGGAGTGACCTGGGACAGAAAGCGAGCTTGATTATAGTGCACTGACAGATACCGAAGAAGACGACGCTTACAGCAGCAACGTTCTAATCTTGTCTAAGGCGAGTTGGAGCCGCAGACCTTCTGCAATTCGGTAGGGGTCATAACTGATCATGCTCCTCGGAACCATCTGATTATGTATGCCACTGTTGGCCGCCCCAGGGCGCACGTGACCTGCAGCTAATGCACCACGTGGACGGGTGTTACCAAAAACAAAAAAAGGGGGGGAGGCACAGCCACCCCGTGTCTTCGGAAATCGCCGAAGCCCCCTATTTGATTCGGTTCGCAAAGTCGCGTCACCATCGCAGTGTTGAGGATCAGAGATTGCAAAGAAACCGAAGTTTGGTGCTCGACTAAAGCTGGATATGTTGTGTTTTCTTCCTGACTATCTTCCAGAGTTGGGAGATACAAAATTATTTTTCATTTCAACTATACGTCTCTTCAAAATACTGGGATATCTAGGTCATCTACAATGTAGACGGAAAAATCGGGAGTATGATCCCTGGAGACATGATCCCTGGCCCAGTCCTGAATCTTATAGAAATCGTGACACATGTGCAGGATGTCATCCCTTTGCTCCACCTCTTGCTGCTCCTCCGACCACTGCCACACAACGGTACTGATGTCTGCAGAGCACATAAGCACCTGCTGGATGTGTCCGATGCAGTGGCATAAATAGCTCTTTGGAACATGTGTATAATTGTGTCCTGGATGCAATTGCTGGCGAAGAATATCCTGTGGGCTTTGATTAGCTTTGTCATTACAATGGACGAGGAGAGGGGGGACGTGCCAAGCAGTGCAGCTGGTGAAAGACATCCAGTGCCAGGATGTAATTCCCCTCGTTGCCCAAGAGTGGGTATGTTCTGTTCACCATCTTTGCAGCCTCAGACCTTGGAACTTTCGTCTCTGCATCTGCAGATCCGGATCAGTCAAGCAACCTGCGCAACTCCGAGTCTAACCAGAGATAGGGACATACATTGGTAAAGCACCTCCCATGCCTCGTCCACTGCTGCAGAAGGGCAACACTCGCACATCGGGATATCATCCCCAATGCCACGAGTAAATTTCGCTGTCTTATATTCGCCTGCCCCTTGGGCTGGCGCTGAAACGCAGAACCAGAATTTAAGGCACAATCTCTAGAGGAAGAATAACTTGCTTACAATAGAGATGGGGCTCTCCGGACGCAAGCTTGACTTGGGTTTGTGAAATCCACATGAATTTGAATACAATGTTCAATATGAACGACGTTGAGAGCAAAGTCCACAGATCTGGGGATACATTGTGCACATAGTTCTTTTCCCGAGGTTCGGTCAAGCTGTTATCATCCTCGACGACAGACAGAAGCCTGTAGTCTCCATGACTCTTTGGCATAATTGTTGCCAGAGGGATGTGTTGCATGCGAAAGTAGACAACTGCAGGTTGCCAGTATTGTACTCTCCATGGAAGCGATATTCATGTGGATATAAACTCTGTCCGAGACATTCTCCAGAATTACGGGATGCCAACAGTTGATTGAGACCAGACAGGGAAGCAAAAACAAATATCAAATCAAGACATGATAAATTAAAATCTTTGTTATCTAATTATACAGGGAAACAAACATCACACCAATATTTGGCCCCCAAGTGAGATACAAGAATATAGGCATGGCCATAATTGCCTCATGTTTAAAATTTATAGAACGTTAACCCTTACGTTGGCGAGGACACGTGGAAACTGTGTGTTTTTTGAATGGAAAAGAAGTCTGAAGACACATATCACATGCTTTGCACTGGAATTTCGGATCATGTCAAAATGAATCAGATGGAATGCATGGGCGATGGAGAATGTATCATATATACTTTACGGCTAATTTCTCACAATTTGCTTCCAGCGCATCTTTGATATCGATACCATTTCTATAAAGCATGTCGAGTGAAGACTTTTACTCTTCCTTCACCAACACAGCTCCGCAAAGATGAAAATCACATACTACCTCACCTCGCCACTGTTTGGGGTCACTGTCTGGTGGCTTTCTACAACAGGTGCGCAGCCACTCAAATAATATACGACAGTCGTTTGATCTTCAATAGTCTCTGGGGTTGCCATTGGTGTGCAACTTGTCCCTACTTTCAGCATTTATACTGAAGTGAATATGAAGGTTTGATGAGGGGAACTGAAATTGAACCTGCAGACTTGGCAGTCGCCGACACTCAAGCGGCTTCTTTATGTCAGTAGTCTTCCCACTACTATTTAGCGTCTGCTAACATATACATCAGGGGCCCACGTTGCACCACTAATCTTCTTCGTAAATTACAAGGACAAGTGAGTGTCGCACAATTAATTCTGTACCATCTGACCCTTGCCAGTAATGAGGATGAGGATTACAATATACCTTGGCCATGGTTTATAGAGCGTAATTGGCATGTATTGACGTCCTATACTGTATTTATTGAGTCGCAGTTGCCTGGTTAAAATTTGAAATGTGTTTTGTGCGTGCTACTTGGGATATCAGTACGAAGTAGACTCGGATATAGGGGGAAAAGGGGGATTAAGTTAATTGCACCAATTCTGGTGAGTACTCAACATAATTTCTGAGCTGCACCCCTCGCTTGTTTTATGTAGTTCTACATACTGAGGCCGTTCGATCCGCGACTCGTCTTGATTTCCGATTTCAAAGCCAGTAGGCTGGGTGCGACTTCGCTGTTGAATCTACACCATGAGAGACTAGCTAAATGGAGAAATTTGCTAATGCGAGAGAGATAAGACACGTGCTGATGCATTCATGGGAACATCTGACTCCTGGCATAAGCGCTGCGGAACACGTGCCTTCTCTTGACGTCGACGTCGTACGCGTACTCAAGCGGGAACTTAAAGATGGAAAGAGCAACAGAAAAGGCTCACCAAACACGTACTCCCCACTTGGGCCTGCAGTTGGAATCCCGGCGTCGTTCCTGGTTTTGTTCAAGACAAATTCATATCCTATTGGCCACTGTGATTTTGGCGTCGGTTACTTTGCTTTCTAGTCCTTCTCGGATTATCAGAGGATCTCCGTCAACTTCGTTTTATTTCAATATCAGCGAGCCCCGCAATGTATGCATGGATGTCAAAAATCGCACAGCTTCTCATGCGGGACACATCGGGCTCAAAGGTGACAGCGAGGATTCACCCAAGCGGTCTTTCTTCTGGTGGGTCAACCCAAGCGGGCCTCGTCTTTATCTCATTCTTTCCAGGTATTTTGAAGCAGAGGAAGATTCGGCGAATGCGCCAGTAATGTCAGTACCATTTATGCCACCACTGCGAGCACTAATGTTCATCCATAGCCTCACCATGGGCGGAGGGCCGGGTACAAGCGGGATGATGAACGCGCTCTTTGGACAGTCGCCTTGCCTTGCGACCGCTGATGGCCTCAAACCAAATCCGGACCGATGGACGGAACACCACAATTTAATTGCCCTGGACCACGTACCTCATACGCTTCCTGTCGGTCTCCATCGCATAACTGACCACCAAAATTTAGCCGATAGGTGTAGGCTTCTCATATGGCTCGCGAGTAAATAACAGCCGGTCAGCCGCGGACGACGTGTACGACTTTTTGCAAAAGTTCTTTGTCTTGTATCCTCATCTCACGCGGTACGAAACGGTGTTTATTGTACCTCCACTTCACTCAAAATAATCTGTTGGCGTAGGAACAAATTCGTCATCTCCGGCGGCTCGTATGGCGGTGTATACGTTCCCAACATCGCCACCGTCATCCACGAGCAAAACCTGCTATTAAAAAGCGACAAGGGCCAACCCGGCGCAGTTCACATCAACCTTGAAGCCCTTATTTTGAGCAACCCCTTTTCCGTTCGCTTTCCTATCGCTCCATCTATTTCGCGTTGATGAACAGGACAGGACCCCATGTCGCATTTCCGATGGCTCCTGCAATATCGGTGCATGGACCACCAGTTTTACAACTCGACAGCCTGCGTGCAGCTGTACTCAAAACTCCCCGTCTGTCTTGAAACTATACAAATGGCGCTGGAGATCCCCACTGTTCCAAATCGAGTCTCCGCCACCGAATTGTGCTACTTTGGCATGAATGCCGACTCGAATGGAACGGTTGGTGAGGACATACGGCGTAAAGTGTGTGGTTTAATTCTACGCTGTTCCTTCAATTGAAGCCTTGCAGTGTTTCTCCGACGAGCATGCGCCAGAGGCATGTCACCCTGAATTCAGCTGGGTAGGTAAGATCTTTGGAGACGCTCAGGTCAGGAAGGATTTAGGGCTTTCGAAAAACCTCAACTACACTGCGCTCAATATGGAGGTCAACCAAGAGTTTTTGGCTGCGGGCGATCTGTTAGTTCAATCTCTCACACTTTCCCGTGGTCTTTGCTGACCGATTCGACAGCATGCAAGCCCATCACCTGTTGTACCCACCATTATTGTCCGCGGGGATCAGAGTTCTTCGTAATCCCCGGCTTCAACACTGCATAGCATCCACTAAGTACAGGCATCAGATTACATCGGCGCACAAGACGCCAACTGTCCTTGGCCGGGCATATTTTCATCCGTGCGCATCCAACACCATTCTCCCCGATCACACGCTCACTCATGCCCGCAGCTAAAATTACTTCAAACGCCTTTTCAGCAAGAGTTCAATAATGCGCCAGACGTGCCCTGGCCCTCCGCAGATATAGCCACGGTGCGCACCGTGGGCGCGGGCGCGGGTAGCATGGCCTATATCCTCCTCGCTGAGGCGGGACATTTCGTAAGTACATGCCTCGATTCTCCGGGTAGTGTCATTAACCGCGCGTTCCAGGTTGTCAAAGACCAGCCAGCGCTGGCGAAACGGATTGTGGAGCATTGGGTGGCCAATCGGCCGTTTTTATGGGCCGTGTCGCCGTATCCACGTCCTCATTGAGCTCCAGTGGCATGAGCAGGCTTCCCGCCTCCAGCGAATGCGCTTTTGCACACGGACTTAGGAAAGACCGTTACATGTAGTGCGAATATACGTTATGACCCCATACGCCGATTTTGGTTCTCTTTACCCAGGAATCCTCAACTTCCTGAGCTCCCCTGCCCTAAACTGCGGTGGCACTGCCCTCCCAATGGTATCTTGGATGGCATGATCCTTTGTCTGCATTGCCGTTAACTTTACGTCGGACCCGACATTGACCCCGAGGCACAGTATAGTATGTTTTCGTACTCATAAATTTTAAGCCTAGTCACACCGGAAATACTATTAGAGACCCCTTAGTTGGCCACCCTACTTAGTTGGCCACTTGACTCCTATAAGACCAGGGCTTCATAATTATGACTGGGCATAATGTATAAACAGAATACGACCTCCAACGAATGTTCAGACCAAATTTCAGCCGAAAGTGATGGGTTGATCGGGAGCTACGGCATCGCGGATCGGGATCCGAAGCGTGGGGACATCAATTTCTTATCAATCGGACCACTCGCCTCATTTGCCATCGCCATTTCTCCACCATTTCTTCCTCGATCCACGACTTTGGGGGCTCGTTTGGATCCCCCGATGCTGGCCTTCCATCTGAAGAGATACTGGACGGCAACTGACTGAACTATCACTCTTAACACACCCGGGAAAAGCACGACTTCATTTGTAGGTCAGTCATGCTGGCACCGTCGCGGTCCACGACACCGCTATGCCATCGGTCTGGAACCTTACACAGGACTTCTCAATATACAATCCTTCATTCCGAGACCCTTTTCGAGATTTTATCCAATGACCTCTGATTGCTCTGGAGGTCATTGTCCAAAATCACCCAATTTCAGTCGTGCTGATAGTCGGATTTTTTGGAGGAGATGTCAGCAACTTGGAATGGAGTTGGGCATCCAGGTACGTCCAAATACTTCCCATTAAGTAGCCTGGATCCTAATTTGGCCCATCGCGGCCTTTTTCTGAGTAGCAGAACACTCATTCATCCCGCGACCCCAATTTCGAGGTTTCCCGTCGATCGCAAGCGTGTATTCTGCCCATTTCTATACCTCATATCTACACCATAACTGTTTTAAATAGTGAATATAACCTGTATATATGATTCTGGGTGCAGGCCACCGCCATTTGAGAGCTCAATATGTTAGTTGGTGGGGTGGCCAACTAACCTATTGTTTGGCTATGTTGGACTGCCGGTCAAAATAAATTCCTTACGCACTCAAATCTTCGACTATTTCGGTGCTGGTGGACTCGAACTCTTTGTAGGATGCATGCCCTCATTCTGACATAGTTTGGCTCGCACCGGCACCGGTATAACACCAGGGCTGCGGCATAAATGCTTAAGTGGCCAACTAACTGGTCTCAAATAGTAGAAACTTGAAATTTCAGGTGTGGATGAAAATAATTATGAATCGTTTACTTTAGATATCACCAAAAACTGGGCTGAAACAATTGGTTTCGCCGCCACTTAAATCCCATTGTCAGCCAATCAATTTTACAACGTCTTTGGGCGGGTGGCCGACTAGCCCGCATTTTGCCTTTTTCGGCATGCCGTCGGAAAGAAATTCACGCAAGCATCAGGCCGCCATGTAAATTCGGCCAAATGTGTTCAACACATTCCTAGGATCCGTGCCCTTGTCCTAGAAGCCGCCGGGACCTGTCATCTTGGCTCCACGCTTGGGGCATGGGCCGAAAACGCCCAGGTGGCCAACTAGCCAGTCGCTGACAGTACAGCTGTTTCCGGAAACGTTGGCGCTGCCCGAAAAATTTGCTCACTTTTCTGATGGAGCGCCAAGTCAGGCTATTTGCTCCAGGTAACACGTGGATTGACCCAGCGGGAGAAGGTGGAAGCCGATTCGTGCCGGCGGGTTGAATGCGCGTACCTCACATGACGCTGATGGCAATGATACTCTTGGCGGTCGCACCGCCTCGACACCGCCACGACTCTTTTTCACATCTCCTCCTTCAGTCTAATGGGATTTTTCGTTCAATGGGCAAGCAAAACGCTTCGGTTTAAGGTTCAGCCGCGCGGCGACCATCTACAGCCTGATCCAGGCTCCATGTCATTGATATTGGACCGATCTTTTAGCATATGTCCTGCTGCGGGATTACTTTGTTGACAACCTCACAGTGACCCACCCACCTTTGACCCTTCGAATTCGATACGCAGCACAAGCGGCAAGCCATCAATCAGTTTACTACGCAAACGGGTATTTCAGGCCGGGAAACCTTGATTGCAAAGCGCTTTGTCAAGGGGAGTGACACCAGTTTCACTTCTCTATCGCGACTCACGTTGCTGCCTAGATAGTGGCCTGCATGTCCGTCGATGATGCGATTCTGCACCGTGCGGCCAGTTGAGACTCAGCCATCGAGTGGTTTCTCGATCTGACTCTTGTCAGGACTCAGCCTCACGGATTATGGTCTCGATAAGTACTTTGAAAATTCCGCTCAAGCCTGCTTAAGTTGTGGGGTTATGAATATCCGATCTCAGCGGTGATTTAAGCCCGCATTTTGAGATCTTTGTTGAGCAGTGCTCATTTCGCCTTCAGCCTCTTGGCGCCAATCATCTGCCTTGTCTACCCGGCCGCTGTTCCCGGTCAATGAATGGTCCCCGGCCTCGCTATACACAAATTGCCGAGGAGAACCTGGGCTCCGCATCTAAATTCACTCCATGACCCGACCATGGTTTTCTCCCAAGGCAAGGACAAGGATTTTATCGCTCGTTGTCATTGTCGGGATTTCTGGACTCATCACGTTCAGGCATATTAGTACCCAATCCCCTTTGCACGCATTACCTCCAGTCGACTTCACCCACGCCCCATCTCATGTGCAAGATCTGGGCCATCCTACGTTTGCTGAGATACGAGCACTGGAACGGGCTCTCCCTCAGCACATTTTCCCTACATTTTTGACGAAGGCTCGGCCACGGTTAGTGATAACAGGATCGTTTCTGTCTCGAGCTCAGTCGCGCGCTCGCTAGATACCTACGCTTTTCCTGGGAATCATGGGGAACCGGGTATGAATTCCAGACCGATTTATAGTGGCGAATTTAACACAAATTTTCAGGTGGAATAATGTTTTTCAAGAACAGTAAGCGACGGATGCTGGATATTTATTTCTTGATTAATTTGAGCTCCACAGGCTACTGAACACACATCTGGCGTGCCTATCTAACCGAGGCTACGTATTCGTGGACTACATCGCGCGGGACCATCCTCCATTCCCGGACACGCTTCCCAACGGAACGCGGCACATGCTCCACATTCCCATGAACGCGTTCACATCCGGACCCACTGGTGGCGGCCCTCTCTCTGCCAACGGTGAAAGTGTCAAGTCCGCCCCGCGCGCGGTGTCGAAAGAGTGGTGGGAGGCTATCTGTCGAGAACAAGAAGTCGTCGAGGTCAACGTGGGCGAAACTAATCAAGCACTGGGCCTCAACGGAGAGAGCAGTGGGGAGGAACGGTTGTCGAAATGGGCCGACAAATTGCTGCAGCTGGAGGCCACCTGCGTTGAAATCGTCGGCGGTTCGGTCTTCGACTACTTGTGCGTAATTGAATTCCCGTCGCCCGACGTTCCGTACTGACGCGCGCTGCAGGTTCATCAGCTCAGATAAAGTGCTGTCCATGTGGACATCCTACGGCTCGTCCCCGACGCTGAAGGCGTTCGCATGGTCAGCCTTGATCACCCGCGCACTCGAACGCAATTTCGGCTTGATCTCCTCTCTCCCCCCTCCACAAGCCCTGTCCAGACACTCCTGGCCCTTCATCCCAGGCTTCCTACCCTCGTTGCCTTTCGGACAGAGCAACAACAGCACAGGCGACGTCTCCTCCCCGTATCCGCTCTCCTCCTTCTCCCCCTACCACACATCCGAGCCGCCAATACCCGGGCTCCTCGGGCTGCACGTGCGCCGCGGCGACTACGAGCAGCACTGCGTCAGCCTCGCGGACTGGGGCGCCGGGTACAACGCGTGGAACGCCTTCGGGCGCCCGGACGTGCGCAGCACCGCGCGCTACCCGCCGCTGCCCGACTTCCTCGCCGCACCGGGGCGCGCTGCGGTGCTCCCGCACTGCTGGCCCGCGACGGCGCAGATCGTCGAGCGCGTGCGCGCCGTGCGCGCGGAGTCCGAGTCGGGCATGAGATTCCCCGCGCAGGAGCTGAGCGCGGTGTATATCTCGACGAACGGCGAGCCCGGGTGGGTTGCGGCGCTGGCGGAGATGCTGCGCGCGGACGGGTGGGAGACGGTGTCGACGTCGTTGGATATGCGGCTGACGAAGGAGGAACTGGCCGTCGCGCAGGCTGTGGATATGGGCGTGCTGGTTAGCGCGGAGACGTTCATCGGCGTCGGGGTGCGTGCCATTCGCAGTCACATATATATAGGATCGCGGCTGATCGTGTGTGTGCGCGCAGTTCTCGAGTCTAAGCAGTAATGTCGCACAGTTACGACTGGCAGGGGGAAGGTGCGAATTTTCTCCTTCTTTTTCTTTTTGTCGTACTGATTATGTCTCCCCTTCTTTTCCACAAGGCATCCGGATACGATCCGCTTCTGGTGAAAATGCTCATTTGCTATGCCGTCCACAGCTCTTGAGCGTGCCGGTACTTTCTGGGTTTTAGCGTATACTACCGTAAGGGCGGCTAATTTTATTTTCCGAGTACCTGTAGACCTCGATATAGATACTGTAACAGCGTACAGCAATTACATAGTATCAAATTGGCCGGGAGCCAAGCACTCCTGACGGCGTCAAGAATAAAAGATCACACCTCCAAATGGTGCAGAGTGGCTGCGACCCTTCTTCCACCGACATTGAGATATGCGGACCCCAGGAGCCGCGGGGCGACGCACCGGGCATCAACAGCCTAGAGCTGACGCTCGCGGGGATCATCCACGCGTAGGGCTGCCCACCGTCCCCGTCTTGACGGGTTAGACGGGTGCCGTCAACGGCAGGCCGTCCCGTCCCGTCGAGCCTGTTGGGTGTGGAAATAGACGGGACGGGTACGGGCGGCAAAATTGCCGTCCGTCCCGTCAAAGGGCGGCCGTTGACGGCCGTATACGGGCTTGGGGGGGATTTAGGTCTGGTTGTTCATTTGTGTGCCGGATTTATATTTTATTAATGTTCGCTATATTTCTTGGAAGGTGTTAATTGAGTATGTTGAGGTAGGGCTGTAAACTTGCCTCGATGGAGGCCTACATATTTAATATTTGATGTGACAACCACTGTGACAGAATATGCGCCAAGTCCGAAATCATGTTCATTTCGTTAATCGGCCAATGCAGTTTCGTTCGGTATATCTGAGAGAATACCTGGTGAGATTTGGGTCATGTAAGAACTGAAATTTAAACTCTGAAAGCAATTTTTGTGCACCTGGAAGCCGTCCCCGCCATTTGGCGGGTTACGGCCGTCTTTTTGCCGTCCCGTCCCGTCTCAAGGTCCCTCGGCGGCCAAAGACGGCTGAGACGGCAGCGGGCCGTCCCCGTCTCGGCCTAGAAATTTGACGGCCGTCCCCGTTGACGGGACGGTGGGCAGCCCTATCCACGCGTGGACACGCCAGTTTCCCCCACACCCAGCGAGACGGACCTCAGCGAGCCGCCGATGCAGGCGTACAATCGCGACGGCACCATATCTATGCGCGGCTCATCTGAGTGGCGGCTCAGGCGCGCAGGACCAGCTGACTCGCGGCGGCGCTTTTAAAATCCTAACAGTAGTGTCATACGCGTATGCAGTTCTGTCCGTGGAAGAGATATATACTGAATTGCGAGAGGCATGGCCGCTGGCGCTCCCTCGGTACCTGTTTAAATATTGATAGCGCTCTCCACCTTTTGCAGCTCTTTGCGGTACATAAGGCGCGGCCCGAAATTATCCCATTTTGGGACATTTTTGATCCTTCCACGTATATCACTTGGTGCGGCGTCAAATCTCGTCCGTTCGCCTGGCGTTAGGGCGAGTTCAATTCGGCTTCAACGTCTGCAGGGGATGGCATCTTCAGAATTTTTATTAGGTCTTTCGCACGAATTTATAGCTCAAGTATCAGTATTTTGTATACAACAATGGATTGGGTGATTTTGTGTCATTAGTACTTTTATATGGTAGATAGATACACATTTTCTAGGGGATGGTACCCTTAGATTTGTGAGGGAATGCCTGCAGCATCAGTGCACATGTCCAGGGGCACAAATTGGCAGCTACTCAATATATCACTTATAGCATAGTGCTCTGGATATCTTACCCTCTATAATTTTGGTCTCATCGGCTCTAATGGATTGTCTAGCGGACTGCATACTCAGAATTTCGATAGGAAGCTTGACTCGCGCACGCGACACCCACCAATTGCGCATTAGTCACATCACGTGACAACACATCTCGAAATTGAGATGCGTCGCGGCTGCGATTCAGACCGTTTCTAGCTAATCCGAGTTGACACTCCGCTAGATAATACTCACCAGTATGGCATATCAAAATATTAGAAGCAGAAATCTGCTGGTCCCAATGTTACAAGTGATATATTGAACCACTTCAGTGTTCTGCTTTGAACATGTGCATGGATGCTACAGGCCATTCCTTGCAAATATGAGGGTACCATCCCCTAGAACATATGTATCTATCTACCATATAAAAATACTAAGGACACAAGTTCCCCCCATTTCTCAGACCCCAACAATGCCCTCCTTAGACCAAGTTTTAAAGGCCAGCAAAACGATCTTGCAAACATCAAAGGCAAGAGGATAAGGAATTACACATCTAACATCTGGAGGAATACACACAGGCTGACATAATCCACAAGGAGACCATATATCGGATGGCCAAAGGTCAATAGTCATGATTTTGTTCCAATATGATCAATCTATTTACGAGTACTTATATTTACCTAATACTCATTCTTTTCGTAATCTGAAGGGGCCTCAGAAACCTCCCTAAAACATCTGTGCTCGCAAAAATTTGATTACCTAGATAGTGGCTGTGCTTGACCAAAATAGTGGCTGTCCGGGGCCTGTCCCTAATTTCCCTTCACTTAGACCTTACCAAAATAGTGGCTGTACCACCTAGGGCTGTACAGGCACACCCACAACCCCTTACCACCATCATCAAACTTGAGATGGCTGGATTTTGGGTGACGACGGCCTCTGCCTGCAACGCAGGCAATGCATTATCAATGAGAAGACTGACCCCAGCCTCTGGCATTGCCGAGTGGGGAACAGTGAACTCAATGCTTATGCTGTACATGCATGGTATAACCTATAGCTATGCATAGCTCATGGCCAAAAGGCAGGCTATGTTCAAGGCAGGCTGACTGAGGAAGGAGCTCCGCATACCATGGCACAGTGGGAGATTAATGAGTGAATGCGGCAATGATGTGGATGCTGTAAAGTGTCTGTGGTTGCAAATGGGGTAGCAGGAGACCATGCGAAGGATGAGAGCACAGGAAAGACGATGGAGATAAGGCGAAATGGAGTAAGAAAGACAACAGTGGCAAGCGAACGAGGAGCATCTCGTTAAAGAACAGTTAATTGCATCTAGTTCGGGTGTGATTTACACCTTGTGGTTTGTTCCGATGCGGGCTCCCCAAAAAGCTCAAATGTTCCAAATTTTCGCCTCAATTGTCGAAAATTTTCCGTTCTGTCACGCAAAATTTCGGGGGTTGTCGAACCGTCGAATTGGCTTAATGAGTCATGCATCACACCCCCTGTCAAATTGAACATAATAGTACAGTACTTGTTTCTTTTCCTCTTAGGTGCGCAAGGTTGTAATGATGCCCAACGCAGTCACGAGCTGCTACCAGGACGTGGGCTTAGACCATGAATGTATACTAAACTCAGAGCATCATCACAGCACGAATATGCATCTAGTGTGCGAAAGCATCCTTGCACCACAAAGGTGAGACCGGCAATTTCCGAGTCAAAACAGTCATCAACAGCACAGCCCCGATTCTTTTTTTTTTTTTTTTTTTTTTTTTTTTTTTTTTTGGAGCGTTTGGGATAATGAGACTCAGTCTGCAGAAGCATTCCAAGTTCATCCGCTTGGGTTACTGGTTGTGGGCCAGTTTTTGCCAGGGAAGTTGTCCAGGAGGAAATGCTGTTACGCACATTATTTAACCAGTGTGGGACTCCGACCTGAAGGAATTATCCTATCCCATGTCTATCAATTATGGGTCGCATACCCACTAAAACCCCCTCATGTGTCCAGTCATCCGGCAGAGAGTCTTCATCCATAAGTAGCCCACTCCATGTTTTTAATACCAATTGTGTATTGAATGCAAGTGGACCAAATCTAATTTTGTTGGTTAACAAGCAATCACGTTGCAACACTCCATTAACCGCTTTCAACCAGCGATTATGGATCTCCTTATTTGTGGGTAGTACACCCGGATTTTCAATCACTCTTGTTCGCCGCAAGTTCCATATCAAATGCCATGCCCGTGACACTAAGACGGAAATGAGCCTGGATTTCTCTGAGAGAATAATGCCTTTATCAGATTTAAATCTCACCAGGTTACAACCTAAAATCAGACCCCAGCTCAATTTGGGCCAGCAATTGTATTTTTTGGACCAGAGTTGTTGTGTTAGGCTCCAAACTAATTCTTGACCTGGGGCATTACAGTCCACTGCGATGTGTTCTAAAGTTTCGGGGACATCACAGAAGTGGCACCGACCACATATCTCTGAGTCATTTATGTGGGTCCAGAAATCTCCCACTCTGAATGTATTGTGTATACATTTCCAGAAGAACTCCCGTGTCAGGCGTTGGAAAGTTGTTGACCGTATTGAGTTCCAGATACATGCATCTGTCGGAGCATAATTTGAGGCCTCTTCAATGGAGCATCTCGTATTCGGTCTAAATTTGTGAATGTGGACATTCGTTGGACAGTTGATCTCAAGTTTCGTATAATCTTGGTGAAAAACCGCTGTGAACCTTGACTTAAAAGGATCCCCGGAGATTCGAACATCAGGTCAACTTCTGTATCAACTTCGACTGTGCGAGCTTGTTTGGTTGACAGATTTTTTGCTCTATTATCAGAGACCTTTTTGAAACGAACTCGAGCTACCCGCTCATTCAACATGGCCCACCGTAAAGGGTTCTCTTTCGAGGACCACCCCTTCCCCCATAGCCTTAACGGCACCCATGGGGCTGTAAACCCTTTTTTTATATATGCATGGGCTTGACAGTCGGGAAGGGTCAGCAGGAATCAACTTAAGCCTGCATCGCATTTCAGAGATGCAGACCGACAGAGGATTTAGTACTCTCCAGCCATGTGGGGCTACTAACCATCACATGCCACGGCCCGCCACCCACCGACTCTAGGGCAGTTTCCCGTTGCCTTCCTGGTTGCTTCGTTTGAGGACTGGCACCTCGTACGGATCCGCATCCATGAAGACTCTCTGTCTCGCCGCACGCGCTACCGCCATGCGACTAACCACCTTGCACAAAGTGCCGGGCGCAGGGTGTCCTGAGACCTGCCGGTCCATTCGGATGGTTTTGATAAGCAGTCCCCCAACTTATTTTCGCCTATCCCACAAGGGGACCCTGCCGGGATTTGGCTAAAAGCAGTTTTTACGTCATACTTGGGACGTGCTCTGCTCGGGCAGTCAAAGCATAGTTTAAGCGTCTTCCCGGACGTGGAGTGTGGCACAGACCAACATTGCTCCCCCAGATATGAGCCAGAGGGGACTCCATTATGGATAATGCAAGTGGTCCACCATAGCCAGGCAGCGGGTCCACTATTTGAGGCATCGGGTCCACCATTTTTCAGGCTTTCCATACCTGTCAAGCTTTCCATACCAGACGGCCAGGTAAACCATGCACGGGGCATCGGATCCGCTATTTTTCAAGCATTTCATACCCCAATCCAATAGCAGGGCATCGGGTCCGCTATTTTGCAAGCATTCCATACCCTGATCATGAGACGATGACTCATCACAGTGGATTGTCAGCTTCGAGACCCGGATCAAGAGAGTCATGTGCCGGCTACTACAGGCCCGAGAACCGGATGGTGACGTGTCCCATCAACCATGTGACCCAAGATCCGAGATTGACACGAGAGTCAATAAGGGGGGTCCCGACGCAAGCAAGGCAAGCAGCAGGCAGCACAGACAGCTTGAGGAAAGACCAGATAGTCCTGTGTGGAAAGATGATGTGCTGCTCAAGAACCCACACCAAAAAACCACTGAAATCCCTGCAGAATACGGCTCAAGAGCCCTGCCAGAGAAAGAGTGATGGTGGTATGAGTCAAAGAGCCCCCCGCACAGCCCCGTTTCGATCATTAATCTCATACTACGACGAGTGCCAAAATGGCACGAGCTAAGCAAGAGGAAAGTGAAAAAGCCTCTTCGTTTATTGTCACTTATGACGAACTTCCGTTACACCAGGCACGCAAAAGCACGGGAGGGAAAAGCGAGTGTGGATACAGAATGGTGGGAGGGAAAATGATCACGCTCTACATGATGCGTAGGCGTAGGGAGCGTATGCTCCGGCTCTCAAAGCTGGGCAAATATTCCCTGCAGATCTCCTATGACCGAGACTCTGATCACTGGGTCCCTAGGCATCAACACACCCTCCATCTGCCGGCTTGCTCGGCGGGGCGGCGTCAAACGTAGCTCGCATCTCATCTACGACGACATTCGTAGTGCGCTGAAGATATTTCTGGAGAGTGTGATCAAGGACACTGCCCTTTATACTGAACACGGATACCGGTGTGCGTGGATGTTTCTTTTAGTACCTTAATTGACGCAGAGAAGGACAACTGTAACTTCACTAGACATCGTGTATGCTCTCAAACGCTCAGGGAGGACTCTGTACGGATTTGGCTTGTAGCTTTTGATGCGGTCAGTCATCCGACTTCTTCCGCGCGATTTCCGAGCTCACCTTGGGCCATAGAATATGTATCGGGTCCAGGCACATACACAGTGACACGAGCGGCAGTCGTGGATCAATGGAGGAGGAGGAGGAGGTATATTATACTGACATGGTCCCACAATTGGAACAGCCAGTCTACTATGTATGACATCATAACTTATGTAGGCGAAAAGCCACGTATCAGCACATTGAACACACATACTACCATGTCAAGCGGCTCGTTCAGCAATGATACGGAAAGTCTAGTTGGGATGTTTCTTTTGTATGACCTCGGGTTTAAGTGCTTCAACTGTTTGAGGGACTGTGACATAGGAGGATACAATACTTGACACGACAGTTGCTGGATGGGACTCATGGGCGGTGTGGGACACGTGACTTGGAGAGGCAGCATGAGATCAGAGTCGATAGAAAAGTCTGTCAAATTTATATCATGGCCATTTTTCCGAAAGATAAATCCTGATGCAATTTTTAATTCTGCTGAAGGTCCAGCAGACAGCCAAGGTGAGCAAAAGGATTGAATTCGAGGATCGAATGCAAACCGAATGTTTGTCAAAAAATCCAAGAAAAATCAGGCACCAGATCTGAACGAGAAAAAGAGGCGTGGTAAAAATTATTTCTTCGAGCGGGGAGCGAACCATCTTCGGGTGTAGGGATAAGTGCCATGAGAGCCTGACGGCGTGGAGTTACGATCAATTACGACCACCGTGACGGGACCAGGCCGTGGGATTCTGTGACAGGCTTTTCTTCTCAGTCCCACATGCAGAAGCGACATGGAGCCGAAGGAGCCCGTGGGCTTGGAGGAGGAATGGTATCAATCGGGTCCCAACAAAAGTGAGGCTGAACTCTCTTAAGTCGCCTGCTGATCCGTATATAGTCTGCAGAGGGCCGAGGAACTATGCCGGAGAGGAAATGCCCAAGACGCGGTGCCTTTCCTCCTGGAAGCGATGAAGGATGATAACAACTTGGATGCATACATTCAAATGGCTTTTCTTGTCGACAGGGCCTTCGCATTGGAAACCTTGGAGACGGCCGAAGCTAAAGGTCAATCAGTTCACTAGTACTGCGCTTTCATCTCTCACGCTGATAGATACCCAGGACGCGATCTTTTAATGCGGCATCTTGGCCAAAATGTCTTCTCCGATAATGGGCCTTATGTAGGGAAGTTCATGGACACTTTGGAGACTCGCCCGTACATGCGCGTTCTCCAAGCACAAGTACGCGTCTACTTCGAAAACAAAAAGTACAGACGATCGACGTATGCGTCCAATTTTTCAATGTAAGATTGACTTTAATTCCACCACAGAGATACTATGATCGAGATGCTGCGGCTTTGCCCCGGCGACAATATGAACCAGAGATCCTGGCTTGGTTCTCTGTTAATCCGCGTTGGCCGGTATACAGACGCGCTGTTCTTTGCACAGGTCTGGATTACCTCTACAGAGGGAGGCGGAGCGCCTCCACCAAGAGGAGGAACGGCATTCCAAACTCCACACCGCGATCTTTTGTCAGACGCGCACGAAAAATCTCTGTCTGAGCCATACTCGGCGCCTGGCGTGCTCCTGCACACCGCTGCGTTGGCTTCCTTCAAGCTCTGGGGATCTTGTCCGCAGGCCGCTCAGTATCTCCGTGTTGCTGCTAAGGCCAACCCCCACATTCTCACCAAAATCTTGGGGAGGCGCTCACAACCAGGTGGGATCGGTTTAATCCAACTCAATCCTATTTCCGACTGATGCGGTTACTTAGACAGCCTGAACATGAGCGCCAGGGGGATCAACAGCTCTGAAGAGGCCCATGATTATCTTTGGCTCACACAAGACCTATGGATGGATCCAGAAGTCTGGAACTGGGTGAACGCCGACCCGGTTATCAACAGTGAAATCCTGAAGATTTGTAGTCATCCCGACTGTACCGCCCAGGAGACGAAAGCTACACAATTCAAGCGATGTGCCGCTTGCCACCAAGTTTGTGTTTGTCTCCCGTCTTCCTGCCTCCGCTTATGCCGCAAAGGTGACATACTGCGGACCGGTTTGCCAGAAGGCGGATTGGAAGAGACATAAACTTGGTATGGACTTTATGTCTGCTACATTTTCCATTCCGACTGTCACTCAGACTGTCTTCGCACCAAACAATTGAAGAAAACTATCAAGGACTTCGAGAGGGACAAACCCAGCTCCACGAATATTCCTATTTTTTCTGCCGATACCTCTGCGGAAGGCGGCCCTGTGGTTTATGATGGATCTAAGTTCATCTAACGTGGGTTACTAGTAAGTACGTTGCTTCTCTCTAAGATCCGCCTTTAGCACTTATTGACCCTGTTATCCGTCAGGTTGGTTTTTTCTCTCTCGCGTGTTGCTGTACATATTATTACCAATTGCTACGAGAAGGCATAGTTTTATCTTGAGATTTAGCCATCCCATACAACCGTGCCCATTCCAACAATACAGCGAAGAAGTAGCAATCGTTCTGATTGTCCGTGAGCACACGCCGCGCAACCTCCAAACCTTTTTGTTGTATTAGCCGTGCCTCCTCGGGATGCGAATTTGCCCATTTGATCTTCTGCACGAGATCAGATAGATCGGGGAGGACGGGCACGAAGTGCTCATATGGCACAAGCCAGTCATCGAAGTATTCTTCAAAGATGGTAGCCTAGTGTGACCAAGTAAGCAGAAGGGCCACGTTGATGTACGAGAAAAGCAAAACCTTGAACACCAGCGAGCCGGATCGGAGGAGTCCGAGATATCTCCCGGAGAAGGTGGTACCATCGACATCGATCGCATATTTATACCGGTATAGATCTTCCCGTGGCTGACTGTCACCCGTAATGTTGTATTCGGCCACCACGGCGTCCCGGTCGCAGCCCTCCTCGCACAATGTTTCCGCAAAGCGCGTAATTGCGACGTCCATGAGGTCGGGATGCTTGCGCGCCATATCCGCTAGTTTGAAGCGGGCGAAGTGGTGGTAATTGTCGCCTAGAATCATCCCCCCGTTTGACATACCGCGCCAGTCTACGGTGAGTGATTACCATGGATTGGAAAAATTCGATGGGCATGCGATACTTGCATATCTGCGACTTTTTGTTCTCCCAGGCAACGTTGTCTGGATATGAGAATTTGGGCGACCACCACGATTGGTCGTAGTAATACTGCAGAGAGTCTCGAGCGCGGTTCTTGGGGTATAAGAATGGTGGCTCGCCTCCGAAGGAAATAGAATATCGGAGAAGCAGGGAGATACTTTGGCCATACTCAGGACAGGATAGAGATCGGTGGTGAACCCCGGCTTAGCGGTAGAGATCAGAACTGTACACACGATAATAAGTAAATGCAAGCGGAGGAAAGCATTCAGATGCTCACAGGCACTATCGTCGTTGACACTTGACATAAATCCTGTCGCGTCGTTGGCAATGATACATCCGCTTTGCTTCTTGAAGAATTCAGCGGTTGGTCGTGGGGAAATTTCAAACGGTGTAGTATCCTCGAAATCGAATGCATGATCTTTTGCTCCCAAGACGCGGTAATTAAATGCGACTCGCGGTTCATCTCTTCCGTTCAACAATAAGGTCATGTTGGGCAAACTCTGGGAAAACTGACAGGGTCCTCGATCAGTTTGTATCTCAGTCCCAGATATTAATCACGCACTCGACCCAATGTGATTGCCCAGTAATAGGTATACGCTGTCCCCGATTCTGCAACGATCTGAACTTCACTGTTGTTGATCTCGACCACCGCTACTTCTGCACTTCGAACCTGCATGTCCAAAAAATTGAGGTCCAACAATCGAAGAGACCGCAACGGCGGCACGTACCTTTTCCGATGCGCGTTCAACCATTTCGCGAAAGTGGGCTGGATTTTCTGTCGCGAGCTGATAGAACGGCTCAAAGTCGCGGTAGATCTGATCGTACTCGTCGATGAGACACTTTTTCTCCCGCGCGAAATTGTACCACTTCTCGTAATTCGGTGGGGGTGAACGGCCATTTCGCAGAGTGTAGCGAGCAGACGCCTGCGCCAATGATCTGGACTGCCGATGGTACAACGCGTCGACGCTGAGGCGCGCCGCTGTCAGCGCGGCCATGGTGGTCGGTGCCGTGAAGATCGGCATGCGGCGAACAGTGATGACTATTAATACGAGCGCCAAACTCCCGAGGATTACCAATATCACCGTGAGTGTCGGCCGGCGCCAGCGCCTGTGTCGAGGATGACGGAGAGGAAGACGGGCCTCGTTTTCTGTCCACGAGGAATTTTCCCCATCGGAGTGCAATGTCGGAGGGAGCAGAGCGATGGAATCGTCGTGGTTGTCCGATCGTCCACGATTACGCCAATATGAAGGTCTCGACGCCGCCCAAAAAATCCTCAGGAAGCTCATGGGAGAGGGTAAAAAGCCGAGTGAAACGAAAAGGAACTGAGAACGAATATCTCCTTCCATATATATTGTGAGCGTCATGATATTTGTGTACGCAGGTACCGAGGTATGCCGGATCACTGTTGATGATGCGGAAGTGTTGTCTATCGTTGTCGCACTGCCAGGGCGTCTATGAAGTTTGGATTCCTAATTATAACAAACTTACTGGCAGGGAGATAGTTTCAACAAAAACCAGCATTCGGAAAGGCCGAGGGTCAAGCTTTCAAACCCTAGCAGCGTAAATATTGGTGCATCATACTGTGAACTAAGACTTCGTAATTCCTTCACTGACCTATCATACTTAGAGACAATCGTGGTGCTGCGGACGAAGCGCGGGCAGCGCTGGCCGCGTCCGCAGCAACCATTCTGTAGGGTACGGCAGGACCCCTGATAATGCCTTCGGAGGCCAGGGCCGGTCGTCCGGACAAAATTTCGGAAAAAAACTTGACCAAAAAAAACCCAAAATGACCGCCTTTTGAAAAACGTCGTTTTCGCAGTCTCAGAAAGCGTGGGAAAATAAAAAATGTCCGGACAAAAACGGCCAAATTCCAGATTTTTAGGACCTAAAGGCATTATCAGGGGTCCTGGTACGGCAGGCGAAGTTGATGGTTGTTCAATGCCAAGAGTAAAATGCCTCGGCTGCCGAGCGGATAGTCTGTTAGTTACCGCGCCTCATAACCGGTAGCCTGCGTTATTACATACAGCTGTTTTGTAAACAATATACGGGTTTCGTAAATCGTTGATGCTCGATTTGTGCTTACCTCTGTTTGCGAAACTGTCATCGGCTAGAGCGGCTCCACACTGCCGTACACTGTCCTTCTCGCATTATGCTGCCATTTGGCATCGATGGCCGACTCGTCGTCTTCAGTCTTGTCAGAATGTGCATAGTTGTGGCTCTGCGAAGTCCAGCGGGGTTTCGTAAAAGAAGTGGCTCGGAGGTGTGGAGCCGAGGATGCAACAGCAAACAGAGGTAAGCACAAATCGAGCATCAACGATTTACGAAACCCGTATATTGTTTACAAAACGGCTGTAAGTAACTCTTTTGGGAACTCACGTACTTACTTAGACAGGAACGCTAGTGGTCTTAATTAGAGCACGCGCATTGCTATTCGACGCGTTTTACGGTATAGTGGCGCGTCGAAGATGTATATCCCATCACGCGGTAACTAACAGACTTCAACGAACGAGGTACGAGTCCACCAGTTGAAGTGTCTGTCTAGAGAGACTACCCGCGTTGCTACATTCATTCAAGATTCCAACCATCCGATTTATAACTCCCATTCAACCTGGTAATAACTGTATAGGGCACAGCCTTCCAACCACAGATCAGAGTATTTATATATTTCTTCCCGGAGAATCGATATCGGCGTACGTCTAGCCATCTTGGCGCTCTGGTCGGAGTTCAATTCAAGTACTCGGTGTCTTACCTGAGTCTGATCTTCGTTCAGCTTCTGGCCGATACATCCACATCGGCGGCGCACTTCCCGAGAAATCGGTCCACCCCAGAGACTTGAGGCTCCCACAAGACGGCAAACGCGAAGACTTCTCCTCATCATCAACGCGCATCCTCGCTAATCAATGTCTTCGTTTGCGGCAGTACTTCGGCGTGTCCCATGGATGCAAGGGCTTAGCGCTTAGCACTTCATGGGACACGCTGTTTTACAAGGCGCCGCTGGCCCACAGCGTGTCCCATGAAAAATAGTGCTGGGTCTGAAAGGCTGTATAAAACAATTGTATTATACAAGACGTATTATACAAGGTATAAAACATTCCATACCCCAAGGCTCCTGAAGGCCATGTATTTTAATGTGTATAAAATCCCCTATTTATATCCATCAAATGCCGCCATCCAGCTTGTATGCACCATGTTGACCAAATTTTCCAGTGATGGGTGGCAAATGGTCCTGATCTTGTCTAGAACTGGACAAATTTCGGGTGGGTGATGGTGATACTGGGCTATTTAGCCCAAAAATTTGTCAAACAAATCAGCTGATGTCCCCTTATAGTAATTTCTCATGCCAAGCGAGGGATGTAATTAATGTATTAAACGAGCCCTACATTCCAGTCAAGAGGACCTCCGGGTGGCAGTGTATTATACAAGGCCAAAAACATTCCAGACCCAGCACTAATGAAAAAACAGATTTTTTCGGCTCATGGGACACGCTGCCGTTTTGGGCCCATCTGTAGATTATCCATGGGTTATCTTATCTCATCGCTGTTCGCCCATCTAATCTATCGCAAGCTGGTTGCCGCCACGAGCTACGTGCCGACGTCGCCGTTGATCCCCACGCTCTGTCGCTGCCATCTGCCATCTCACTGCCGCCTCGCCTCTCTTCCTCCTCACCTCTGCCTTCCATACACCGCACATGCGCCGCGACGCCCCCCCGGCCGCGCCGATGGCAGTAACAGCCCGAGACGCGCAACCGCCGCTCTGGCACTCAAGTGCCCGCCCCCCCCGAGGAAAATAGAGTTACAAAGTGGCGAAAATCTACCGGAAACGGGCAGTGGCCTGCGGACCTGCAGGTATGCGGGCGACGCCTCGTTACTGGCATTTGGCTGCTCCAGGTGCGTACATACCTATCTACACCTTCATTTTTATTCAAACTCTTCTTTTTTTGCAGCGCAAACTCTTCTCTGCGCAAAACCACGCGCAAGACTCATCACACTACCGCCACGGGCGCGTTATCGCGCACACCAGCTCGTTCGCACAGACACCGCTCAGCGGCACGAAGATTTCGTGCCCGCTGAGCGATGTCTGTGGACCTGACGCCGAGCAGGCAGGCTCGGCTTCAGGTTGTGTTGATGCGCTGGTCAACGTCCATCAACTTCGCCACCTCCGCGCACGCATCGCATCGCACGCCAGCTACACCGGATTGTAGGGCCCGAATTCCATCTCCGCGTGATTGCGGCGCCTGGGTACGTGTATTTACATTCCTTTTTGTATGCTCGTATTGCTGACCTATCCCCCCCCCGCAGATCCTCATTCCTATCACCCCACCACCTTCACGCATCACTCGGCGCGCCCCATACTCGCAGGAAGCAGGCGCGGTAACACGCCGCCTCACCACCGCCCCTCCTGCAGTGGAAACCGCCGCACTGCGTTCTCGGACCCAGAACGCGTCCACCGGCTCCCTCGCGTGCACCTGCACCCGCATGCTCGCGAAGACATCCCTCAGCCGCCGTGCCGACTGAGGGGCGTCTTTGGACCTGAAGCCGAGCAGGCTGCTCGGCTTCAGGTCGCGTTAATCGCCCGCGCAAACGCAGTGATCGCGCGCACACTATCCACGTCGGCGCGGACTCAAAGGCATCCGTGCCACGCGGTCTCTACCGCTAGGTATGCATGTCTACTTTACCCATCTCACATATTATGTACTGATTGATATGCGTCCTCCTGCAGACCCTCTCGCTCGCTCCCCGGCCCCTCGTCGTCCCAAGGCGCGACGGCATGCGCGCTGCGCAGCGAACGCGATACGTCCCCACTCGCCCCTCCTGCCCCCCTACCATCTCCCTCCCTTTTCATCCTGCAGCCCGCCGCCGACATGCGGCGAGACCGCGCGGAATGCAGTCAGAGCTCGCGTGCAGAGGGCGGCACGCTGGCCACGGAACGCGATCGCGAGGATGCAGCTAAAGCCGCGGGCGCGAATTCGCGCCTCGCGCAGCGTGTGCGGCCGGGGGTGCTTCGGCATCGCACGCTGGACTCGAAGGAAAGGAGACGGGGCAGGGCGAGCGCGCACTGCGACAGCGTACGTACCCAGCTGCCTCTGCCTCGTCACCCGCTAAACCCGTTTTTTTCAGTTCCTTTAGTCCCCGCACACCCGCTCCTCCTCCTCCTTGGCGCGGGCGTCCTCGATAAACGCGTGCTGCGGAGTGGGGCGTGCGAAGCCGCATGCACGTCGCGGGCGCGAATATGCGCCTCAGCCTGTGCGGCTGCGGGTGAGCGTCTGCGTTCAGCTCGAGGAAGGGGATGGGGTACAGGAGCGCAGGTGTGTGCGCAGGAGGGCCTACGGACGTGTGTGCGCACCTGGCTCCCTCCGCCCTCCAGCTCCGCGCAGATGCGGATGCGGGGCGTGCGCGCGGGACCGAGCGCCAGCGTCGACGCGGAGCTCGAGCTCTGGCGCTCGTAGGGCGGCGACGGCTGCTCGGGCTGTTCACGTAGCCCCAGCCCATGCTCGTGCCCGGGCCCGTGTGCGTGCGCGCGTCTAGGTCGACGTCCCCCCAGCGCGCGCGCCACACGGCCTCCGTCTCCACGCTGCCGCCGTTGCGCTCGCCCGCACCCGCAGCATGTCCCACAGCACGCGCAGTACCGAAGAACACCGCAGTGCAGCAGCGCCCAGATGCAGCGAGACGTCGCGGCGTCTCGCAGATACCCCGTGCACCTGCGCGCTCGCCCTGGATCCACCCCCGCGGCTACTACGTGTGCATCGCCGCGCACCTCCTTTCCACCTCACCGCGTCCTCTCCCCTCTCGCGCAGCCGGCAGCGTAGCTGGCACACGCCGCGGTCGACGTCGCACGCGTCGCGCACAGCACCAGAGAACGGGGTGCGCGAGCGCAGCGAGCCTGCGGTGCAGCAGCACGAGCTCCACGACGAGCGCATGCGCAGCGTGAGGTAGTGCGCACATGCGGACGCGGATATCAGCGTGGGCGGGGGACGGGCGAGCAGCACGAGCAGCTCGGAGGTGATCTGGGGGACGAGCGCGGCGGAGTGCTGGAGGGGGGCGGAGGCGAGGGTGTCGAGGAAGGATGGGTCCAGGAGCAGGCAGTGGTGGGGAGGCCGATTGCGGCTGCGAAGGTGCGGGCGCAGGCGAGCAGCGCGTGGGCGGGGGTGTCAGCCGCGTGGGCCCAGTTCTCGGTGGCGCGCGAGAGCCGCTGGGTGAAGACGCTGACGCAGACGAGGTCGGCGGCCATGCGCTCGACGCGGGCGCGCGCATCGGTACTCGCAAGCAAACACATGTCCAGAGGCACGAGGGTTCTCGCGCCTATCTGCACGGCGTCTTTGATTGCGAGACCTAGAGCTCCGCAGTATCTCCGCTGAGCTTTGGTCTGGTGTCATACGCAAGGCGGCGGTGCTGAAACGGGCTGTTTCAAGCACTCACACCCGCCCAACCACGTCGCACAGTACATAGATTGTTTATTAATTTGTGTGTTGTCAAAGGACTGCTCTCTTGATTGTATTTACCGCCTGTAAAAGAGTACCTACCTCCTCATAGTAAAAGAGTATAATTCCCACGTATCTTTAGTAGTGGGTATTGGGGCGCCCTCGAGAGGTTTTTTTCATCACGCATGACCATGTATGGAGCGTTACTGCTGTGACCATCCCATATGGAGATGTGGCCGACCATATGGAGATTTGCTTTACTTATTCGGATATGTCATGTGCGATGTCTCCCTTGTGTCTCACTTTAATTTCTGATAATAAACTGAGACACCTCGTTGTCAATTATAATCTAGTCGTCCGATGCAGATCCCGATGTCCCTTCGAGCCGCCCTGACTTTTCATCCCCATGTCTATTCTCCTCGATGGCTTTCTGTGCGTGAATCTCCACTAGGAGAGATAGTGTGTGACACGGGTACAGGTAGACCCGCGGTATTTTCTCACGGGTGTGTGCAGGTCCCGGTCCGGCAGGTACCGCGAGTGCCGCCACCGGTTTTACCCGCTGTAACTGTCACCTGTCACACATGTCACTGACCATCGCCACCTCTGCACTTGCTCTGACCCTTGCACCCGTCTGCTGACTCGCAGACGCTTACTCCCCTCACGCCCGACCATTCACCCACCGCGTGACACGACCCGGGGCCTCTCACTCGTAGGCGCTGTCGGAAATTTGTAATATTTCTTGTAAGGGGTTGTATGGCCTGCTAAGGCCATAATAAGATCGGCTCTTATAATAACTTATATCAATAAAGATCACTTGTAAGATTACGCGATTTTGGACAATAAACAGCACAGACGGCGATGGGAGGCATGAAAAGGGTGAGGCACTGCGTATGGGGGGACTGTGGACCCGGTGCATGCATAGCAGTAGCGGGGAACAGCTCAAACCGCAAAATAGTCCGATATTGCAAGATGTGGGGGTCATTGTAGACCCTTATTTACCTGTATTGTTTAACAAGTGTTACGAGTACTTATGTTTACATAATACTCGTTCCTTTCATTCCTCCGAGGGGCTAAAAGTCTCCCTATTTTCCTTGTCTCCGATTTTTTAAGATAGTCTCCTTAGTGGCTGTGTCTGACTTCTTTAGTGGCTGTCCCTATACTTCGTTCACTTTTTCCTTACCCCTTTAGTGGCTGTGTGGCCTAGGGCTGTGCTGTTTTATTTACCTCTGTCTCTTTTCCCTGGTGTAACCGTGTGGGCACGTCCTACTAAGGCCTGATCTATTTGTACATGTTGATTGATGAAGCCTCTCTGCTAAATCCTCAATCAGAAACGCCTTCACGTTTGTAGCATGATGTCCTCCACAAGCAGCCAAAGCTAAGAGGCAAAGTGTCTCAAAATCCTAAAATCTCGGGATCCTTCTGGACAGATTTTTTAAAAGTAGTCAGATAAAAGTTTTTGTATCTCGGTTCAAGTGGCAGGGGGGGTTTACAAAATTCTGCCCAGAAGAATCCCGAGATATTATTAATATATTGAGATCAACCGCCAGCCGGAGGTACCAAGGGGGGTGAATCAGCCCAAAAACGTGAAGTGGCCAGGGCGCGCAATCACAGTAATAATCAATAATAATGACGCGTGACAGAGCGTGACCAACCGTGTTAAGAGGTGAAAATCCAGGACTAACACATTGAATCTCAGTGGAGGTCCAATATCTCACTTAAGAGAGTGTCAGAACCAGCTTCTGGGATCATCTTACATCTACAAGTATCATTAACATGGGGGAAAACCAAAATACCGCATCGGCGCGTTTTGATGTGGCTATGTGCTTATGTAAGTGGCCATCAGCGACCTTGTGCCCACCCCCAGTCCCATGCCGCTCATTCAGAGGGTACAAACATTAATAAGTCTAGTATATACCTCCTTCCAAGTCCCCCAGCAAATTTTCAATATTGCCCTGGACCTGCCAAAGTAAATACACGGCCTGGTTTGCCTGGGCCTCATTGAAATCACATCAATCATTTGGGTCTTCCAGGTTTGTCGTGTATCACTGTATGTCCGGGTGGATTTGGGATGACCAGCTTACTAAGCGGCGTAATCGGCACGATGGGAAAAAGATAAGTACGAGATCCTGCCGGGCGCAGCCACGGCCCTCTACCCCCAAGTTCTTATAAGGTTCTTATAATGTAAGTCTCCTATAAGGCAAAAGATAAATTTCCGACAGCTACATGCCTCTGAGCAGACTCGCCACATCACCCGTGCACGGACTCGTCCCGATACGACCACGCAAGTGGCTCTGCTCTGCAGCTGCTCCCCAGGTGCCCACCTGCCAACTTGCCCAACACCTGGCACTCGCACTTCGCTGAGCGTGCCCTGATAGCATGCCTGCCTGACTTGCACACTCACTCTTCAGCACCCACGCATGTGTGGCTGTCCACTTGTCTTGACTGCACCGGCGACTGACAACTGGAGCTACAATACTGCCATCTCATGCGCTGTAGCTCCCCCACTCCGTCACATCTCTTGTGGCTCGCTTGGCCTGGGTCCGCCCTGCCGACTCGGGCTCGTTTCATGCCGCCGATGGCGCTCGACCCAATGCAAGGTCCCACTCCCACGGTCGGCGCCGACTTGCGCTCGCAGGTGGCATTGTTCGGCCAGCTCATGTGTTCAGGCAATCCCCACAAGACGTCACGTCAGGCATGAACACCACCATCATTGGTGTGCAGCGCTGCTGAATGCAATGTCGCGAATGACGCACCGTGCGCATGTAGAGCGGTGTGGGTTGGGCTCACCCACAAGCGCTGAGCACTTCCAACTGGACACTAAGGCTGGATAAAATTATGAGTATATTAGATTATAATCAATTATAATTGTGAAATTACGATTAGATATGGCTCGGCCATAATTTTAAGCCTTAAGATTATGGAGGGTTACACTACATTATAGTATGATTATATTACGATATGGGGGTCATATTTAATCATAATATTAAGCCCTAACTATGTCTGCAAAACATCTCCATCTCTGCTAGCTAAAGACTGCAGACCTGCTCAGTCAACAGGGTGGATGCATACTGTGTCAGATATGCTCACAACCTGATAGGAACCACATTTGACCCAAAGCTTGATGTTGTTTACTGCTTGATTTTGGCATGAATTGTGCATGTGACATGCTTGCAACACACTGCCAGAATGTTGGATTTCAAAACAGAACATGCTCTTTGAGTCATGGAATGCTCTGGATATCCAAATTATCATCTAGGGTTGAGGATATGTAGTCTAGATGCTGCAAGTTACCTTAAATTAATGATCTGGGTCAGAAAAAAGTTTGTGGAGGGTATCTGAACCCAAAATGCCCTGCCCAAGCATTGCTAGTAGCTATCATCAATGTATGACATTAATCAGGAGCCGTGAGCTGCAAAGGGGAATTTGGAGAGAAAAATCTCGATTAAATACAATTAAATACAATTAAATTAAGATTACATTAGATTACGATACCCTTACGATTAGATATCCGCCGAAACCTTAAGATTATATTATGATTACAGTACATTATGGTCCAGAGGCGTATTTAATCATAATGTTCCAGCCCTACTGGACACGTCCCACACTCAGGACATGCCTTTGATTCGCCCAGGAGCGTGAGTGTACCCGAGTCAGTGTTATTTGTCGTCCTGCATGGTTCGGACACAGACGTGCACCGCTCTCCCTCAGTGCCCCACACCTATAACTCACCACTTGACTCAGAACTCAGTCCTCACCTGCTCATCCTTCACTGGTCATTGGTCACCCTTTGCGCTTGCAGACGTTGCTGACAGGTCGCCTCTCGGCTATGTCTCAATGACGAAAGCCATTGGGTAGATGAATGTGGGTTGGCCTCCTGGTGCGTCACCCATCAATTTCTTTCATGCCACATACTTATTCCCCTCCCACCTGTTCCCCCGAAGCCCTCAAACGAAACACCTGACCTGCTGGGCACGCCCTGGACTGCATCCAGCCAATTCGTGTGTGACACAGCTCCATGCCGTGCAAGCCCTTCCAGGACTGTAAATTGGTGTCTGGTCGCCATTGGTTGGGGACGCCAACCACCCTCCATGCCCAAGTTCGCCTGCACGTCCATCCCGTGCATACCAGTGACCCAACTCGACACAGACCTGGTCGCATACATCCCGATCAGTCACATCAAGCGCAATTGCGTTAACCGTGTGAGTCAGGATGTATCTGAGCACTGCGAGGTGGCACACAGAGGACAGGTGATGCGTGGACTTGAGCATGTGGCACAGATTCAACCGTGACACAGTGAGGGTTAGAAATAATAGTTGCACAACCCGTAAATTCAAACCAAATTAAATATTCTCCAAGCCTTTCTTTATCAAACCCTTGGGTTCATGCCCAGGTATACCATGGTGAGACGACCCATGGGTTTTGAGGGAGTACCGCAGGCACAAACCCAGATGTGAATTCAGATATTTTCTCAAACTCGGTGACCTAACATTTTGCCTATGTTTGTTTTTTCTGTCCCCAAAGGGCACGGAAAACGAACATAGGGTCCTTTATATTGAGCAGACCATCAAAATCTCCTCTGGAAATCCAGAGCTCAAGCATTCAGAACACTGATACGTGGGCTCTGCCATGGAGCGGGCCTACTGGTACTTATATTATAAAGTGCCATTCTTGACCAAATAAGGGATGATCTTGTTTCGGAGTGATCGGTAGCTGTGCAATTCTCTTGCTCCTGACCACTATGTTGCTCAGAAAAATGAAGAAGGTACCTAAAGAAGATGAGGTATGGCCGCATTTTATGTTGTGTAATCTGGCCCCGGGAAGCTCCACCAAAGGGTTGTCCCGAAAATCAGCTTTTTGAGGGGTGAAAATTTGCAATTTCCTTGTCCGAATGTTAGCTTTTTGAGGCCCAAAATCAAGAAACCTTGTCCAAACTTCAGCTTTTTGTCACCGATTCTCGGTAGTTTTTGTTCAAGAGTAAGCAAGATTCGGTTGACAGTTCACATCAACAGCCCGGGGCATCCATCCCATGATCTCTTGAAGTTCTTCAAGTTCTCGATGAGGTGATGACTGGCAGTGACTTTCCACACTTGACACATATTTGTCGTTGAGGGTTTACTTACCTCTTAGTATTGCGAGTCTTTGATTCAATCCCTTCCACGGACATTTCCACCAGCTTGTAGGGAACACTTTCAGAATCTGCGATCGCGATCCAGAAGAAATCAGTGTTCGCCCAAAGGGTGAAGGCCTTAAATCCTGAACGCCTTCAGAAGGGCTTCATGAAGGGCTTCAAGATTTCCGGCCAAACATGAACTGGCCCACGCCTCCCCCACTCTACCTTGCCTGATATGGAAGGTGATAAGATCTCATCAAAGATAAGCCCGAAAGGGAGGTGTCGCCGATGGAGACTGGTCTCGGCGACTTTATCAGCCTCATCGCTGAGTGGTTACGTTTGGCCTGGGCCTTATTATTAGGTAATTGATATGTTTTTGTGGTCACTCGATCGACTCTCCAAGTGCGTTTTCTTTTTTCTTTTATTCTGGTCTTCGGCTCCGCGCAGCGGGCCTAGCGACGAGCGACGCACCACACAGTGGGCCCCGCGGCGTGCGTAGGGGGGTCTGCGGGGGTCTCCCCTGCACCAGATCATTTAAATACCCTGAAAAAGTAGAAAAAACACTCCTACACTAGGAGAAAAAATATTTCAAAGCACCACGCAGTGGGCCTTGCGGCGAGCATTGGGGGTCCGCGGGGGTCTCCCCCGCGCCTCATGAGCCTTATTCTGACATTAAGCGATATCTAAATATATTAGTAATCACATTGCCTTTTTAGGATGTCAGAGTGGGGGAGGCCAAGGGGCGTTCCAAACATGGGACCCTTCGGAAGGGGCTTCACCCATCACGTGTATATTATGTAATTTTAGTTTTTCTCTGTAGACTCGTGAACCTAGCGAGTTGATCTCAGACCGAATCCAGAGCACACCGAAACGGGAACATCAAGCAAATAAAGACAACGATCAGACAAAGAAAGACAAGCAGGGAGATCAATCACTAGCGGACTGGGGCCCCTCGGCGCTGATCTGGCTGATGGAAATTCCCCCCACCATTTCAGACCCCAGGACTTCACCAAAATTCTGCAAAACTTTGAAAATTTGACCCCAGACATAGTAGGTGAAAGTAGCGTAGAATTAAATTCTCTATTGAATGAGACATACATGTTTTTTGAGCAAAATTTTGAGTGTCATCATCGTCATTCACGACGACGGCAACGACGACAGAAGCCCGTTAGTCACTTTCTGAGCCAGTCATCTCATCATTTGGAACCTTGTCCCCATCGTAATCACTGGCCGAATCATAATCACCATCTAGTACCCAATTGTCGTCCATATCCAGGTCGACATTGGCTGTTTCTAACCGAGTCAAGGTCGGAGATTGGGCGAAGAGGTCCTCATCGTATCCCTCTTCATCATCGCTGGCTGGTGGAGTGGGTGGAACGAGCACTGGTGGTCCACCATCATCAAGGTCATCCCCGCCGAGCGGCTCAGAGGTGAGATTGTTGCCGTTGAAGAAGATGATAGTATCGGGCAGCCCATCAGACTCGGCTGGGGACGCAAGAGCCACAGGCGAGTGAGGACAGCTGGTGCTGGTGGTGATTCAGACTTGCGTGAAGCCCCAGTCAAATACTGAAGAAGATCAGCCACAGGAATCAGCCTGCGACGCCTCCGGAGCTGATCAAATTGGTCGTTGAACTCTTCGATGGGATTTGTCATAGCGCCGTGGGTCAAGGCAGCAGCACCTGTGGAAAGGACATCCAGCGCAGGCATTTCATCGTCATCAAGAACACAGCCTTCCTTCACAATGTAAACCTCGTGCTCTTGAAGATTGGCCATCAAGCATTGAATGTCCTTGGTGAGGTCCAGAATGGTGTGCTTGTTGCCCTGTCGAGCACCAAGGTCTTCATTGAATCGCACTGCGAGCTGGTGGAGGACGTCGACACATGGTGATACAAAAGCTAACCAATCCCAGGAGTGTGCATCTCCATCAGCCTTGTAAAATTTCTGCCGTCGTCGTCGACGAATACACTCAGACAAAATATGGTATGTGAATATGGGACAAATACCTTGATCTACAAATTGAGGTGCTCTTGTACCAGATCAACCTCCACGAATGTGTTGTGTTTGCCGGTAGGATTCAGTACCCAGTTATGTAGTATTACATGCCTGCCACAACTTTATCAATGGATTCAGAAGCCGGAATGCAAAGACACCACGAACCTCAGTTCATCCGACCACACATTCACAATGTTATGCAAAACGTGCAGCATCTCGTGCGCATATTTTGTTCTTCCATTGCCCGGTAGCCAAATGTGAATTGCTTTAGGACCAGCACGATCCAGCCAGAGTCGCCTTTCTTGATGGCATCAGAAAACTCCCGAGTGAGAAGTGCGTCGTGTATGAAGAGGACCGCGTTCTCAAAGACCATGTCGCCTATTTTGATATGCAGTGGGTACTCCTTCTTGAATGCCAGTTTTGAGGCTGATGTCTTCTTGCCTTTAGCTTGGGCTGCGAGCTCTGCATCTCGGTGGCGTTCTTCAGGGGAACGACGGTCACAGAGCTCTTGGACTCACTGAGCATTCGTGTATTGGTCATAAATCTCTTCAGTGTGGCCAACCAGTGTATCCCAGGAGTCACAGCATTAGAGTGTATTCGCAACGCCCGCCAGATTTCTGCTATCCCCCATCATTGTTAGCCGATGATGAGTGGCTGATGTGAGCGTGATGTCACCACTCGACATGCGTACACATTGACACGTCGCTCCAGCTCCTTGCCCTATGCTATGGACAAGCACAGAAGATAGTATCCATAGCATAAATAGCCTGGTATCCATATGAAGTGCAGTGCAAACCATCTCGACGTGTTGCGCTAATTGCGGTGTCTTGCCGGTTATCACAGTAGTCTTACTGAGTCACGCATGCCATTTGGGGCTCATCAAATTTCTGAAAGATCTCATCAAATTTTGCCAAAATATTCTGTTGAGGCAGGTGCGAATACACTCTTTTCAGCATAATCTTTGAGGGTGTCTTTTCCGACACCAAAAGCAGGCAGTGCAAGATTTGTGCATACAACGACACCATGATCAAGTCACAGCACATTCGGAAGGGAGGTAGAGATGTGAGTGTAATTGGCAGACATCCATGAGGGTGTTATGGAACCAAGGCTGCCTGGACTACGTGAGCCTGCGCTGGCTTTCCAAAGTGAGTGTTGAGTACGCCATGGAATCCACGATCTTAGCGTGAAAAAGGCCAGGCATAAGCACAATGTGTTTCCATGACTGGGCGCTGGACTCGTGACCGAGACACACTTGTAGGATGGATCACTGCCTCGCAATCGTAAGTTGGTCTCCTGCAATGATCTTCATGTATTGACATAGTTGGGTCATTCTCGTCCAGCTGTAACTCGGTGTTTACTGCTCGACAACTTCAATATTGCCTTGGTTGAGTTCTCGTCTATCTCCATCACAGGCAACAGGTGAATTGACGATTGGTGCAATGCAATCTGGTCATCACTGACGGGCTGAGACTCATCCAGATCCTTCTTCCAACACTCAAAGCCCTCTCCACCATATCGACAATCATTCGGAGAATGGAATGGATGATGTTTTTGCAGAAGAAATGCCCTCAGCCTCCATGAATTCTAGGTTCTCGATGCAAAGAGGGGGAGCGTTGGCATTGATTCATCCAAGTCCGTCGTGAGGAGTGCATCGAGAGTCGCATCGTGGAGGGTACTGCTGTTGCGCAGGTGCCATTCTCGTGTGTATCTGTTAGGTGTGTCAGTTGAGTCCATCTCCCCCAAGATCTGGATACTGACTCTTTCGTCCCAAGATTTGTTCTGCAATGTGGACCATCGTGTTTATATTATCATACATGATCAGGAACAAGCCAGTGGCTGCAATGAGTCGGGCAGTAGTGCGGCAGGTGTCGGAGAGAAGGGACAAAGTGCCAGGCCTGCGAATCCTTTTCTTTTTGGCCTTCAAGACCATACAGTGTGGTATTTCCCCAGGTGGCATCAGTTGGTGGAAAGATCACGATTGTTTGGTCGCTGGGAAGAATTCTTTGAGTCGTGATTCAAAATAAAGTTACACACCATACCCGCAAATCTTGCAGTTGCAATGGAGTTTGTGGCTCCACGGAGTCCTTTTGCAGTGAATGGCTGTGAAAAGAAATTATTTATGTCAGCAGCAGGGTGCAGTTTGGGCTCTGATGTCTCAGTGATAGACTGGATGTCGATGTCTGCAAGCATCCCGTGACACCAACTGCAGTCGGGTCGAGTTCTTTGCCGACTTTTTGGCGCGTCATTGCGATGCTTCCCAGCAGTGAGCTGACATATAAAAGATAAGATGGTGCATACTGTCTTTTACACTCGCTTCAATGAACCTGTAGCTGAATTTTAGGTGAGAGATTACAGGTACAGGAGTCAGAGCAAAACTTACCCAACTTCTTACTAGGCTTTTTTGATGATGGAGAGTCTTCATCAGAGCTAGATTCTTCATTGCTCGACTGAGCTACATTGCTGGCTAGGAAATACATAAAAATTATATTGACGGCAAAGTGAGACGAGAATTGAGGAACCTTTGTGGGCCACCCGAGCAGCGGGAGATGGGTCCTGGCCATCATCTTCATCAGAGTCCTTGTAAAAATGCATTGATAGTATCTCGGCTGATTTATAATTCCTTGGTATTCGATCCCTGCGACTGAATCTAACGAACAAAACTGCATACGAATACTGTACCTTTTCAATCAGTTAAACAGTCAAGTGTCATGTGGGTACCTGTCATGTCGAATTTGGAGCCCGGGTCACGCATTACGGAGGGGTCTGTCGAACCCACTTTTCGTGACGAAACATCTGAAATCTACCGAAAAACCAAAATTCAGCAAAAAAAATGCATAGTGTATTGATTTTTTTTTGGGGTGTCACACAAATTTTTGTGGTTGTCGAACTGTCAAATTGATCTGAGGAGTCACGCATCACCCCCCTGTTGAATTAATTGAAATGATGCAGTAAAGTCGTTTCAGCCATGCGTGGAACTTAGGGCACGGCTCATTTTTTTTTTCCATTTTGAGACATTTTTGATCGTTTCCGCGAGATCGTCCGTTGCGGGCTCAATTCTCATCTTAGGGTTTCGAAAACTATATGAGTAGATTTGGAATGAAAATTCGGAGGGCATGGCCTCCTCAGAATATATTTTCTGGGCCCATAGAAATTGTAATACAGCATTATCATGTTTTCACATAGATCTTCTCCTACGCGAGGAAATGGAAATCCAGTAACCTGGGGCGTCATCAGGTCAAACATACCACTATTTCGGAGGGCACCACATATTCAGAATTTATTTGGGGGATCTCGGCATGTGAACGACGTGATTGAATCCGTGAAATTCGGGTTTGAGCAATAACCGCTGTATCTTCATGCTCTTTGACACAGTGAGCGAAGAATTTATACCTGGCATACCCTTCAGTGATTGGAAGGGATCCAGGTCCTCAGATTCATGATGTGTGTCCCCGTCCGATGCCATCAGGCACATACATGTGGTGTTACCAAGTCGCATTCCTTTTGTCTTCCACTATCGTACTATACTTGTGGACAAAACATGACACTTAGCACCAAGGCATCTGATGATGCAAAACCTCTGGAAATCTCATCTTCTAGTCCAATCTAGTCTTCACATCCCTCTCTCCTGGTCATGGTTTCTGAATCCAATGATGATACACCCTTTGTACCAGATGTCGCGTTGAAATCTGGATCTGAGTCTGGATCCATGACCCTGCCTCTGCTGGCTGTTCCTGCCCGAAGCAGACATTCTTCGCCACACCTGCAATAGATTAGTCTTCCCGGCGTTGGAGATATTCACATACAAGGTCTTTCCTGGTTGATTCAGCAGCAGCACAAGTGACTTCCTCAATTCAGTGATAGATGAAGATGTATGCTTCATGGGGTTTCTGCAAGGGATCGATGATCTTCTTGATAACCACACCAATGGTTTGGGAAGCAATCCTTCACCAAAGTTGAAGAAACTAGTTTTAAATGGAGGTGGTAGAAACCTGGATGACTTTCCATCCTTTCTTCAGCGGATTGATGAGCATATGCAGGATGGGCTAGTCTTTGAATTCAACGAGACGGACTTGAACAAAATTTAAACACTTTATTTATCATTGTACTCCTGAGTTGTTACCTCAAAAACAACGGCCATCGGTTAGAAGATTCCATTCACAGTGCAGACACAAGTGTCAAGAGGTCCAATTCAATTGCCTCGATTTGTGTGTGTCTGCGGAGGTAATGAACAACCTGAGTCAATCTAAAAATATACAATGACGGAGAAGAACAGACCAAATGCATCCAGCAGAATCTGTGGGGGAAGTACTGGCGCCACATTATGACACAGTATTGTTCACCATGTGGACCGAGTACAAAAAGAATTTTGGGGATGGTGGAGCAGACGGAGGCTTTGAAGCATGTACCAAAGCGAGAAGCGACAGCATGAGTTAAAAGTCTGCAAGCATGATCTAATTTTGTCCGATCAAAACAGACTTGTTAATTAATTGTGTGTCCAGTTCAAATTCAAGCTGTTGGCTTCCCATATGGAGGGCAACCCAAACCAATCCCATCACCCACAAATTGCCCTTCCATCCACACTATTGTTGGCTGGCTTCTCCCACCATTCTACCAATGCTACTGAGGCCATTGCAAATGCTGTTACCTCCTGCATTAACTGTCCCTCCTGCACAATGCCACTGAAGCTTGATTCTTGGTCAGCCAGAGAAAATTGAAGGCTTCTTGAATGCTTTAACTCTCTATTTCCAAGGAGTATCCATTGTAGATGATTCCCAGTGCATAATCTATGCTCTCTCACTCATCAAGGGTGGAATTAGTGACATTGCAGGGAATTGGGCTGATCTGAAAAGGAAACTCATTGTTGAACACAGTCATAATGCACTTAACACTTGGTCTTGTTTTGTGGCAGAATTCACCAGGTACTTCCAGCACACCTCTTGTAAGGATAAGGCACAGAAGAAGCTGGCCAAGCTGATGCAAGGCACCCATACTGCAGATGAATACATGACAATGTTCAAGGGTCTCGCAGAAGCTACACACCTTGGGGATGAAGCTCTCTTGTGGTATTTCAAGGGCCTGAACCAGGCTTTGTTGGAGAAAGTGTGGAATGTGTGCACCCTATACCAGTCACCCACTGCAGACAGAAAATGGCGCAACAGCAAGGAGTTTGGCCAGCAGAAGACCAGATATGAACAGCAGAAGCCAAAGATGCCTGCTGCACAGAGAATGAACAGAAACCTGTTCAGAGGGACACCTCGACTATGCACACCTCAACACAGCATTCCACATTCTTGCCCATGAGCACCCCGTGCTGTCCCCATACCAAGCCATCCTCATCGCCATCCATGTGGGCCGCTTCCTTGAGGCAGCAATCGGCAGCCTCATGCTTGGCCTGGGGCCCTTCATCACAGCACTTGAGCATGCTGCAGTGGGTATCAATGCACACGTTGTCGGGAAGCCGGTGCCTGCATTCTTCAATGTGGTTATCCGGGACATAGACGTGTTTGTGTGCATCAACAGCCCTCGCAAGTGGGCGACACCTTCTGGGATGCATTGTGATCATCAGGGACGATGTCGAGGCTGATCTAGGTTATGGTGCATGCGAGTTGGGGCTCTGGCATGTCCTTGGTGCGTTCCGAGCATGTCTTTACTCATCGACCCCACCGTTTATCGCTCTCCATTGTTTTATATCGGTCTTGGTCTGTTTCCACTTCGCCTCACCTGCATACTCCATTCACAGTTCATACTGGGAAGTACGGCAATGGGGATGAAAGCCGCACCTCCATGCCCCCAGACAAAGTTGTCAACTCGTTTGCTGCATTTATTGGGAGTTTTCTGGTGGACATGGACACATCTGAATCCAAAGCGAAGGTGTAGTAATTTTCTCCTGATACAAGAGCCAGATCCTTTGGTTCCATGCATACCACGAGATGAGTCTGGGCAATATTCACTATTCGCCTGTTAACTTATACATATGTACTATATAGACCCCTCCATAGATATATTTCTTGTGTTTCTCCTCCGTTCACAAACTTCTCCTCCATGTCAAAATGAATGAATAGTTGAATAATGATCTCAAAATATAGCAATTCAAGTCTCTGCCACCCTATTTTAGATGCAACTTCCTCGTCATCTGTAGCACTCTCCTCTGCACCAACCCTTGTTCCCGGGCCATCCATTGGATCATGCCGTCTTCAAGCTGAACGTCAACATGACACTGTGTTCAACTTTCCTGCCTGCTTCCTGACCCCAGGTGCCCATTGACATGACATGCTGGCTGTTCGCAAACCATATGATTAAGTAAGTAAGTACCTCATCCCTGGCTATGGCGCAGCCGACCGGCAGCACTGGCTTGAAGTTGGAGTTGGAGTTGGAGCATACTGCACTCGGCTTTCCTGGATGACCTCCAAGATTTCATGTATGGACAACGTGCATGCTTGGGCAAGTCGTTCCCCATTCTGTGCAGCCTCACCAGCCACCATCCATGGGTGAAGTGGACAATGCCACATCCAACAAAATGTTGTCCCTTTTAAGAAATTATAGGGTTGTTCAATGTAAGCACCTGCTGGGTGAGCTTCTAGACAGTCTGGATCATCCATTTAATTATGTTGAACTTGCTGCTGAAATCTTGCAGCAGGCTGTTCCGACACCCCCCTTCATCTCTTCTTTTTCCTCTTCTGAGTTGCTTGGAGGTGGTCAATAAACATACCATCAGTGTTTCAAACATGTTTGTCCAAGGTATGAGCTGTAGTCAAGCAGAATTGCGGCACTTGCGGTGTCTTTACAAAATCACCGGACTGCCTTATATGGTGAGATGCCAGTTGATCTCCGGGTACTTGACAGTTTGATGTCACGGATTGGATTCCTGCCTGCACCAGGCCCCTGGACACTACCTATTGGGGTGGTCAGATTTCCATTCAACATTTTCGCTGATTTAATCTATGAATTTTTGCTTTGGCGGGCTGTTTTAGTCTATTTCCGACCAAGGGTCCATGGAAATGCCATTTTTTTTGTCCCAGACCCAGATTTTCACGCATCCCCCCTACCGCCGAGAATTTAATTGTACCACCTATGAGGCATACAGACTGAAAATACTACTGTGTACCCCCTTTCCTCTGCTTGACTGCTGGCACTTTCTTGGCAGGTTTCTGGCTGGTTGTCGTGCTCTTGCGGGACTGCTTTGGTCTCGAGTCCTTCTTGTGCTTCTTGACTGTGCCTCAAGGGGCCTTTGGCTGCTGCTTTTTCAAGCTGTTTCCCTCGTCCAGCTCCTCGTAATCATCTGGCTCGTCCCCCGAGTCGTGAACAGGATCACCAAGATTCAGGATGTGATAAACTGCGGCATTGGAATCGAGGGCCTGACAACACTCCCATCCAGCATCACCAGCCGAGATGCTATACATATGGTCAGCGAGTTTGGAAAGGCCTGCACCTGTTAGAAGATAAACCAGCTCGGATATTGGTGCGTGAGTGAAGAGTGTCCCCCAGAATGCTGTGGTGGAGCTACATGTTGAAAGTATTCCCAGTGTAAATGTTGCAGTGGACCCAATCCATCTGACAGGGATGAGGCAATATATCACCGAGATTCTGGAACCTCCGTGGAAATGACTGTTCCAGCCATTTATCAAGATTGTGAATGAACTCTGTGGCAGCCGATTTACGTCTGTATGGTCCCCTGAACAACAATCAGCTCAACTCAGATGAAATACTGTGCGGCACCTCACCATGGCCGCATATCCTCCCAATAAAGTCAATGAGGAAGGAGATCCAATGGTTTCCATAGACATGCAGTGGAAAATACATGTGGGACTTCCTGGCTTCAATAGACTGCTTGTATTTATCGAGCAAGTGCAGAGTCGTTGTTCTGTCACTGCCAACTTGTTCATGTTGTGGACCAGGGGAGTATAATATACCCCCCTCCCCCTCCCCCCTCCCCCCTCCATATAGTGTTTCAAAAATATATCCCACGCTCCGCGCGGTTTACCCTATGTCAGACAAACCCTGCCCATTCTGGAGCTCTTTTACTCTATATGGCTGTAGAGGAATCTGAGGTAAGCAAGAATAGCCTGCAGATGGAAGCTTGGCTCTGGGGAGACGCTAGAGACACAGCAGACACATACAACGGGAAGCCCTGAGGGACAGAAGACTATTGGTGTGGTACGGGTACAAACGCGCAAGCGCTACAGTGTGATGCTATTGGTTGTCGGCAACCCTGCCGGAAATTGGTGATCACAAAACCGGTATTGCCGGATTAGGAAGATTCCCCCCTATTTCTCGAGTCTTTGCTCAGAACATTCTTCCATCGGCCTATAAGACCTTGACTTGACCTTAGAATGCCATTTGTATGTATTAAATCTCGTTTGGGCTCCAATTTTAGGCGCACAAGTCCCCCCAATCAGGGATTCAGTGGCCTTACCTTGTATCACTCCTCCTAAAATTCCGACTCTCAACAGGAATTTCTGGGTCCAAAGTTGCAGCAAGGTACATACTACAATTGATTTAGAACAAATTGATTGTTGCCGATTTTCGATATCTTCCCAGTGGACAGAGATATAGAGGGATTATACTTGCAATTGATTTTTTTAGGTACATCCGGACAGTAAATGGAAAATCTGCTACAATCATTTTAACTAGTTATCTCATGCCACTATTTCACCCCACATAAACTTCTTGCAAAAGTTGCTGTAGGAAGTAGAAAACCGTCCTACCACTCTATGGACATCTGTCGGAGTTTGAAATTATCAGTGCATTGCCGACCACTGGCATAACGGTAACTACACGTGATGTGACAGTGCACGGACCATGAGCGCGGAGCAGAAGGATAATGGCGGCCGGAGGTAGGCCATTTTGGATCGTTGATTTACTCTATCGCCGACCGCCTCAATAGGTAGTCCTCCTGCACCCGTTGCGACGGGTGCCATCGAACCGTCGCAACGGTCAGGGGCGGCAGCCCTACCCACCTCCTGTCTGTCTCTGGCCTTCTCGGCGGTCCTTGTGCGGTCTCTCTCCCAATTCAGGTGGAATGCCGGCACAGCGGCACGTTGTTGGGGGTCATATGCCCAACACGTGGTACATCCAAATCAAGCACTCCAAACGTATTTTATTTCCCATTTTCACAAATTCGCATATGACTTTTGATTGTTCCCTCTGTGGAACAGCTGTGATGCCAGCTAGTTAACCTGAGGTCTGGTCAATCTGATTCTCACAACAGCCAGTTGCTCGAAAACAATGCTTTTTTTAGCCCTAAGTCTGACGGCATCCGATATATAACAGCGTGGAATGCGACGCCAGATTCCCATCCTGCTCTGTGCACAATGGACCACCTGGATATCAAGAGGCTTTTCATCTACGGGCTGGCGGCGGCGGTATCGATCTTCTACTTTCGATACAGGCAGAAGGTGCGCGACACAGGCAACGAGTAGTTGTCGGGTGCTTACTACATACATTCAGAAGGGCCAGGGCACGATTCCCGCCCTCGTCGGGTCCAAGGGCCCCGTTTCTCGCTTTCTCGCGGTCGTGCAGTTCCTCCGCCACCCAATCGACGTGGTGACGAAAGGGTACCGCCAGGACCGCAGCGGTGTCTTCCGCATGCCGGTACTGTTCGACTGGTACTACGTAGCCAGCGGGCGGAAGCGTGTCCTGGAAATCGCCTCTGCGCCGGAGCACATTCTGTCGTTCAATCAGGCCTTCGAAGATGTATGTCGACTCGCTCTTTGTGCATTTGAGATTGATTGACCTGTTTGCAGAGCTCGCAATCGAAGTACACCATCGGCGCAGAGATTACGGACAACCCGTACCACGCAGTCGCAGTCCGCGGGAGCATGACGCGGAACCTGGGTCGGTGCTTCCCCCAGGTGCGGGACGAGATCGTGCATGCGTTTGACGATGTGCTGGCGCTGGAGGACAAGAGTCAGCCTACTATATTCATCTCGGTCTCCTCCCCATAACCCAGTTGACCGCAGAATGGAAACTCGTCCAAGTTCAGCCAGCCATAATGCAAGTTGTCGCGCGTACCAGCAACCGCCTGTTCGTCGGCCTTCCGCTCTGTGCGTGCATATAAATGACACCATGCGTTTGGTTTCCTAAAATGCAAGTACACAGGTAGAGACCCGGAATACCTCGAACTAAACATCAACTTCGCTGTCGCCGTGATCTTTCGCGGTCTACTCATTGGCCTCCTCCCCGACTTTCTCAAACCGTCAGTCAGCCTTCATCCCATTTCCCTCATGCGACCCGGGCTAACGCGGGGTCCGTTGAGACAGTATCCTAGGCCCCGTCTTATCAACACGCAAGAGCTCCCTTCGTCGCGCGCTCAAGTTTCTCGGACCCATGCTTGATCAGCGGCTCCAGAAGGAAGAACAATATGGCAGTGACTGGCCGGACAAGCCTGCACGTCGATTTTTTCTCCCTGCTGGCACTGTCTTCACTGACGTGAGCTTATGTAGAACGACTTCATCTCGTGGCTCCTTGAGTCCGCAGCGGGCGAGGAGCGCACGACCCCCGCCCTCGCAACGCGCATCCTCACAGTCAATTTTGCGGCGATCCACACATCGTCCATGGTGGGTATCTATTCGCATCTGTCTAGGCCATGGAGCACGCCCCTGATGATATCCCACTAGGCTTTGACGGACGCGCTATACGATCTCGCGGCACACCCTGCGCATATCGGACCTATGCGAGAGGAGGCGGAGCGTGTGGTCGCACAGGAGGGCTGGACGAAAACCGCGGTCGGAAACATGCACAAGATCGACAGCTTCCTGCGCGAGTCGCACCGCCTCCACGGCATCGGGCAATGTACGCGCACCCCCACCATCTTGGGCATTTTATTTATCATTTCACGCGTTTTTGTTGCAGTCGCGATGATGCGCAAGGTCGTCGCCAAGGACGGGTTCACCTTCTCAGACGGGACGATGATCCCGCACGGTGCGATACTCACTGTGCCGGCCTGCGCAATGCACCACGACGAAGGTGCGCTTGATCAGTGCATGGGGACATCGCTAACGTCCTCCGTATGAAAGACATCTATGCGCAGGCGGACGTCTTCGACGGCTTCCGCTTCTCGCGCATGCGGGAGGCGCGGGCGGGGCACGACCGCGACGAGGGCGAGGACCCCGGCCTCTTCAACCTCCACATGGTCTCGACGGGGCCGTACCACCTCGTCTTCGGGCACGGGCGCCACGCGTGCCCGGGCCGCTTCTTCGCAGCGATGGAGCTCAAGGCGATGCTCGCGCATATGCTGATCAATTACGATATCAAGGCGGAGACGGAGGGTGTGCAGCCGCCAGACATTATCTTCGGGGCCTTCAGGTCGCCGAGCGCAGATGGGAAGATCTGGATTCGGAAGCGAGAGGGAATGTAGTCTGACTAAGTTGAGGCTACTGTACCATTTCAATCAATTCGACAGTCACGCGTAGTGATGTGCTGGCTTGGCTTGGCCCGCAAACCATGGCTTAGGCCTGGCTTCGTCTGGCTTAGGCTTCAGAAATCCCAAGCCAGAGCCAAAGCCAGGGATCCTGGCTTGGCCCTGGCTTGAGCCATGGCTTACACTAAATAATACACAACTCTGTTTTTGGTGTTTGATACCTCCTATGGGTTATCTGTGAGTTGTCCTTTCTCAGTGGAGTGTTTTCACTTACTCAACAGTGTGAATTTCAGAGCCATAATGGCAAACTTTGAGCTTTTTGAAAAAAAAAGTAGGTGTCATCAGAATAACCTGAATGGATTATTCATGAATCAGTGAGTGGAATATCAGATACAGACAAATAACCACTCAAAAGAATATTTTCTCCAGAAAATAATGCTCTGAACGCAGCTTAGACCTCCTGTATTCAAGCCCTGGCTTGATGGCCTGGCTTGGCTTCGAAAATCTGAAGCCAGAAGCCTAAGCCAGCCCAAGCCAGCCCTGTGGCCTGGCCTGGCTTGACGAAACCATGGCTTGGCTGGCCTGGCTTCTGGCTTGAAGCCTGAGCCAGCACATCACTAAGGATTCCTCGGTTTGACTCTCGAATAGATAGAAATTCATTCAATTCTGTTCGGGGCCACCACACCAGTGCCGCCATGACCATTTAAATCCTCGTAGAACATGACCTCGTACATCATGTATATAGTCCGAGAACAAAGAAAATCCGGATACAATTAGTGTACGTCTATTACAGTTCCTATCTATACCACCCTGCACACCTCTCCTAAACGAAGTGATACTAGCTAGCGCATACGTCCAATGGAGTCCGTGTACTAGGATCCTGCGCGATGTCCTGCAGCTGGGTTTTCACCTGGTGCATGTCCGCTGTTATTGGAAAAAGAGATGCAGATAAGATCTACTGAGCGGGGCAGAAGGAGGTAAAGACGACCCACGCCGATCGCTGTACGCCTGCGCCCAGCAGCGCTCGATCAGCATCCACATGCGGTCGTCCGCGAGCAGGGAAAGCGGAGGGCGTAGTGGGCGGGCGCCGGCGGCTGCGCGTATCGCGACATGCGGTCGCGCAGCCCGCCGAAGGGCCGGGAGCGGGTGTGCATCTGCAACGTAGGGTTGTCAACTCCGAGAAGAGGGAGAATAGACAGGAATGAAAAGGATGAGTATCATACTGTGGCATAGCATATAAAATAATAGAGTCATAGGATAGTGTAGCATGGAATAAAGCAAACGAACAAACAAGGCGCACCTCATACGAAAGCATCCCGAACGCATAGACGTCACTCTCGGGTGTCACGGGGAGCGAGCTGCGGAGCAGGGGGTGCTTTGTCGGCTCTGAGTCCTTCGTGGGGCGCAGCCGCATGTCCATGAGCTCTGGCGCAAACCAGCGCGTGCCGGAGAGCCCTGTATGCGTCCACGCGTTGGGTTGCGGGATCGCGACTATGCCGATGTCGGAAAGGCATGCGGCGCCTGCGGGGGTGACGAATACGGTCGACTGTGGAGTAGGTTGTTATTATTGGAGGTGAAGTGTTTAGGATGAGGAGACGCACGCCTCGGATATCGCCGTGCGCTATCGGCGGGTCCTGTGCGTGGAGGTAGGTTAGGCCTTCCGCGACGTCCCCGAGCTGTGGGCGCAGGTGTACACTCAGTCACATGATAGACAAACAGTGTGGCGTACCAGATGCACGACGTCCGCCTTCGGGTTCTGTTTCAGGTAGCTCGCCACAGTCTGGTAATACGGCACGACGAAACCCGGGAGGCTCCACGTGTGCAGCACGACGCCCACGAACGGGCTGATGTTCCGATGGCTGAGCGAGCGCCACCGGTCGAGGTCGCGGATCAGGCGCTGTGGGCGCAGGTCAGCGTGGCGGGCATCGTGATATACGGCGGTGGATATGGGGCACCTGGGCAAAAAGCCGGCGCTCGTCGCCGTGTACGCGGGCGCCCTGCCAGCGCTTCAAGACCACTTTCTGACCGTTCAATTCGGCGCGCGACACAACGAGTGCGGTTCCCGCGGCGTAGTCGACAATATTCGAAATGTTGCGCTCTTCAATCACGTATCTTGCACAGATATCCCGCAGATCGCTTGCCTTGGTTTTTATTGTTCAGTGGCCACACCAAAGGTGAACGCGCACCAGCCACTCACATCTTCATTTTCCATTCCAAAAAACAGGGAAAGTTGGCGTGCGGTGAGGTACGCAGAGGCGCAGAGGATAAGCGTTAGGAACAAGTCGTAGACAAGTGCCATGGCTTAAAAAGCTATTGTGATGCGGCCCTGCAGAAATTGCCTTATCGGGACGCCTCGCGAGAAGCGCACTTGCACAACAGCAGTGGTGAGTCAAGGTGGCGATGATATGTGAGCGCGCGACGCGCCTCGAGATCAGTGCTGTTGAGGGGAGGGAACAGAACGCTTTCACTCTGAGCGGGGGGGAAGGACGAGGGGAAGGATAATGATGGGCGCCGGAGCACGCGGCATGCGGAGGTCTTTATTGTGTGCCCAAGATCACCGGCAGAGCTAGAGCCGAGCTGCGCCACAGCGCTATCCCGAAGGGAGGATGAGCCACCTGGGGTGTGTCCCGGACTCCAGCTGGATACTTATCATCGGAGGGATAGCGCATCTGACAACGCTGATGTGTTGTACTTCCTTTCTTCATCGGCAGCGATGATGACAGAAAGTTGACTTGGTGTCTGAAAAAAATGTCGCAGAGAAAGCTTTCCACGGCGGGAAAACATGACCTGGCCTTTGCGATTGCATATGTCCGAGTCACAAGTTCACATGTCGGAGGAGCACCGCCTTGCGACACAGCAAACCGGAACAAGACGGACGGAAAGAGAAATGATCCAGCTGTTACATGAAAGCGTACGCGTTTGTTACAATGGAGGGAAAGCACTTCGGATCCACACAGCAGCAGTACTTTGAGGTGAGGAGGTTGAAAAGGAAGTTGGGATTGAGTTGGGAGGACCCTCAGACTTTAACATTTGATTGTGACATTGTTCAACGCCAAACAATGCAAAAAATGCGGACAAATGCAAGACAAATGGCACAAATCCCACAATCTCACAATCTGCACAATCCTATGTCCATTTCCCAACCTCCCAAAACAAGTTTTCTCATCTGCACAGGGAGTATGAGTAGTTTCCTGCTGACCCTTTTTTTTTTGGCAGGCAATTTGAATTTCAGGTTGTCACAATGTCCGAAATGGCCAACAACGTGACAATCAAAATGTTAAAAGTCTGATGCCAACGACACAACGATTGGTCACCATAACGTCATGGATCGGGCGGGCTCCCGGCTCGGCGCCGCGTCGGGCTTTGTGGGCTCCCGTGCTTCACCATCTCTTGCCGGAACCACCACAGACTCCAGTCTTTGTTGACAAAAATCTGCTTGTATCTCTACCAATTTTCTTTGAACGTCCTCCGCTCGCTACCTAGCCTTTCCTCCTCGCATTCGGCGTCTCCATATACAAAGGGCCCTTGTAAAAAATGATGTGGGATCTAAGTGGCGGAAGCCACACTTCGACTCGAAGCATAGCTATTCCCGCTCCATCGTGCGCCTTCTGTTTCAAATTTTGCTGCTTGAGCTTACCGCTGTTGATTCTGCAGTTTTCCTGTACCGTGCGTGCGGTCAAAATCCTCGGGAAATGGTGTAATCATAATAGACGCTCATTATAGCCAGCACGATGGGCGCCCGTCCAGTGTGCCAGGGCCCTATGCGCCCGGGTGGAGCAACTCGGGGGTCCATACACCCGTTCCGGTGGGCCCTCCCGTTTCGTATTTGTGAATTGGTTTCATTTAATGGGTGGCCTGTCGTTGACCAAAGAAAATCCCACTTAGGAATTCCGAGTCAGAGTGGGTGTGATTCACTTGGATGAGAAATTCACTGAAATCCGCGTGCAGACCGTACGAATATCAACGGACGCCGCGCGGCATTCTGCGGCCCCCAGTGCACCGGCCCCACTACGCGCAGGCCCCGCCGCCCTCGCCTCGGCACCACCACCACGCGAGGCCAGCTCCGCAGCCACCCGTTCCGGTTCAGCGCCACCATGTGGCCCTGGTCATGCCGCCCGTCTCGCCCCACTTCCAATACTCCAAGTGCACCGGCCGCCGCAAGGCGCTATGCGTGAGTCCAACATCCCCTCTCCAATCCACATCGGTGACCGTAAGCACCTTGTAGATCGGCATCAACTATCTCGGCCAGAGCCACGAGCTGCGCGGGTGCATCAACGACGCGAAGCACGTGTTCAACTTCCTCGTCCGTGCGTCCAACATATCTCTCCACTGCCATCAATATTGCGGCGATGCTAATCGGAGGAGCGCTGTGTCTAGGCGTGGGGGGTACAAGGCGGAGGACATCGTGATACTCACGGACGACGCGCCGCACGCGCGCTCGCAGCCCACGCGCCGGAACATCATCGACGCGATGCGCTGGCTCGTGCGCGACGCGCGCCCACACGATGCGCTCTTCTTCCACTGTGCGCCGAGCGTTTCTCCGTGCGCGCTGCGCGCTGGCTGACACCTGACTGATGACAGATTCCGGGCACGGCGGACAGACGCGCGACCTCGACGGAGATGAGGTGGACGGGTACGACGAGGGTCCGTGGTTCCGCGCTCCACCTCCCATCCTCGGCTCATGTGTTCGCTTCTTGGCAGTTATCTATCCTGTCGACTACAAGCGGCATGAACACATAGTGGACGATGTAAGCTGCACTAATTCCACCTACTGACCGCTTACTGAGCGCTTTTTAGGAAATGCACTTGATTATGGTAGGCGCCATTCGCGGCTCACGTGTGCAATGTATCCTGACCCGGGCGTTAGGTTAAACCCCTCCCCGTCGGCTGCCGCCTGACTGTATGTTTTCTCCTCCGTGCTGCAATCTCTCATGTTCCCGCGTTGATAGGCTATATTTGACGTGCGCCAATTTCGTATATCTGCTCCAAACTCGACCTAACAGCATGCTCCCCCAGTCCTGCCACTCTGGAACAGCGCTAGGTACGCTCTCGTGCCTTGTAATACGTTACAATCTCTGATAAAATGGAATCGCAGATCTTCCGTACATCGTAGGCATTTCTTTCTGATATACGACAATCCTCATTCACTCCCCCACCCGCAGTATTCCTCTTCCGGGCGCCTCAAGGGCAGCCACGTCACCAACCGCGCGCGTGCGCGAAGGCCACGCCTGCGGACGTCGTGCGTTCCCTTCACCTCCCTCGCGATTCTCCGTAAATCATCCTATATATAAATCTAGATCTCGCTTTCGGGATGCAAAGACGGGCAGACCAGCGCAGACACCTTCGCGGCGGCGTCGCCGTCGGCGCAGCGAGCCACGTACGCCTCCTATCCACTCCTCATGCTACTTATTAATACCCACCACATACCAGGCGTTCATTAAGCCCTCGGTGTGTTCTCCCAACAGTGTATCTTAGTTCGAACTGACGTCACCAAATAGACGAGCATCCGCACCAGTCGTACCAGGAGCTGCTGCACAACGTCCGGTGCGCTCGAATTGCACGCATCGGTTGGATCTCCTTGACTGACGCGCTGACGCCGCCGCAGCTTATATTGCACCCCAAGTTCAGCCAGAAGCCGCAGCTCGGCAGCTCGCATCCCATCGTGCGCAACCCGCGCTTTCCTTTTACAGCAGATTCACTGATTTTTCCGTAGGACACGTCCCTCAAGTTCATCATGTAACCGCCCAGTATCTATCGGAATGCGAATGGACTGAACCAAGTCTCTGTATATCTCCTTGTTGCGGACGGCCCTTAGCGTAGCTTGCCGAACGGTTGTCTCAAGTAATTACTTATGTAGTCGATCTGTGTAACTTACTGATATCGTATACTAATGTTATATTTTATTCTTGTGCTTGCTTGTAAGCCGAGAGAAATAATAACTGAAGTGGCCAACTTACTACCATGGCCACAGAAGTAATATATCTCGCGTAGCGAAGAACGGAAGCGGATCGGGTTGAAGGCTATTTTTTTAGAACAGCGGAGGATTTCAAATGGTTGTTAAACAGAACCAGGAGTCAGAACCCTGTCGTGAAGTGTGGGTGCCGCTGGATAAACTTACGCTATCTCCACGACTTCCTTGCAAGTGCATCGGTCGAGTCGTTCAGGCCTTCATGTTGCAATGAAGTTGGAATGTGTTGTAAAAATATGAGTAAGTCGAGCACTTTTCTGCGCCGATTCCGATATTTACTGTTTACAATGTCAAACTAACTTGACGTTGACGGTCAAAGCGCGTTTCTCATTCGGGATATCGGGTATTCGGTCCGTCGGCGTCGGCTGATCACTCACTGACGTTGGCATCATCTTCGGTGTATAACATTTCATAACATAGACACCTTCGTTTTTCCCGTCCCCACAACGTTAATGTCGAGAGCATCAGGCTTTGGCTGGGCTTCTCGATTCAGAATCTCGAACTTTTCATCAGAGCGATACCCTCTACCCTCCTTGGCTGGAGATTCATATCGTCCAGCACACCGCTCCAGCCCATGTCCCGACGTCGGCGCAGCCAAGACGCAACAGTCGCAGGACACCACATATTACTGGGTTCCTGACCGAAAAGAATAGTCAGCGCTAATCTTGACCTTCGGCTCCACAACTCTCCCGCAGACCGAAGCGTGCGGCGCCACGCGATCACTATCTTTTTTTGCCTATGCTCAGCTTCGTCCAGTTATCGTCCATCCCTTGATTTTTGCTGTATTGCGATTTAATATCAGACCGCTCTCCATTCTAAATCTGCCTTGAGGCATCCACAAAATGGAGTACAACACCACCGCCTCACATCAAGTCCGACAGGCCGCCGGCAAATGCCTTGGTGTCCCATACACGCCACACTTCCGAACAAAAATTTGTCCCGATTAGGCAATTGCGGAGATCAGATGGCGTTCTGAGAAATTCACGCCCTCCCACGAAGCACAGGTTTCCCGGTGCGCTTTTGCCTCCTTTCAGCGCAGGATACAGCTTTCACGTAAGGGCAGTTTCTGTGCCCTGGTCTTTGCCCCGTCTGGATTTTTACAAGCATTGAATTCAGCTGACAAAGCATATGCATGCCGCGTAAAACGCACCACGCGGTGCGCTGGTGCCCGTGGTAGTCAAGCCCTTTATGGAGTCGATTAACCAATACCCCAAGACGGAACTTGGACGGAACCGAGTTTTTCGGCTCGATTGCTTTTATTCTATTTGCGTCTCGTAACTTCACCCTCACCCTCATCTTCCCTCCCAATGTCTGGCTTAACCAGCCTAGAGCCGCAGACGTTGAGCAACACGCTGGGGGCGGTTTTTATGGGTGTGGTGCTGTCCTGCATGTGAGTTTGGTTTGGTCTGTACCTCAGTGGACGCGGCGGCTGAATTGTGTGCGCGAAGCCTTTTTGGCGTCAGTACGCTGCAGGTTTATTGGTACTACCACTGGTACCCACATGACGGGATCCTGCACAAGGGTTCAGTGAGTGACCTGGCTTCTCCGACATTTATCGCGCCTCACGATCGCCTCCCAGGTCGGCCTCCTCTGGTGCGCGTCGTTCGATACGAGAAGGCGGAAACCACTGACAGTCATCCCGCAGGGCATTGGACGCGATACACCTCTCCCTCACAATATACTCGACGTACCACTACGGCGTCCTTGGATTCGGAGACGTCCTGGCCTCAACATCGTTATCTGGTGCGTCTCTTCGTTTGGTCGCCCACCGCCGAGAATAACCCGTCGTTTACGGAACACAGGTCTATCAAGGTGAGCGCTGCAGCAGCTACTGTCAAAGCCGTGATCTTACGTCACCTAGCTTCACGCCGCCATCAATGTGGGTTGACCTTTCGTGCCTAGTTGTCATTAAAGGAAGCATCATCTGATCCCGCTCCCGCTTTAGGTGGTCATTGTCCTGGTGGTGCAGAGGTGAGTACCTTACGATCACACGCCTCCGTCGAGCCCTCATGCGTCTCCCCAGTCTCTATGCCTACCGCGTCTGGCTGTGTGAGTAGTCCGACATCGCCCGCCTTTGTGGTATAACCGGAGTTGGCTAACACGTGAACCTAGTGGGCGGATACCATCATGGTGTCCTGGGGTATCTCGTGGTACGTGCAGCTGTGGCTCCACAGAACCATCCACTGATCTGCGCTTAGACCGCTGTTGTGCTCGGTGGCTTTGGTACGCTCCCCTCGGCTTTACCACACCCGATGCTAATCCCGATGTACTCGAACAGGTATTGGCATAGGTGAACTGCGTCTCCTCCGCGTATATCATTCATTCTGACCAAAACCCCTCATCTCGCAGTCCTTGCCTACGAAACGTGTGTTGATCCACTTACAATGCTATTCTTTTCTGACTATTTCCTCGTCATAGATACACACTCGACGTGTGGACCGACGTCGCGAGCATCAACGTTAGTCACTCTTTAGTTGCAAGTTGCCCCGAGATAACGGTTACTCCCAGTGGGCCCTCGAGTCATCCTTTGCGGCGTCGACCGCGATTGATGTTGTCATATCAATCACGATGTGCTTCTATTTGCGGAAAAGTAAAGGTTCTGGGAGTCTGATGAATTCGCGGATATCCACCTTGATGGTGCGTTCTTTTTCAACTTCAGCACGTACGAATGTTGATTGATGCTTTGTATGCATTCTAGCAATACACCTTATCGTACGTATTTCGGAACTTTTCTACCCCGAGAGACTCATTGATGAATCCGCCTTCGTTCACAGATGCGGTGTATTCACAAGGTAATTGAGATCTACACCGCCATGAGCGCAGCTGACAATGTATTCGTCATTTGTAGCGCTTGCTCACTTGCATGTTTATTCACAGTCAGCCTCTGCCAACTATACACGCCTTCGCAGAGCCTGACATTCGTATTCGTATTTCCAGTTCATTCTCATGCCAAATAACTTGATATTCCTCGCCCTGACGTACATTCTCACCCGGCGTGCGTCCCCATGCATAATCCTCATCCCCGAATGCGCGTTGGTGACTGATTCAACGTCTTCTCACTTGCAGTGTACGTCAACTCGTTCATCGCGATGATGAACGCGCGGCAGCGCATACCGCCCAACAACGACACGTCCCTGGCGCTCTCGAACCACATCTCCAGCGCGGCGTTCACGTTCGGCTCACCACAATCAGCCATCGACCACGAAAGCGTACGCCGACCATTTTATTTTTATTATTACCCCTTGCTCTCTGCTTACGGCGAGCCACCACAGCTCCAGGCCCGCCTCCCAAAAGCATACGAGTGGATCGACATGCCCCGGCCGCCGATCCCCCACGAGACTCGTCCGAGGTAAGTGCTGGCCAGTCTCCTCTTGCCGCAAGGCCCGTCGATTGACGTGACGTTTGGCAGGCGAAGTCCGCGTATGCGCAGGACTGGTGAGCGCGAAAAATATCGGATTAAGGATCCGACCCGTATTGTCATCCACTCGCACGCATTGTTTCCGATTTCGCTCATCTGCATCATCACATTACATCTCTTCGTATCAGTTAAATAAAGACGGCCGGCATCCCGTTGTATTTCGTAGCATACAGTATTGGCTTCTTGATTCGTGGTGTGGATGTATCTGCGTAGGGGCTCATGCTAAATAAGAAGACCTAGCCTATCGTGTATTATCTCTAGTTTGGGTTGTGAGACAATCGCCCTTGGCGTTATAGTAGTATTTGGACGTTTGTTGGATTCGAGTCGTCGATTGTACCAGTGACACGATACGACGTCGTTTGACATGTGAATTCACAAATTTAGACTATGACGATGTTGCTGTTTGGCAAATTTTCGTCATCGCGCCTGTCACGTGCGGCTGAGCTTGGTCCAGACACTTCGTGTCAACGTTACCTCAACTCGGAGCTCCGTGGCTTCCACCTTGCTTCGAGCATCCAAATACCTTGGGCCCGATCATCGTGTCGTAAAGCTCAATTTCTCTCCTAATTTAACCTGCGCCACTTGCCCACTCTCATCGGGTGAAACCGGAACCGGTTTTGTGCCTCATTCCTCAGGCTCACTCTTGTACAGAAGATCCCTTCTTTGCCGGCTCACTGGCCGTCTTCTCTTCTCCTTGCACCCACGAGCCAAATGTGCGATTTGCGCTTGGACACAAGGGAGCAAACGGATAGTGGGTATTTATAACCACAGGGCCCAGACCGTTCGCGGTCCAGACTTGATGACTTGATCTCCGTCTATGTACCGCGCTGGCGTCTGGCGATGCTACGTTAATTTTTGCTCCTGGACACCATGAACGTCTTCAACCCCAAGATCCTAGACGCCAGCATCCGCGATGTGGCCTCGTGTCTCTCGGAAAACCAAAAGGCGGACCTGCTGCTGCACGCAATGCATGGCCTATCGAATGACGGGTGCGCCACCCGGCTTCTTGCCTTACCCGGCACTTATCGCAGACAGCCCAGCCAAAGCCGTGTTCGAAAACGCCATCCAATCGTGTCTACTGATCTCAACCCTCTCCCCGCACAATGCCGCCAAGGCGCGGATCATGCGCGCGCGAAGACGGCTTGCGGCGGGGTATCAAATCGGGGCACAGGAGGGTGCGTTACCGTCCAGTTCCTCGATTCTCTTTCTCATATGACTCGGCTTAGATCTGCATGCGGCCCTTGCGGCTGAACCCGATAATCCAGAGGCGAAAGCCCTCCTCCACCGCCGTTCTGTTGCTGTAGAGAAGGTTGTTATTACTGCACTTTCCCAGTTTCCCCCCTGATCATGCCTGCTGAACAGCTGCTCGCGCCCATCATACCCTCAAGCAGGGGGCGTTTTTCGGTAGAGATATGGCGTGAAATTGCACTCTATCTCCCCCGGCGGGATCTGAAGACCCTGCTATTCGTTCCGAATGCTCTCTCTCGTGTCGCGAGCCAGCTGTTATTCCGGAAGCTGGATCTCCATCTCTCCGTTTCGCCCGACAACGAGGACACGGGAAACGGCTGGGGAGGTCCTGCTGCCATACGCGAGCACACGTCGCGTTATGCTCAGAGGAGTGCCGACATTCTCACACGGATAATAGTCGACGCCGCATTCGGGACCTTTGTGCGCACCCTATGTATCTATTCGTATGCCGTCGGGAAAGATGATTCTATGGCGTTTCAAATCGGTTTGGTTCCCTCTTTTCATGGTGGAGGATTCGACGTCTGATGCTTGACTACTTAGGGATGTTGGCCAATGCTCTTCCAAGACTCACAAACCTACGGAATGTTTACATCTCTGCATTGTCAGAAAACACCATTCCCCTGCTGTCAGTTTTGCTGACGTCTTCCATTCGGCTGCGTGGTCTGTCCCTCGTGTAGGTCGGCGTCATTATCGAGCAGAAATACAACTAATGTACCATTTCAACAGATGCCCTGACGCACCTGTTGATCTTTCACGTTTCGAGTGCAAATCTCTTCACCACCTTGCTTATTCGACACGAGAGGGCAATCCGGTTATAACAAATAATTTTATAGCACTCAACCGCTCGCTGCGCACTATTTCCCTCCACAACATGTCCTGGATATTCCCCTTCGAGTCCCTGTCCCTGCGCAACCTGACGAGCATCACCTTCTCAGGGCACTTCCCCGCCAACAGCCAGGCCTTTGCCGACATCCTGTGCCACGGGCGGCAGCTCGACGCGCTCAGCCTCACATGCACACTCGACTGCCTCCCCGCGGCGCAGTTCCGCGCCGGCAGCACGAGCCTCCCCTTCCTGCGCCACTTCGAGCTCACCATCTGCGGCGCCGCGCGCCGGCCAGGCAGCACCGAGCTCTTCCCCGCGGTCTCCGAGTTCCTGCGCGACCGCAAAGAGTTGCGCACACTGACGCTGACGGTGCGCGAGGAGTCCGACCAGCGCACGGTCGGGTTCGACGCCTCCGTGTGGGGCGTGCTGCCATCCCTCACGAGCCTGCGCAGCTTGGCGATCACGTACCCGAAGGACCTCGCGTCTGGCCTCGCGGCGTGGCTCATCCCGCGGAGCGTCCTCGCGCTGACGCTCGACTACATCTCCGTCGCGCGGGATCCCATGCCGTTCTTGAATGTACGTAGTTCACCTCATATCGGCGCGCGTGCTGACTGACATTATTCTCATTCACAGCAAATACGCCCGGGCATCCCGCCGTCCCTCCGCTACATCGGCCTGTCGGACTTTCCCGTGCGCAACGTCGCCGCGGTGGTCGAGCACGGATTTCCCATGGTGCGCGTTGTGAGTTTGGGCAAGCACTACTGGATGGTGGTGCGCAAGGAGGACGGGTCGATCAAGGATGTCTGCCAGTGGTCGAAGAAGACCGCGGGCGCGGCGCGCGAGTGGCTTGAGTGGCTCGGGTGCGAGGACGCGGTGTGGAATCGCGATCTCTCGGAATTTCCGTTTTGATGTGGTTTGGTCGTTTTGTTGTACAGCCCTGCATGGCCCAAAGTGATTTACACTATTGAGAACGAAACGCTACAGTATTCGTGAGCTTGGAAAGTTTACCACAGGCAAACTATGCAATGTCGCGGCAGGGCACCCAGCAGCTGTATATCAAATTATAGAGCTGCCCTTGCTGTCCCTGGGAGCTGCCTCTGCAGCACGTCCTCCCACCATTGGATTATTTACATGCAAACAATCTCAGCAAACACATTTACATCGAAATGAGCAGGGACGTACCGGGGCCATTACAGGCATCAGGACCCCAAATAAGAGTTAGTTGTGTCAGATAGTGGAGGAAGATGTAAAGTGCTTACCTCCTCTGTCACCCCTCCCCTCACTGCGTCCTTTGCTTCACAACACGGAATGAATTTTTTTTTTAAAAGATTTAAAAAAAAAAAAAAAAACCCCCCCCGTCAGCGCCCTTCCCTCCCCACGTTGCCACTGCCAAGTAGGTTCAAGCTGGAAAGATCTTCGACCCTGCCAAATCCATTGTTTCCCTTTGAAACACCTTCTCCGCCCTTCTAGCGAGAGACCTGCACGAAATGCAGAATTTCACTTAAACATCTTTCTGCAGCTATTGTGCAATCCTGGCGAGGTGTGCACGACTTTGTATGTTCCTCCAAACCCAGGGTTTACATCTGCATATGATTCCAGGGAACGTTGCGAGACTGCGGCAGCCTCGACATAACAGCCCGGCGTCCTTGAGCGGGGGTTGCCGAAAACACTTTGTTCACCGATAGATCAGAGAATAAATTGGAGGGGAAAAAAATGCGAGAGCAATTTCACTCACTCCAGGGTAGGCATGATTTCGGCGCAGGAACTGAGTCGAAATAGGCCATCGGGGGATCGTGGAAATGTACCCCAAAACCTGTGTTAGATGTTTTTACGGACTGTACGCACAGCATCATTGATGTCGGAGGAACTAAGACCAATTGTGGAGCCGCACGACACCCTTAAAATTTCACTGTCAGCCCTTCTCTAGAGAATGTTGCAGGTATCTTAGCCCCTATAAAAAGGTGACTTGAGGCTACTGCTAGTCTTATATACGATATAAAAGACTGCATCGCATGTAGTATACTCTGAGGGGTGTCACGACATTCGGAAACCAGCCAAACTGCCACTGCAAGCATCAGGAAAATCTCCCATCGACATTTGTTAGCAAATCCAGACAAGTTCTGACAGTTAGTTGCTAAGATTTTATTCAAAATTGTTGCACAATTGTCAAAATTGTCAGATTGGCCAAGAATGTCAAAATGGATCGGTCCCCGAAAATTGTTACAAACTTCTTGACAATTTCTGGACAAAACAAGCCAATGGCATGGAATGGGGCAGAATGGATTAGATTCCATTGGCTCTTCAAACACAATTGATAGATTGAAATGATTATATTGCAACACTACTTACAAACATACCTAGAATGCACATGAACAACCACCGGATGACAACAGATCCACAAAGACTCCTCCCGACATGCAACAGGCCCTCGTTGATCACCATCAGTGCAAGTGTCTGCACCGTCGCAATGCTCTGTGGGCCCTCCAACACCCGTTGGAACGCCAGCACCGCCTTCGTCAGCTGATAGTAGTGCCCCAAGTCGCCCTCACCCTTGTTCCATACATATGCCAAAGCGCTGGGGAAAGGCAGCCATGTGTCGCTGAGCACACCGAAGCATAGGATCACAATGAGCTCATGTGCACTGCTTGTGCCCATGCTGCTGCTCACGAGCAGTGTGGCGGCCGCTGCATCACCCTCTGGGAACCAGTGCAGGACGACCTTCAAGGTCGTCAAGTTGTCGCCAAGCTGTGCGGGTGTGACCACGTGGAAGAACGACGGTGCCTGTGTGAGTTACAGCGCGCAGAGGCGGCAGCCCTCTGCAGGCGATGGGAGGTGTGCGGCGAGCGCTGGGAGGTCGATGTCAGGGTGAGCTCAACTTTCTGGGTCCCTGTTTTTCTCCCCAGCAAATTCTAAGGTGGCACAACAATTCATATTCACAAAATTATCTCTAGTTGCTTGTATGGAATACATGGTACAGTGGCATTGAGATATGGGATACAGCAAAAGTCTTGTGAGACGCGGTCCATGATTGAGAGTGGAAAAGCGGTGCACTTGAGGCATCAAAGAGGGTGGCAGATGCTAAACAGAACATATAGGTTGGAAAGCACCCAGTCCGAGTTTGTGTTCAGGCGATGAGGCACCTAGCAGATGCCAGTGGTCATTGGTCGATAACAGCGCACTCAGGGTTGTGTCTCACTGTGGCACAGTCCTGTGTTGTGGGGTACTACTGCACAGTAGCACGGGAATTCTGTGGAAGGGCCATATGCCACACGAATGGTGAGTGAGATTGGGTGGCACAGTTGTGACAGCAGTGGTGGTGGTGATATGGATGAGAGAAATCACGAACATAATGTGTAACGAGGTGGGGATTGAAAGGTTCCAACTGCCAGCAAGCAGCCGAAATTGTCTTCCCAATAAGGAGATGCTTAGTCACAAAGGCAAGGGTGGAAAGTCAAAGACTTACTAAAGTTGTCGTGCCTCGCTTTGGGCATTGTAAAGAGAGTCTTTGACTTTCCGCCCTTGCATTCGTGACTAAGCATCTCCTTATTTGGAAGGCAAATTTCGGCTGCTTTTCGGCGGTTGGATCCTTTCAATCCCCGCCGCATTACGCGTTACATTCGTGGGTTCTCTCGTTTCTACCACCACCAGCATCACCCTGCCACCCGACCTCGCTCGCCATTCATGAGCCATACAGCCCTTCTGCAGGATTCTCAGGCTGCTGTGCAGCACCCTGCAACATGGACTGTGCCGCGGTGACACGGCAGCGTGCAGTGGTGCCCCTGATTTTTATTTCCCTCAACCTCGCCAGCATCTCTGGTCGAACAGTGTGGCCCTGCAACTTCAACCCGAGATTTCGGCTTCCCACGAGCAACACTTTTCCTCTACCCTGGCCCCCGAGCATGCCGCTGTTGGCCACCTCTTCTCCTCGCAATCCCGGACGCCTGCCTTGGGAGACTTCGACTTATGTCAGCTTCTCCTTATGCCACTTTTATTTCTTGGACCCGATATCTTGATGCCACTGTACCATGTGCTCTGTATAAGTAACTAGAGTCTAGTTTATAAATTATTATTGTCCCACTACAATTAGTCAGGGAAAAAACAATAGGGGCAGTCAGAGTAGAGGATTCTGGTAGGATTATGGGTCGGGATTATGGAAGGTTTCTGAATTTATTTAGCGTGGGAGAATCCCTCGAATTCTTAATCCCTCAGAATCCTCGAAGCTCCTCTGGAGGAGATTCTGAAGGGATTGTGATTATGGCAAGGATTATAAGTGGATTATGGCTTTAAACATAATCACGGATTAAACCTCTGATCATAATCCTTCATTGCAGTTCTGGGTCGGTCAGAGTAGATTTGGATTATACCGTGATTATGCTTGGATTATGGAGGATTATGGGTGTTCCAAAATTCCATAATCCATCCTTAATCCTTGCCTTAATCCCTCCAGAATCCTCTACTCTGACTGCCCCTAATGGGAACCAGAAAGTTAGAGATAATATTCTGACTTCAAATCTCAAGGCCTTGGGCATGCTGGTGTGACACGTTGGGAGCGGGGCCAGAAATGAGCTCAAATGCCGGGTGTGACATATTGCACGTGAATCTCCTTAAAAGGAAACGCAAGAGCAGAAAAACGACAGCTTGTAAAGAGAGGGTGGTGTTATTGACTCTTGTTAGGCGAAACAACTCTGAGATGCTTCTGACACAGCCACATCAGCATCGTCACACTGGCCCTCATCACGGATCACACACCCTAAATTGTCCCAATCTGGGCTGAAATTAACTGACAAATCAAAAAAAATCCGGCCCAAATTGCCTTTTATAGTATTTTCATGCAGAATGAACACCTAGTTGCGAGCTCAGGTTGGCGAGCTTGCGAGCCAGCCTGAGTGGAAGGCAAGCTAGAGGAAGCGTAGCTAGATCTGGTCTCCCTCTCGTGTAGATTAGATTGTGTCAATTTCATCTACACTGCCACCTGTCACTGACTTGGCTTTGCACATTGACATCCTCGTCCTCAAAGTCCTTTTCACGCTCTTCTGCTTTACATCCACACACTTTTTCTGCTTCTAAGTTTTCCAACATGACAACCTCCCGCTGTGGCTTGCTTCTTCCTCTCCCTGTGACCTTCGATCTCGACGCTCACACACGTTGCCCGGACGACATTGCCTGTCCCTCCAGTCTCAATCTACAGTACAAAAACATCCAAAATGTCTGCATTGAGAAGGCCAATAAGATCAGTATTGGATACACTCAGACCTACGCTGAAGCTGTCGCAGCTGGAAATGGCCCGGGGGTTTTGGACGCTGGCGTGCCTTTGCGCCCGTCTTTGAGTACTCTGACAATGAAAAAGAGCTAATGCTGGACTCTAAAGAGGTGGTTGAAGCTGTGTGCCCTCTTCCTCTGTACATGACCGTCTGGCTTGCCGAGGAGTGCAAGAGGAGGGTGGATGCGGCCGCCACGCTAAAAAACAAGTGTGAGCAGGAACATGCAGATCATGAGGCGGAGAAGGTGAAAGCGCTGCACCCAATTGTTGGTATGCTCCTCATCCAGAACCCTCACATCATCTCCTCCACTGTTACCAGCCCCGCTCCCATCCCCACTGTCTATCACACTTTGCTTGCTCACAAGGTTTATCTTCCTTTGCATTGGTGGAGCGACAAGGTCCTGCACCATGTCGATCAGTTCCCCCATACCTTCCCTACAGATCCCCTCTCTGTGGCACAGATCACCCTCCTCTCTTCTTCGGCAAATCACATCATCAATGTGATGAAGGCCATGAAGGATCTTGGCGACGAAGATGAAGGGTCCTACTCACCAGGGCTCTGGCACCAATCTTCCCTCAACCAGCTGGACTCCTTCTGTCACCTCTGCCCTGCCATTGTCCCCAGGGACCCATCTTCTCCCAAGAACATGTTTGCTAGTGAGTACGAGAAACATGTCTTTTTTTCGCCAGTGTGGATTGCTTCGAGGACGCAGAGATGATCCCTGTTTGGTACTCTGTGGAGCACAGGCTCCGCTATGCGATCTTCGGGGGCGGGTTGTTTAACCCTGTGCTCTACGAGTCGTGCTTTGACAACGCGATCTAGAATTTCGAGCAGATGCGCATGCTGGGGCTGATGTTTGTGTTGGCCCTGCTGGTGACATCCCTTGTGGTTGCCAGGCTGAAGCGTCCCGCTGGGGATGAGGGGGATGCAGGTCCGTCAAAACAGGGGTGCGGCGCATGGCCTCGTGATCATTCGACACCCACTCTGGTCGAGAACAGCCGTGTGCCTCGCAGTTATGGTGGTATGCCCTGTGGCGATGGGCGCCTGCTGTCCTGCCTGATTTGTGCTGGTCAGCATGCACAGGACCATCCTTCAGTTAAGACATCCTTCGAGGACAGCGAGCCACACTTCAGCACACTGGATGGCCGTGAGCTGCACACTGCGCATTCCTTTCAGGGCACCGCAGTGGAGTCTCTCTGTGTCATATACAACCTCAACCGCTCCTGCACCAAGATGCCCAGGGACTGTATCCACATGTGTTCTCTCTGCAGCGGTAACCACACCGCTCTCCTGCGACGCCACCTGCAAGCACATTCGCTCCGGAGCTTTCCTCCCTTGAGCACGCGCTGCTGCCAACATTTCTTGACCAGCACATACTATCACCCCTGGAAACACTAAACTACACAGATCTACTTTATCAACAAGGACGACTTTCCAACTCGATTGAATATGCCATCAAAGATGGCAGAACTGGTGAGTTTTCTCCCTTTTCTATTCCTTTTTCCCTCTTTCCACCTTTCTCCCAGTGTGCTCACACCTCTTTATGCCAAGGCTTCAGCCGTGGTACGTCCTCCTCTTGTGCCTCGGCGTTTCTCCACACAACTGTGCTGCGCATCCGCACTGTCATCCCATGCTCTGGCACTGCTATCCCGCACAATTGTGCTGCTATCTCGCACAATTGTGCTGCTATCCTGCACAATCATGCTGCGCATATGCGCTGTCATCCCACACTCCGGTGCTGCTATCCGCACAATTGTTCTGCTATCCAGTACAATTGTGCCGTGCATTTGTGCTGTCATCCTGCGCTCACACCGCTATCTTGCGTTTCGCACCGTCATCTCGCATGATCGTGCTGCGCACTCACACCACCTTGTCAGTGTCATGTGTACTATTCTTCTCTTGTCGCTGATCCTCTCTTTCCTACCTTGACATCATCCTCTTAATGCACCTGTCCACACACGGTGCTTACACATTCCAGTGTTCGAACTTAAGGCCTTATTAAGGGTCAGGTTTTTGGTTAAGGCCTTAAACCTTAATAACCCTTAATTAAGGCCCCCAAATTAAGGCCTTAATTTTCTCGGGGGTGCAATTTTGGGTGGCGGCGGCATAAAAAAACTAGTTCTAATCGTCGTAGTCATCCCCTGAGCCCTCCAACTCTCCGTCATCCGGTTCTTCGTCGCTGTGTTCCGCTGCCAACAACTCCATCAATAACTGCTGCTGTGTGAAGGCCTTGCGAGGTGCACACGCAGGCGGTTGCGGAATCGCGCCGCCAAAAAGGCGTGAGAACAGGCAGGGAAGCCACCGCCCCGCACGCATGGGCGCCGCAGTTCAGGGACAGACTGAGAGGGTCCGGTATCGGACTCATCATCCGAATTGTGCTCCAACTCGTCGGTCTCCATTTCTGCCAACCTTGCCGCGACGGCCCAAGAAGTGTAAACCTTGCACCACGCGGCACCGGAATTGACAAGCTGCGAGCTAACACATTCTGCCGGCTCTTCGTCTGAGTCGGAGTCGTTCTCCAAAATGTCAGCATACTGAGGGACAGCGATTAAGCTGGCGACCCGACTCTTGTCGTGATTCTTACGTCCCTCTCGGGGCTTTACAAAGCCCACGGCAACGTGCTCCCTCCGAATTGACGTGCCGACCTGTGATAATGTCAGTGTCGCATTCCATGTTGAAGAACAGACTTACCTTTGACATCTTCCCAGTCTTCTCAAAGGTCAGACAGTTACGAAGACGCGTTCTCTTGATTTTCCAGTCGGAAAAATCACGCTCGTTGCTGCCCTGATTCACGGCAACACCGAGAATCAGAATCGCAAAATCTGCGAGCTCACAGATGTCTGGGTGCAATAGCATCACTTCCCAGACTGTGACCAGATTATTGCCCTATATAGCGGACAAAAAACAATGGCGGTCGGACTCAAATGGCCACAGAAAGTTTGAACATACATGTAATTTTCGAAAGTCATTCTGCTGTTCGTCAAAATTTGCGAAGACACCGACAATGCCCATATATTTGAGGAAGGCTTGAGATACCTCCACCTCCTTGGCAAGTTTCTCGTCATCGAGTGCAGTCTGCTGCTCTGGCGTGAGCGGGCCCGGTGGGGGGTGTGATTTGATACGTCGATACAGCTAAATGTCCCTTTAAAAGCTGTTTGTCAGGTGAACGATGATGGCGTACCTTGATTAGAACGGCTCACAACATAAAGACGGAAACTCCGGCTTGATCACCGAATCGAGAAACCCGCTCGTACGGGTTCAATACCATGGCCATAATGAAGAAATGTTGGTCCATAGCAGCCCACCGTTTCTCGATGCGCTTCATCATCCCCGTGGCGATGGCGCGATCGGTGTGCTGCTTGAAGTGCAAATAAACACCTGCAAATCCAAGCAGCACCTGGTCAGCTCGCGGTTTTTTGCCCTGGTTGATGTTAGTGATGTAAAAAATCGGTTCAATATCGTCTGCGATGATCTACAGATCTTTCCAGAAGGAAGGATTATCGAACAGATCACAGAACTTGTTGGCCACGTCCTCCATTTTCTTATGCTTTTTCTTGTTTTTCTCCGCCCCAACCTGCGCTGCAATAATGTCGTTGCGGCGAAGAATCGCAGCCTGACGCGTTGAGCCTTTGAGCTGCATGAGACAGTTAACTGTGATGGAATGAGTTGTCCAGCACGTAAGATTTGCCACGAGGTAGGCCAGAATGGAACCCCCGTGCTGCTGGGCTTGAACTTCCTCGAAGACGTCACAGACGTGCTCATGGGAGTTAATCCAGCCTATCGCGTCAGTTGTATCTTCGGCTATCACAAGTGCGCGTTTGTTCTCCCGGAAGTAATCGAGCAGAATAAGTTGGCCCTGATTGGCGCATCAAGGGTAATACATCGGAAGGAGCAGGAAACTCACCTGGTGGGCACAACAGGCGATTCCAAGCAACCAGGGCCGCAAAATTAAGAGCAATTTGTGCCTGGACTGGCTTCCCCCATCGTTGTTGCAAACGTAACAAACGACAATACAGCCAGTCTCCCTCTCGGCCTTGTCGATGTGCTCACAAAATGCTTTGCACATGGACTCGCTGTCTTTTTTCTTCCCTTGTGTATGAATTATATCAATTAAATACGACTATTTGCATTGCATGAAATTGGGAATGAGACGCGAAAAAGTCTCATACCTTTCCGTCTATGGCAATGTCAACGCCCATCATGGAATATTTATCCTTCCAGCCGTTGGAACTGTTGAGGAGTCAACACATGTGTCGGAAAAATAATGTAGACTCACGAAGCTGTAGCGTATCTGCCTTTCACAGCCCTCATGACCTCCTTGTTGACCTTTGCAGCCTCGTCGTCGAGCAGTCGGCTGGAAATGACGTTGTTGTGAGAATGTAGGTGGGGTATTCAACGAGAGGGGAAGAGGAAGGGGGAAAGCGAGACCAAGATAATTTATTCAAGAAATCGGGGGGCTTTTATAGCCTGGGGAACAATGGGATATACAAGCATAAATAGAGAGGTTGAACATGAGGTTTCAGACCAGCTGAAACGCGTCTCACAACATTGCTGTGCATATCCATGCCAGCATCGCAACCATGCAGTGTACTGCTGTGCCAGCGGCTTAACACATGTTTCATCAACGAGTCGGCTTGGTAATATTCCAACAGTTGTCTGCAGGCATTATGTCCGTCGCGGTGGACCGGAACATCAGAAAGAGCTTGATGATCTCGGGATCGACTGTCCAGCGGAAAGGAAGATTAGCGGAGATGGTCGCGCGACAGAACTGGGTACAGACTGCCTCCACCTGCGCGTCACTGAACGGGATATTGAGACCCTTGAAAACTTTCAGCTGGGTCTGCTCCATGCTCTTCTCTACACCTTGTTTCTGTTTTTCACCGGCATGGAAGAAGGCCCAGAGGCCGGATTTCGCAGGCGGCATAGCTGGAGCTCGTCGTGGATGGTCTTGGTCGCGAGGAAAGTTTTCTGATGGGATCATGATGCCATCATTACCCTTAATTAAGCCTTGGGGCGATTCTGGCCCCATGTTAAGCTTAATATTAAGGCTTAAGTCAATTAAGGCCTTATTAAGGCTTAAGTCAACTTAAGGCCTTATTAAGGCTTAAGTCAACTTAAGGCTTAACCCTTAAGTCAAACACTGACACATTCTCCTCAGGTTGCTAGTGCTCCCATCGGCGCTCAGGCCTGCGCGTTCGACGTTAAGTCCTTCCATTGGACTTGCCCTGTTCTGCCTGTCCATAAGCCTTTCCTCGTTGTCCATTTTGAGGACAAGTTCTTCCTCGACCACTGCTTCCTGTTCGGTGCCACCTCTGCTAGCAGCAATGCCAGCCAGATCTGCAATGCCCTCGTGGATATCTGGCAGGCCGAGATTGGCATGGATGCAAGGGTGCTTAAGTACAAAGACAATCTGCCTGTGGTTCATTTTCCCAACACGGTGCACCCGTCCTCAAGCAGTGATTATTATTTCCTTTTCGACTGCACCTCGATCCTCATCCCGATCAACCCGTTGCATGCACTGTGGCATCCAACGAAGATGGGGGGCGAGTTCTGCAAACTCATTGTCTTCCTCGGTTTCCTCTGGGATATGTGCTCGCGACGTGTATCACTCCCAGAGGACAAGCACCTCGTGCACGTGCACAAGATGATCAAGGGCATTGGGGCATCACGAAAGTTCGGACTACGCGATCTGCAGGAGATCCATGACTCACTGTGCCATCTTGTTTTCATCTTTCGTGAAGGCACCTCATACCTGTCTGTCCTCTCCAATGCCATGTCGGCCTTCAAAGGCGACACATTCAAGTTGCGCTGGCTCTCCAGCTCTGTTGTTCACACGCTGAAATGGTGGCATGCTCAGCTCACCAATTCCCTCCATTTCCACCAGCTCCAGCTGTTGGGGCCACTTTGTGACTTCAATATTTTTGTTGACACCAGCACATCCTGGGGTGTCACAGTCATTATCGGCAAGTGCCAGTACGTGATGCACCTTGTTCCCGATTGGAAGCACCCCAGTGTAGACATCTGCTGGCTCAAAGTGGTCGCAATCAAGCTGCTGTTCATGTTCATCCAGCAGCTCAACTTCAAGGACATCCATATTCTGGTGCAGTTGGACAACAAGGGCACAATCGGCGCGCACAGAAAGGGGCGCTCACCTAACTTTAGCATCAATTTGTGTGCACGTCATACGTTCGCGATCACCGTGGGCTTGTTTATCACCCCTAATATCATCTATGTTCTCTCCGCCGACAACCTTGCTGACACGCCCTCCCATGTGATCGCCTCTCTTGCCGTTTCAACCTCCTGGACGATTTGCACAGCGTCTTCATGGATGACACTGTCGGCACATGATGAGTAGTGTGCTGGGACCTTCCGGTACCACATCCCACTCTCATCCTCACTGTTTGTCTTGCCCACCCTGTCCCCACCCTCGTTTCTTCTGCCATCACTCACTCCGGCATATGGTCTGGTCCCTCCAGCCCGCGTTCCACCACACTTAGCACCGGTGACACCTCTTCTTTCTATCTCGCGCTATCCTCTACAACGCTCATGCGTCGTCCTCACACCATCTCCTGCAGCCCTCAGTGACAAACCACAGGTTCTTTCCTGCTTCTCTATTGTCATCATGGGACTCCAATGTCTCTTTCTTGGACTCTCGCTCTCTCACTCCCTCTTTCAGAACCTGACCAGTGCCCTCACGATCCCACACCACCCTGCATTACCGTCCCCACCTTTTCCCACAGCCGCTCCACGCCCCACCCTCACCGATCTCTCCAATGTCACTGCACATGCTGAGGAACATGTCTCCTCATCCTTGCAAGCCCCAGACCCCCGCACCTTGCTTGTCGACATCCACAAGGCCGCAGCGGCATCCCTTCCACGAAAGGTTCCGCAAAAGTCGGCCAAGTACGTGCTGCTTGGTGTCAGCACTTTTCAACCTCACGTCCCTGCGGATTGTTGTGTGCTGCTCTGGACCACACTGCACTCCCTCACTGCTCATTCCGCGATGCAAGACGCCAGTGTCTTGCTCCAGCTGTAGACGTGCATCTTCAAAGGTCTGCTCGGTGCGCACATTCCTGAGATGCGCGAATCATACGGTGCGGGCCTCCTTCGCTTCAACATCGCGAGTAAGGCTCCAACCATTTCCGTTTATAAATGTTTTCAAACGGTAAAAACTGTTTTTATTTTCGTTTAGTTTATGGGTCCTGACAAACAGTAAAAAAACTGTTTATAAATGGTTTAAATGGTTGTAACGGGTCTCCAACCTGCTATAGGTCAAATGGTGGGCTCACAGGCCCCCTAAAAGTCCCTCATTAGATGCAACCAATACCAAAATAATAGGATACGAACTGTCAGATGTCCGATTGGCAGGATCAAGGCGCATGCTTCCCAATTTAGTAATTATCCACGTGAGTGATGGCGCACGGTGATATCGGCCACATCACGCGCCTTGCATCCCGACAGCCCCGCCTTGATCCCCCCTTCGTCCTGCCACCTCAGTCTTGCTCTTGTTGGCACTGGCAATGTGAAATTTTAGTGACAGAGGCTGGGGTCCAATGGGGACCGTGATTCATGGTTTGACAACCCTAATATACCCATCCCAGATTGCCCTGACAAAATATTGTTTACAAACAGTTTTAAACAGTTTAAAACTGTTTTTGAACCATTTCCGTTTAGTTTACTGGTTTCTGCAAACAAAAACTAAATGGTTGGAGCGTTAATCGCGAGGGCATCAGGGAGTCTGCACACATGCCTGCAAGCCACATTCTCCTCTCTGCTTTCATTGCCGATGCCATTGGGACATGTACTGGGAAGTGCATCCGGAATTGGCTCAACAGGCTGCACCTCTGGCACATGTACAATGATGCAGCTTGGCATGGCAATGAAGGCTGGCTTCCAGCACTCAAGAAGTCTGCGGACAAGGCTGACGTCTCATTCAAGCGGCCTCCTCGTGGTCCTATCACCTGTGCCCACCTTCGCACATTCCGCGCTACCCTCAACCTCAGTACCCCATTTGGTGCAGTGGCATGGTCGGCAGCTCTCTCGGGCTTCTGGGGCTGTCGCCGCCTCGGGGAGCTGCTCATTCACAGCATGGCAAAGTTCTTGCCGCTGTGCAACACATGTCGCAGCACACATGGCTCGTGTTCGTCGGCGAATGGGTGCTCAGTGCGTGGCATCCATCTCATCTGGATAAAGATGATGCAGTTGCTCGGCATCGAGTGCTTCCTCACCGAAGTACTCGGCATCAACGCTGACCTCTGCCCGGTGGTGGCCTTCGACAACCATGAACACATCAACCATCATCGTCCTCCTGACACTCCTCTTTACGCTTATCACTCCTCGTCGGGGTGGATGCACCTCACCAAGGACACCTTCCTGCGCTCCTCCTCTGCCATCTTCAGAACCGCACAGCTCGATTTGGTCTTCGGTCACAGCTACCGCATCAGCGGCTCTCGCTCGAGCTCCTCGCTGCTGGTCTTGCACCTGAAGTTATCATGAAACTTGGCAGCTGGACGTCGCTCTGCTTTTTAATCTACTGGTGCCGCCTCGAACAGATCCTTCCCCTCGCCATCACCCGTGCCTGGGACACGTGCATCACCAAGTTTGCTCGTGCCCATGGAACACCCTGTAGACTCTATTTCTCTATCATTCAACTAGTGGCCTCTCCTCGTTTGTAATTATCGTCTTTCTAATACATCTTACTTTCTTGATCTTATGTTCTTGTCCCTCTGCTCTTGTGTGGGGCCCTCAGGCCGGTCTTCCTTGCTCTTGCACGAGCCTATGGCTCTTGGAGCTCTGCTCCTTTGGGTTGCTCTGGGTCTCCTCCTCCAGACCCTTGGTGGCCTCTGGTATGGGTTCGGCCATGCTTGTGTCCTCCTTTTTCCCGTCCTCACTTGCTGCGTCACGAAGTCCCACATCAGTAAAACTGCACTATTGTCTTTGACGTCTTATGTCTTTGGCATCTGTCTTTGTGGGTCTTTGTCTTGGGAAGGTCGTCGTAGGTCTTTGGGTTCATGTCTTTCGGTATCTTTGTCTTGGACAGCAACATCTTTGTCTTTGGTGATTATCTTTCTTGTCTCGACATCTTTCATTGATGCATAAGGTCTACATTCAAGATAGTTGACCAAAATGTGACTTACCTTTCGATATCCAATGACAATTGTTGCTCCAGCAAGTTTGTGAGCGGGTAGTTGACTGCTAAACCTGAAGGTGGGGGAAATAATTTTGTAGTCAAAATACACAGGGAAGTATATATATCTGGGGAGCAATCCATTAAAGCCTGTGTTCGGTACGTATCACATGGGTTTCGTGGTCTCTTGCAAGTCTCGCACGCTCAAGCGAAATGTCAAGTCATTTGGACTCCGCTTTGATGATCATTTGATGTGGTGCCCATGTTGCCACACCGATGGCGTGATTTGGCAACAGCATCAATGGTTCATCGCCAGCTTGCTCTCTCCCTCCATCTTCCCCACTCCCCCCTCCACGTCCCAGCCTGTTTGCCCCCCGTTTCTTGAGTTCCAAGTGGCTTGAAGCTTCAAGGCTCAGATTCAACTGAACTCATGATATCCTCCTGTGCTGTTTCTGTTCTTTTTGCGCAAGTTGCCCAAAGCTGCCATCCTGAAGAAGCGAAGCTGCTGCTCTACCATCGATACAAGTACTCAAGACACAAGATGCTTTGAGGCCATCCCTCTTTCTCAAGCTCCTGCCTTTCAAATCCTTCAATTATTTATCTGATAGCCTGTTCTTGGCTGGATCAAGATCTCAATAATTACCTGAATGTTTTTCAAGCTTCTATCTGGACCACAGACTGCCCTTGATCGACCCGCTTTGTCTCTCCCTTGTGTTTATGCTCAACAAGCACCCACGCTTCGTCACATGTGGAATAGATCCTGCCCCTCAATGTGCCCTGTGCACAACCTCACCCGAGTATATGGGCCATCATCTTTCAGTGGGTGTGGCACCCCGTATGCGCATGCTCAAGAACCTGCGCTCCCATGGTGTTCCTCGAGATTGTGAGACACTTAAGACTTCCAGCCAATGTACTTTACCTCACGTTCCTTCCAGTGCGAAAAAAATAAACAACCACGGACCTTTCTCTCCACTGCCCCTGGGTATGCACAAGATAATCCATCCTGCAAAGCCCATGGTTTGTGGGCCGCTTTTCTGTGCATGGCGCGCATCGTGCACCGTGACGGAGGAGATATGAATGACAGAAGAAAGGGTTGCCACATGTTTTGCTCTATTCTATCTATGTAATTGTGTTTCCTTCTAATATATGTTTTTTTTTATCTTATCCTTTGCGTCTATTAAGTATCTTTGAGTATTTTTGAGTGAGTCTTCCCCAAAGACATGTCACAGCTTATAGGTCTTTCCCAAGATGTACGTCTTGGCTAAGACTTTTGAACCTGCTTAGCCAAAGACGTGCATCTTTGGCAAAAACACGTCTTTGGCATCTTTGACGTCTTTGCAAAGACGCCAAAGACGTCAAAGACGAATGTGTAGTTTTACTGATGCAGTCGGCCGGGATGGCCGATCCCACTGCACACACACACAAAAGCTCCGTTGTTCTCCCTCCTTTCCATCTCTTCCTTCTCTCGCTATCCTCAGATCTTCGAACAGCGACCACTAGCTTGCTCAGACATCACGCATCACATCCATTCGAAACACTACAGTACATTGATTTTTTGTCAAACTGACTCAGAACTGAAAACAAAGAATGAGTGTACTCTGCTCGAATGCCAGCCCCGCTCTCCATTGCTGTCCCTGCAGCTCAGAAAGAGAGTACAGAAGCGAAAAGGGTCAATTCGGCTTCCAAAGAAGAAGAGAGAAATGTCTTGAGTTCACAGTTGTTCAAGGCAGAAGTTCAGTGTGTAGGAAAAGGAATAGATTCAATTATGGCTGAGTGCATGACGGAAACAGCATGTAGGTAGCGTGCGCGCGAAATGCAGCGTCGAGGGGTTAGGGGAAACGTTGTGAACATGGCATGCGGTCCGATGAATTGAAGCGGAGATTGCTGAGATTGAAAAGGCTTCGGATGACAGACACACGTAATTTTAATAATAGGGAGAGATGTCGCTGGGATGAGTGATAGTATCTTTGACATTACCAATCTACAGCAAGATGTTCTCAAGCAAACTGTTTGCTCCTATCGTCCGCTGCTCTATTCGAGGGGCGGGAACTCGTACAAGCTTGAGAACCGCCGAGGGAGATCGGCATATGTTTGTTCAACTTTCGTCCGCTTCGCCCAGGAGCCCCCCACCGCAGGTTGAGTCATCCGCGTCGGTGGTACAGGAGATCGCGGAATATATTGAACGACGCGCACATCGCTTTGGCTGATGCAAGCCGTATCCAACGGCCGAGCGGGAAACAGACGCTTGCCCCACACTGCGGATTCATTTTCCGCGCTGGGAATTATACGCATCGGCAAAGGCGGAAACTGCGCCGCGTCCCCTAACTCCGTAACAGTTCTGACAGCTTCATTTGAGCCGGGGCCGGAAGGGGGAAGGGGTCCGAGGGATCCAGGAAGATGCGCTGACGTATCTGCCACAGCTCTCCAATCAATCCATATGTTGCGCCAGTTCTCCGACTCCCAGTGCAGCGCGAGCTGCCCCAGCAGCGTTCTGCGGCCACCGTCTGAGCGAAGGAAGTCTCTGTTCGTGACGATGATCATCCCAGCGCGGGCTCTCGTCAGCATGACGTTCATCCGGTTCAGCGACTTCAGGAAGCCCGGTTGGGTGGTTCGTACGACGGAGATGAGCACATAATCGGCTTCGTTTCCTGTCGAAGGGAAATCAGGGAATCAGGGAGTCGTATCAATGTAGGAGACCTGTGGAGTACCTTGGAACGAGTCGACGTTGAAGACCATATGATGTGGAAGGTCCTCGGTTTTGAGCTGTCGTTCGATAGCGGCCCTTTGGGCGTCGTACGGAGTTATGATGCAGAAATGCTTGTGGGAGTAGTAGTGTCGAACAAGATGGCAAAGGGTGTGGATTTCTTCCGAGTTCTGCAGAGGCCAATTGCTGAGAATGATAATCGCGTCTTTGAGCGAATCGTACCTTCCAGCTCAGCCCGCTTTGGGACTCGTGCCCTTTCGAGGCGTTGATAAACGCAACACAATCCATGCTTTTGATGGAATGCTCGGAACGAAGTTTGTCGTCGTAAACATGTGTGGAGATGAAGTGCCCGATGGGCACCGGCATTCGATCTGGGACAAGTTCAGTATGTTACATGGATGCGGGAGGCCGACACATACATTGCGTGTCAAGAAATTCGGTGAGATTCTGAAGATGGGGGAGCTCGAATACACTTTTCAGCGAAGGCGCTTGGTCCGTCCCGTATGGCGGCACTTGGTAATTCAAATTAGGCACAAAGGAATGCAAAAGACCAAACTACTATACATTGCATCGGATCTCCGAAAAAGCAGACCTTGCCGAGAGTTTTCTTGAATTTATGAAATATGTGCTGCACACGAGTCAGAGAGGAACATTTACCAATGGGGAAGAGCACCTCACCATAAACTCAAATATGTTGATTTGGGACGCCTCGTCCACAATCAGCCTCTCCACCGGCACGTGCAAAAACATCCCGACTTGGTCCAACACCGGGTTGGAGAGGGCGGACAGAGTACAAAGTATCACCCTCGCGCCCCCAAGCATGAACCCCATTCCCCGATGATCCTTCGCGAATTCGTCGGTTCGAATCAAGTTGTCAGCGACCACGCTGTAGATGTGCTCGTGCCTAGCCCGCACAGTGAGATCACTTCAACAGACGGTACAGCACGTGTGCTGTGCGCACCACTCGAAGTAGAACTCCTTCGACACGAGCACTTTGAAATTGATGCCCTCCTTGAACAGCTTCTCCGCGATGTTCTTGACCGCGACGTTCGACTGCGCGACGATCCACACGGGACGCATTTGAGCCTCCCACACGGCGGCCGCCGCCGCGATGGTCTTGGTCTTCCCCGTTCCGGGAGGTCCTGCGAGCTATCAGTTACCAACGCGCATCTGAGGTACGATCGCATCTAATCGCCGCACCTTGGATAATGACAAGAGGCGTCGTGGAAGTCATCCGGGAGAGCGCGTGCCTCTGCGACGCATTGAGATTCGGCGGTGCACAGCCCTCGGTATCCGACGTCCCCGTCGCCATGAGCTGCTGGGTCTCGGGGAACCACAGGAAACCAACAAAGCACGACTCCGCGAGACGCACCTCCCCCAGCAGCGCCCGCAAGACGAACTCGTCCCGCGCCTTCTCCGCGCACGTCGCCTCCTCCCTGCCGACGACGCGCACGGCCGTGAGGTTGCCGGAGAACTGCTTCTTGTTGAAACTGATGTCCGTGAGCCGCCCATTTGCGCCCTGCGCGCGGCCGGTGAATTCGCGGCCGCGCGAGTCCGTGAGGATGACGGAGGTCTGCGCGGGGGTGAGAATTCGGTGCGATTCAGGATTCAGGAATACTAAAAGGTGCGCGCACCTGATCACTCCTGCGGACCCGGTTTTGGTAGCGTGCGTTCTCGAGCTTCATCCCCTCTTTGGTGAGGTCTCCGCGGACGAAATCGTTGGGTGTTTCTTTCGGTTTGTGAGCGGTGAGAATGTCGCTCTGGTGCACTAGGTCTCCGAGCACTTTGAGTTCCTTTTGTTTTAGGTTAGCGATAATATAAAAAAAGGAGTTGCAAGACACACCTTGCCTGTCAGATTTTGGGTGTTTACTTTGAGCGAATTTTCGATCTCCGTTGTGCGGCAGCCAGCAACCCTGGACGTGAGACAGTCATGGCGGTGAGTACGCCAGAGGAGCGCGACAGCTTACAGCACCGATACCCAGGCTCTCAGCGCAACTTCCCTGTCGCTCTTGTCCTCTTCCATGCCATACCATAGACGGTTGATTTCAGACGCATCTGCCAATGCTGAGAGCCGTGCGGCCAGTTTGGATGGCGGCCATACTTCGGTAGTCGAAGGGGAGCACAGCGTGGAGAGATCGACGCTCTGCACAACATCCAGCTTGATATCGCGGCGGATCTGGAGCGCCATGTGTGCCATCCCAAAGCCCACCAGGGTAGGGCCGGTGCCGCGGCCATCTTGAAGCAGATTCGCAAGGGCTGACAGCTTGCCCCGCTTGGGCTCGATGGAAAGCACCACGATTCTGTCGACGGTCGCGAGCGCCAGTCTTGTGATGAACCCGTCGCTGGAGACCTGTGTCGACACGCCGACATGTGGATGCACACTGAAAGGCGTGATAGCCGCCTCTCCGGCGCCTCGCACTGATATGCGCATTACTGGGATGTCGCGGCGTGCGACGGACGGCGGGAACAGGCCTTGGGACACGGACATCGTTACAAGACGGTAGAGGGGCGCAGCGGAAAACGGGGGTGCCTCGAGGTCGTTGCTGCGACTTAGCTGCGACACTGATTGGAGTTGGCGCTGGGATCACATCTATCGAACAAACTTTCTTATATGGGCGTCAAATGAGTCTTGAAATAACATAATCGGCGAGATAGCGGATTGCTGTTTCACATTAATATTAGCAGATACTGCCCAGTATATCGAGGCCAATTCATCCCCGCGGCGCCCTCACAGATCCTCTGAGAGCAAACCAGAATGGAATTAGACTTGATTCAGCGACCGGTGGATGAAGTCGCAGTGCTTGACCCAGCCGAGACGCGCAGCCTCGTGTGTTCCATGAACGTCGAAAACGAAAGGCGGATTGAATCCGGGAGAGTAAATTGAGTCGCCCAGGCCGTACAATTTTGATAAAGCTTGTCCATTGCGAGCAAGACCAGGTCAACGAGCGTTGGCATCAATGGCCGCCACGGACAGCTAGGGCCATAGATCTGGAGAAGATTTGGGTGCCTGCATCTCATACACGCAAGTGAGTATTGTCAAAGCTGCCATCCCCACCGAGTCCGCATACCTTTTAATCGAGGTCCGCCGCCATGCCTGCACAAAGCGCAGGAGTCGGGAGATGCGACGCCCGTCCAGCACTTCTCCGCGTTTAGCCCTTCGAAGACGGCAGCGTTCATGTCCGCCGCGCGCCCATCAATGCGTGCAGGCCGCAGAGTACATCCGTTTGCGTTGTCGCCCGATGCCGCAACCAGATTCGCGGCATCCCACCTGATTCTCTCTGCGCAGATCCACTAAAGTCTAGTGCATACATGTATAATTAGTATGCGAGGATGCGCCTGCGAACAGGCTCTCACCAGTCTGCACAGCGGACGGGAGCCAGTGACATCAATGTTATGGTTATGCATCACTCGAACTGGCCGCCAACGACGACGCCGTGCGTCGAATGCAGAAATGCGTGGGTAGCATAAACACTAGCCGTCACCGGTGAGACTCGCTTGCGGGCATTTAGTCCTGGATACGAACAATTGAGCTCATCGTTATCAATCACAGTTGGATCATAGGGTACTTAGAGGACATGGCAGGGCTCGTACAGTACACAGATGCAGGACAAAGACACATGTACAAGCAATACACGGGCGGCGGCAGGATGGTCTGTGTGCAGGAAACAAGGGTTAGCGGGGACATGGGAGCGACATGGATTTGACTCGCCCACCACAATTTAAAACCATGCACAGAAACCATAGAGGGTGCGCCAGAGCGCCTGGGCGCACGAACGACGGCGAGCGCGGTGAGAGTTGTGCTGCAGGGCGTCAGCATGAGGGTAAGTAGGAGGAGACGGCGGTGTGGCGCGGACGGCTTAGCGAGCTGGGTGTGAAGGTGGGAGTCGCGGAGGACGTTCTCGAGGTGCATCTTGAGAGAGCAGCGGGTCTCTTCGTACATGAGGCCGGAGAGGCGCTTCACACCTCCAAGGTGCACAAGACAGCGGATGGAGGACCTGGTGGGTGGTGTAGGTGGTGTAGGTGGTGTGAGTACTTGTGGGGGCAAACCGGCGCGTGAATAGAGCGATTCGCTGTCAACTCCGAGACGGAGAGCCTTGTTGGTGCGCTTAGCGCCGCCGACTGCCTAGTAGCGAGGAGGGGAGTCAGATTAAGTTGAGTACAGTGGGGCCACAGTCGCACCTTGCCTTTTTCTACGCCAACACATGTTGTTTTATGAAATTTAGTGAGGGGTTAGAATCTGTGGTGGCCATTTGTGGGGGCCACCGTGGTGGTTAGTTTTTGACTTTTCGCCCCACGACTTTGAGTCGCACGTGAGCGGCATATCAGCGGCTCGCAATTATTTTGAAGCTCCGAAGTCCTATGTCCGAGCACGTCTTTCCTCTGTACCACACGCCACCCACCCGTCAATGGATGGACACTCCTAATGGGCCCGCTGCATCGCTCTACCATCCCAAATGCCACATTCTATCCTCTATATGCATCCAGATACATTCCTTGGCGTCGCTGACCCGATGGCATGGCACATGGTGACACAAAGTCTCCCTGCATTGCCCTTCAATTGGAAACCCTTTGTGTACTACAGAGCGTTAATTATCCTAAAGGTGCGCTTTGGGGCAATGTCGGGCAATTGTACGGTCGCAGACATGTACATTTGGATCTTAGGTGTACAGCGGCATCTCGTTCCCATGCAGCACGATGTGATGCAATTCGACCACCCAGAGCTTCTCTAGTAGACTCTTATACCCTCTCTTTGTGCCTTTGACGCGTCAGATCGCATCCAGTCCGTCTATTTCTTCTGCGCGCCGACAGATTCCTTAGTTTTTCCATGTATTTTTAGTAGTTGCTGGGTCAATTTAAGTCAATTTTCCTCATTTCTGACTCCATTGCTTTGCCACCACCTACTGTTACTTGAGCCCTTTCAACGCCTCACTGAATGCCACCCAGACTTGTCTTTCGTGGCCGGAAGCAGCGGAGTATCAAATCCTTTGCAGAGGGCCGAACGGCCAAATCACGTGAAGTCAAAGTCGTGGGGCAAAAAGTACGCAACGCTAGTGCTGTTGTCCCTTATTGACGCGTCTGTTTACTCGTTGGTGACGGACAAGACCGGTAGATCGTATCAGATAAAACCGGGGCTATGCGGGCCCAGACTGCGGGACATTACATTCCACTTCCGCCTCGACATCCCCATCCACCCTCCTCTCCACCATCCACTCAATCATGGTCCTCGGTCCCACCGCGCGCCGCCTCCTCCCGTACGTCAACTTCGCCGTCGCCGCCACCGCGCTCGCCTTCCAGACGACCGTGCTGTACCCGTGGCACCACGAGCTCGACTCGGCGTTCCACCAGCTGAAGAACGAGCAGGCGGGCATGCTCGAGAAGTACCACACCGTGAAGCTGCAGCGCCTCGCGGAGCTCGAGCGCAAGATCGCGGGCCTGGAGCACCGCGCACAGGTGCGTGCTGTGCTGAGTCACTGGAGACGGAATGCTGATCTGCGGCCAGGCGCTAGACGGGACGGCGGGGGCAGCTGTGTGACCAGAGGCAAGTGCCTCTGGTCTTTTCCCGACATAGAATGACCTGTACAGTGTTTCCGACAGGCCAGTATCGTCGTGTGGTTTTCTATGCGCCCACTCACATCGTTCCAGTTTCGCACCTCCTGCAATCGCTAGAATGCTGTGCACCGCGCCTCACGTATAATTCCAGAGCTCCACGGCGCACGAGTCCTGTGTATAGCATCATCGATAAACTACCTTCATTAATCGATCATATCTTTGTTATCCAGCGGCGTCAGCGAATGCCACACAAAGTATCTCCGCCGCTGCTCATCGCAACCGACCGAACACGCCCTTGCTTCGCCGTGCCCTGAGCCTCAATAATGTCCGTGCTTGCGGTGTTTATTCACAGGGCCGTGAAGCTCGGACAGTTGCAGTCGGACCCGAAATGGCACATACAGCACTGCTCGGCGTCCCTCGTGCAGATGAGCACACCACGAACCTGGCATACATCCCTGCATCGCCCCCCTCGATTTGGCTATCTTCGACGTGCGGGCAAGTATTCCGCTTCTACGTCTCTGCCCCTGATCTACAACGCTGTGAATACACATATTCTCTTTGCATGCTGCACAGATCTGTGCAGCTCAGCCGGCGTAGCATGAGAAAAGTCGTGGAGTTTTTCATCTTTCTATTGCTCTCATTACCCATAGACGACAGCCCAAACTGGCTTGGAAGACAAATTCACACCCGACGAGAATCGTTATGAGCCCGCGGTGTAAACTACGCTCACCTCCCTTCTCGTTGACCCTCCCAGGCGACGTCGCCCTCCATGAAACGTATAGGACGACGGCTCCCCCAATACACGCTGGCGCCGCATTATTTCCGCGCTCAAAAAGTTTGTCGTCGCCGTGACGGATACTGTTACTGGCAACCCCCGCCCGCTGCACCCTAGCGGCAACCTACCATAACTAATATTGATTCGCCATCGCATCCTCTCTGCGCAGGTCATAGAGAATCATATACGAAATTCGGTGGGACACGCGGGGCTGGCTCCGGCATCGTCTGTGCGCATTGACGGGCACGCGTCGTTACTGTCTACCAAGGGCCGAACGCGGAGGAGCCAGTGCGCACGCCACTCGAAGGCACGACGGGGGGAGCTAGCGCAATATTCAAGTATCCCGTTGGTCTCTCGTCGTAACTCCACTTACAATCTCCGCTCGAAGCGCTAGCATGTGTTCAAGTGCTTGCGTCGCGCGTGTATATATACTTCGACCCATATGTCGTACACACGTCCACACATGTTGCTTCGTTTTGCGAGGGCTCAGAACGCGGATGCGCGGGTAGAATGGCTGGCAGCTGCACAGTGTCGTGTATCTTCACGGTTTACCGCATTATGCAGGAGGCACAAATAATTATCTTCCCGCCGTTCTGGGCACGGAGCTGGCCGGCCAACAGGTTTTCAAGAGGTCGACATTTCAAAATTTTCAACGATGAAGAGTGGTTGGAGAATTTCATTCTTGTGGAGTAGATGCCAAGCAAGATGATCTGCAACTGGCTACCCCGATTCTAGACATCCTAGCTGCCGCCACTCATCGTCCTCATGTCCCGTCCGACGTTGCATGAGGGTAAGCCTCGCTTTCTGGATGTTCTGTGTCTACCTTATCATGCGACGCGAACTCACCCTCGACCCGATACAGCGCATCGTTGTCGTACTGGTAGTACGTGCCATCCGCGACGAACAAGAAGTAGTCGTGTGACCCGGTCGGGATGAACGCGAGCGGCGCGATGGCGCCCTGGAACGCCGAGCACGACGTGTATATTCAGGAGCGTCTCGATTTTTTTCAAGTCACTGTCCCCGGCGTCTTCGAATAGGCGGACGCCGTCCCATCGCGCCCAGTCGCATGCTCAGGGACGGGGGAGGGGCCGTACGCTGGTGTACCAATCCTTGTAAGTTCCGTAGTCGGAATCCCCGGGACCGAGGTGCAGCCACGCCAGGTGTCCGTGTCTTAGACATGGACCGGATACCGGCCGCACCGGTGAGGCGTTTGTTATGACTGTGAGTTAGATAGAGGGAAACCCGGAAACGATTCACAGATTACGCTTGTACGCTGTGCACAATGGCAGCGAAGAAGGGGGGCGAACTGCATTGGAAGTTGAAACAGTACACTCAGATCCACGGGTCGCGCGCGTGGGGGGTGCTGGGCGATTATATTCCCGGACTGGGACCCAGAATATCCGCGCGCAAAACAGGGGGGTTGAGTCGGCGGACATGCGGTGTGATGAGGAAGGGTAAGTATTGAAATTTGAACTCCGACCCGGCCCAAACCGGTATTTGTTCCCCAAACACACCTCACCACCCCTTCCCCTGCCCGCCTCCCTCCCTCCGAGCTCTAACGCCCACGCAGACGATGTCCGAACATCGGCAGTCCAAGGTGTGCTCTCCCTCTCCTCCCCTCCCTCCGTGCTCCCCGCTGACGCACATCCAGCCCCCGATCTACGCCGCCCCGCCGCCGGAGCTCCTGCTTGCAGACACGCCCTCCGCGCTCGAGGCACACATCGGCGCCGTGCGGCGCACGGCGACGGGCGCGGTGCGGGATGCACATGCGCGGGCGCAGGCGCTCGTCGGGCGTTGGGTCGGCGTCGAGCATGCCGTCGAGTGTGCGTCTGCCCCCAACCGTTTCTTCGCTCCATGAGCTCACTCCCCACAGCGCGCCTGCACGCCCTCCGCGCGCCCTCCGAACGCCTCACGCCCGGCGCGCTGTACGTCGGCATCGCCTTCCTCGCCGCCTCCGTCGTCGCGCGCACGCGCGGCCTCCCCGCGCGTCTTATACTCCCGCCCGCCGCGGCCCTCGCGGCGTCGCACCACTTCCTCCCGCAGACCACCGCGAACGTCGGCGACTACCTCGGCGCGCTGGAGGAGCGACACTTCCCCGCGGTGGCGGAGGCGCACGCGGTGGGGAATGCGCACGCGGCCGGCGCGTGGGCACGCGCGCGCGAGGCGGTTGGGAAGGGGAGGGTGAGGGTGGAGGGCGGGGTGTTGAATGCGGTGGACTGGGCCGGTGCGGCGACGGGCCTGCGGCTGCGCGAGGTGCTGGGGCGGGTTGGGGAGGTGGTGCACAAGGCGGAGGAAGTAGTGCGCGAAGTGGAGGCGGATGCGACACAAAAAGTCGACGACGTCGTGAAAAAGGCAGAGTCTGCAGCACAGGAGACAAAGGAGCGGGTTGTGTAAAGAGTCTGTCCCACTCACCCAAGTTACGAACTACAAGTTGATCATACCACTATAGACTATGAGGGATTCGGAATGGCAAAGCCATTCGGCCTCATTCTTCACACTGTACATTACGCAGGGGATTCAGAAACGAGCCGTCCTCGATAAAATATTCTCCAGAGTTGGCCTTCTGACAGATCCGAACTGCAAGCCTCTCCGTAATTTCTCGCTAGTACATCCGTATATCGTCATCGCTCACTCCTCACTGCTAAAAAAATGTGGTGTGTGACTCTGTGAGCCTTGAAATTTTGAAAGTTTGAAATGGCTTGGAAATCACAAGTTGCAACCGCCTTCTCGTTCTATTACCTCTAATCCTTCTCTTCAGACTGTCGCGGCCGATTTTACTTGCCCCCTACCAGGCAAGAAGATGAGTTGAAATAGCCTGAAATTTTGGCCACATCGTAGGAAAAGAGAACTTCGGAGCGGGGTGTTTTAGACGTAGATGCAGAATACGATGTCGGATTTCCAATAAAATCTACCTCCGCCCGATATGACTGATTAAGGGTTTGTTAGCTTTGACTGTCTAGAGCTGTACGCATTGTAATGCCAACGTTCACCAGGTTGCCAGGTGAATTGCTGAGCAGGCAGCTGCAGAGAGAGACTCGTAATGGGATCGTGGTACACGAAGATTCTGTAATGACTGCAGGAATCCTGGGATGGTATGAACTTTGGAGCGGTCGCAAAGACAAACTCCATAATTGATCATGAATACACCAACTTCGATTTGGAAAATCAGCTTTCTACCTCCACAGCGCCGCCTGAGGAAGGCAATCTTCCATCCGAATCTGCCCGGGGTTGTTGGCCAGCATGGTTGATTTCTTCGAATTATTGGGCTGACCTAGGGTCCCAAAAGCCCGATGTTTTTTTAAGAGTCTGATTTCGAGACAATCTCGCTTCTTACAAGAATAAATTATAGTCTGGAGCAATCCATGTTGGGTTCAAGAGCTTTGACCCCAACTTACAAGTATTGAGAGCTATCAATTCATCCGGTCATGCACCTCATCCAATTTCTTCCCTGATGAAAGTCAGAAGTGTCGAAGGTGATCAGAGACGGGCCACCACATATTCCGATGAGAAAATGGAGCGGTAATTGTGGAGTCAGATGAAGGGGGATCCACAGAATGAGTTCTCCATGAGGGCCAACTAGCCAACCGTCTGGACGGAGAGTAACGGCAGGTGAAAAATAACTTTGACCAGGCAGAATGAAGTCAAAAATGCTGAGGACATGATCCGTTGCCTGATCTATCGCTTGAGTAGGTAGCAGATCCACGACGTCGACGCCGCCCATGTGTACGGTCGTATTATTGATTTGCTGGTGGTTGTGAGCATCCCAGAAGCGGACTATCCGTTCGTAGCAGGCAGAAACAATGTGGCGATCGTCGTGACAGAAGACAACACAACGCACGGCGTTTTCATGACCACAGAGCGCTTTGCCCACCTGTTTCTGGCGCCCCACATCCCAGACACGGACCGTCTGGTCATCAGATCCTGAGACAACCCGGACATCGTCATGCGAGAATTTCGCGGCTCTTATACGGTCGGTATGGCCACACAGCGGCTCTCCAACCTGCTGATGAGTTGCCACATCCCATATACGCGCTGTGTGATCATACCCGCCAGAGACGATGTAACTGTCGTTGTGAGAAAATTCAACGCAGCGTACGACATCGCTGTGGCCGCTCAGCGGTGCCCCGATCCGTTGCTGGTGTTCTGCGTCCCAGATATAGATAGGGCTGCCCACCGTCCCCGTCTTGACGGGTTAGACGGGTGCCGTCAACGGCAGGCCGTCCCGTCCCGTCGAGTCTGTTGGGTGTGGAAATAGACGGGACGGGTACGGGCGGCAAAATTGCCGTCCGTCCCGTCAAAGGGCGGCCGTTGACGGCCGTATACGGGCTTGGGGGGGATTTAGGTCTGGTTGTTCATTTGTGTGCCGAATTTATATTTTATTAATGTTCTCTATATTTCTTGGAAGGTGTTAACTGAGTATGTTGAGGTAGGGCTGTAAACTTGCCTCGATGGAGGCCTACATATTTAATATTTGATGTGACAACCACTGTGACAGAATATGCGCCAAGTCCGAAATCATGTTCATTTCGTTAATCGGCGAATGCAGTTTCGTTCGGTATATCTGAGAGAATACCTGGTGAGATTTGGGTCATGTAAGAACTGAAATTTAAACTCTGAAAACAATTTTTGTGCACCTGGAAGCCGTCCCCGCCATTTGGCGGGTTACGGCCGTCTTTTTGCCGTCCCGTCCCGTCTCAAGGTCCCTCGGCGGCCAAAGACGGCTGAGACGGCAGCGGGCCGTCCCCGTCTCGGCCTAGAAATTTGACGGCCGTCCCCGTTGACGGGACGGTGGGCAGCCCTAGATATAGATCGTACTGTCATAAGAGCCAGGAACGATGTACTTATTGCTGTGCGATATGTCAATGCATGTCACATAGCTTACGTGGCCACGTAGTGGTTCCCCGATCTGCTTCTGGGTCTGTGCGGACCATATTCGAATTGTGCAGTCGTCGGAGCCAGAGACAACGTAGCGAGCGTCATGCGAAAACGCGACGCAGTTTACGGCAAGGTCATGCCCGCACAGCGCCTCTCCGATCCCCGTCTGGGTCTGCGTTTGCCAAATGCGAACTGTGCAGTCGGCAGACCCCGAGAGAATGTATGAGCCGTCATCCGAGAGAGCCAAAGAGGTCACGTAATTATTGTGCCCGCGTAGCGGACGTCCAACTTGCTTCCGTGTGATGATGTCCCAGACGCAAACCGTATAGTCAGATGCCCCGGAAACGATGTAGCGACTGTCATGCGATAGGATAATAGGGATAACAGGGCTGTAAAAGTGGGTGCCGCCTTCAACTGACTCTTCAGTCTGCTGTGAGGTGTCTGCGTTCCAGATGCGGATGGTGTAGTCGTCAGAGCCGGAAACAATGCGATTGCCGTTGCACGAAAAGGCAACGGATCTGACGAGGGCGTTGTGACCATCGAGCGGTGCTCCGACCTGCTGGTGTGTTTCAGCACTCCAAATGCGCACTGTCCGGTCCCTTGAACCCGATACAATGTGACGGCCATCGGGCGAAAAGGCCAGACAATTAACGCTATTTTTGTGGCCACGGAGAGGCTCTCCAATCTGCTGTTGAGTTCCCACATCCCATACACGAATCGTGTAGTCGGAGGAGCCGGAGGCGATATATCGACCTTCCTTGGTAAATGCTACGCAGCGCACAAAGCCGTCGTGCCCACGCAATGACTCCCCGATCTGTTTCTGGACGGCAGCATCCCAGATACGAACGGTCGCGTCACTAGAGCCCGAAGCGATGATTCTACCGTCGGGAGAGAACGCGACACATGCGACATAGTTCCTGTGCCCACAAAGTGGCTTACCAACGCGCTGGCGTGTCGTTACGTTCCAGATGTGAAGCGAGTGGTCTGCGGAGGCGAAGACAATGTGGCCGCCGTCATTAGAGAACGCTACACAGGTCATATACTCGTTATCGCATCTGCGGGGTTCCACAACCTGATTGTGAGATTTTACATCCCATAGACGAACCATACGATCTCGTGAGCCTGAGAAGATATGTTGGCCGTCCTGAGAAAAGGCGACAGAAATCACAGCACGGTCATGGCCGTAGAGGGGTGGGCTGATCTGCTGCTGGGTCTCTGCATCCCACAAACGAACTGTGTTGTCGTAGGATCCAGATACGATGAGCTTGTCGTCAGTGGAGAACGCGACAGAGCTGATACGGTCGGTGTGCCCCTGCAACACGCCTTGTAGAACATGCCACTCCAGATCCGCGCCAGTGCTACATTTGATCACCCGCAAGCCTCTTTGCACGTGATTGCTTGCAATAATCGAGTTCTTCGGTGCAAATGCCACCGCAGATAGATATATATGGGGAACCGAGCATGAAATCGGTGTTGCAAATGAGCGAAGGAATGATAGGGCATCCTTTGCCTGCTTCTCCAGCATGTCATCGCTGTTCACCTTGAAATTCGAATTCAATGAGCCAACCATGCCAGTTTTGAATGGAGAAATACACCCACCGGAATCCATGCGATCAAGGAATCTATTGAATCAGAAGCAACCCCAACGTCGCCAACGATACTGAGAACCTCCAGCCAAAACAGGAATCTCATCCGCATAAACTCATTCACTTGCCGATGTATAGAGGTCAGAACTGCAAATTTGATACTCTTGAGATGCGCAGACCAGAATCGGCAGCTGTAGTATAAATATGGAGGAATCCGACTGGTAAGACCACGTATGTCCGCATTTTGGAAGTAAGATGTCTGGATGTGCCCGATGTTGAAGTGTAATCTGCGCTGCATAGTTGCAAAACAAGAGAAACAGAGTTTTTGTTCATAGTTCCTGATGTCGCAGTGAAATCGAGAGCCAGTCGTGTAGTTGACTAGGAAGTCCACAAATGACTGGTGAACAAATCGTAGACCAGATCGAGCATCGAGAACACAGCTTAACTGCTTGCAAACGAACTCGATGTCCGTCGCATCGATTGGGAAGAGAAGCTCCGTGAAATCCTGGGGTGAAAGAGGGATACGTGCCACGATAATGGCACCAGAAATCTCCTTGAACAGAGTGATTTGGGCCATTGTGCGAAATTTTGAAGCAAGCAGACCTTCGTATAGTTGACCCAGGAGATCCATGTTACCATGAATACTACCGGCACGGATCATTTCTAGGATGCCATTCAGTTCGCGTTGAGGTTGTCCAGCGCCAACGACTTTCAATATGGTGCTAGCCCAGATGAATAAGCCAGCAGCGGCAACTGTGAGCACTTCTAATTGCGAGTCATTTGGCCAAGGTCGCGGAATCGTCTTGAAATCCTCCAGAATCTCGTTAAATCCGTAGCGTAGATATCGTCGAATGTCCGATGAGGAGTGCGAGCTGACCGCATCACCTACTTCAATGATCATAGATCGATGTCCTGATGCTCCCAGAACGGTTCGAATGTTTGTTTCGCTCCGACTAGTTATGAGCATCTTGAACTGCGGAGGGAGAGTCATCCAATGGGTGATTGCTCGCAGCACCTTGGTCTGATAAGATCGAGACTCTTCAAGACCTCCGCACTCGTCCAGCGCGTCGATGATTATGACAGGGAGGCTCCCTGGGGCCACTATGGGCGAAGCTGCGAGAGGCATCGCAATGAGTTTCATGAATACTTCGTAGTGCCCTGTCACCTCGGGGTCGACATCTCGAGATCTCAACTTGTCGATGGTGGCAATGCGCACAGCAGGGTACCTCTGTGCCAAGTCGTACGCGACTGAGCACCAAAGTGCCTCTGGTGTTTGGTATGCGAAATCCTCACGCTTGAAGAAGTAACTGGATCCCAAACGCCCTGATTCCTGTAGACGGACTCTCACTGTGGTTGCAATGGCGGATTTTCCAGTACCAGGATGGCCGTGGAGCCATAGAACATTTGGACCATCCAGATCCTCAGTCCACTGGTGAATCGCACTCAGGATGTCCATACGGGTCTCTTCCAAACATCCTTCTTGGCCACGTGGGACGCTGGAGGTAACTGGCTTGAGTCGTTGTAAAATTGCATCGTCCTGGCGCAAAACTGCTACTTTGAGGGCTCCCAGCGAGAATGATCAATGATCAACTGACCTGAGTCATCCAAGAGTGATCTGATATGTGCTTCCATTACTCGCTCATTCCGGGTAATCTCCGTTGTATCCATGCCCGTTTGCACCATGAGACCCCTGTCGAATCTCCGTTTGAAGGATAGGAAGTTTCGATTGAGTTCTACGATCTTATCTCTCGTTGCAGTACCAAATGTCAATGCCACAAGTCGACCTAGCCACTCATCTGAGACATTGACCGAAAAAGCGGATAAAAACCCACCAGTCACAGTCTGAGAACCGTATTGTGAGATAAAGTTGACGGTGTCCCTGATGAGGGGATCCAGCCCATCAAGGGCTCGTTTCAGTTGGCCTAACTTCACGAATTGGCACACATCGCTAATACCCTCCAGAGAGTCGGCCATATCCTCTAGGAGAGCACAGATATCATCATCAAACTTTTCTTGTCCTCGCAACAGCTGTTTACTCGTTCTATGATGAGATCAGAAGATCTGAATGCATAAAGAAAGCAATACCTTGTGTAGTGCCGTGACACTGGCAAGGACTGCTTTCGCGATGGGAATGGCCTGCGCCCATGAGTCGACCAGACCATCCTGAGAGAGTGATGACAACAGACCTCACTTGCTGCAACGCCGAATTCCAGTAGCGTGTCCAAAAATTTAGAAAATCTGGCCAAACAACCAAAAATATTCTTGAACTCGCTGGCAACATCCAGCGCTCCACGAATTAGATGCTCGCTTGCATTTGGGTTCTTCCTTGCCTGTTAAATCAGGAAAGCAATGAGACCGTGTGACGCACTATGCTGAAGCTGAGGCGGAATTCTGCCAGTCCATCCGCGAACACGAGATGATCTAAGGATCATTCATCAGCTCTGTTGCAAGGAGACAATATACAAACGTACCCTGAAGTTCAACAAGCTCTCCCAGCATTCGCTCGGCATCGCCCACGGTAAATTCTGTCTGTGACAAGATGACTATTCTCCTCATTACCTGAGTCTTCTCAATGACTTGCAACCTTAGAGAAGAGCCCTCATCAATAGAGCTACGAATGGATCTCGTTTCAAAGTCCAAAGTCAGATTTCTTGTAAAGTGCTCACTATGGGGGAGAGAAATCGATCGCGGCTTGCCCACGTGAGTCTTTGCTTTTAAAATCCTGTTTCTGCGTGATCGCGGCTTTCAACCAGACTTGGAGAGACAGATTCTTTATCTTCTTTGCTGCGATGAGTGTCGTGCATATGCCTGCACACGGGATGCGTCAGTCGAAGATCTGGGAAGCGGAAATAGTTGGGATTGACTGGATATTTGCAGGCTTTTCCTGTGCCAAGGTTAGTAAATCCCTAGATGCTACAGCTTGATGTGAACTCACGGAAGCACGTGTGAGGGTGCGTGGGCCTCCAAGCTGCCCTTGGCTCTGTTTTCTTGTACAATTTCGCCCATCCAAATAATTTGGTGTGATACACAGAGACTGAGGCAGCGTGTGGCGTGGAAGACGATAAAAGATGTGTCCAAGGCGAAGAAGCAATTACCGCCTCAGAGTCTCTCTCACGATCTATACCAAGGCACTGCTGTTTAGACACCCGTCAAACAGATAAAGATACGATGTTGTCACACCAAGTAAAGAGCTGTATGTATTCGATAGCCGGGGGAAACAGCCTTTGCGCGGATAGCATAGGAAGCTGCGATAGAAATAGTGGAACAGCCCGTGCGACTGTGGCACATCAATCGGGTTGCGGTCATCGATATGCTCAGCAGATCTTATCACGGGGCCAGCTTTAGGCGGCCCCACTGTCCGACTTCGGGTGTTTTCTTGATGATAGACCGTGATCGAAGCACTCGTCCAAGGACGGTCCAACTGAAGACCGGATTAAGACTGAGATTCCGGCAGCCTTATGTAAGCTGGTTACAAATACTTTCCCACGGCCAAATTTCCCATCGCGCACCCAATTTTATTTGTTTTAGCCCTAGATCGGCCAAGAGACATAATATGTTGGGGCAAATTGATCTTAAGCGTGCTTCTTGATGTCCCAAAAGCCACCAAAACCCCTGCGGGACGTGATGATCTGAATCTGGCAAGCTCCGGAAGTTCCCGGATATGATGGACTGATTCGACACTCAGCAAGTAATTCGGAGTGCAGGAAATATTTTCAGGAGCATATAAATTGAGAGGGCAGTGTTTCCATATACATTATTCTTATCAATGATTTTTTGGTGTCTTCAACGGAGAGCAAGTAACTAGGAACATGGCGGCCCATCATAATAATCATATCCCTGGGCACAGAAAAATGGTTATGCCCTGTGATCCCATGCATGTATCTCATTTGACTCTCACAGAATATTTTGGAGCTGCAGAGCCCCTGGAAAACATAAAGAACGGTGCAAAGGGAGCGGCGGGAAATGCCGATGTGGCTGTGCAGTCACGTGTGCGGCCAAAATTTTCTGCATCATTTAACCAAAAAATGCGCTGTTTCACTGGAAAAGCACATAGAAACACTGAAAAAAGAGGGTCACGGAAAAAAAATGTCGGAGACCAATAACTTTGCGACGACCTGTTCGAGCACCGTAATGTGCGTCGAGCGCGTGATGCGCTGCGCGCCGCCGAGGATGACGTCGAGTGCGTCGTCGAGCATCTTCTCGCCGCCCTTGCGGACCTCGGCGTACAGCTTCTCGGCGTCGTCGTACACCACGTCACTGTGCACATCGGTAAGTGACGCAGAGGACAGGGTGCGAAAGGCACGTACATGGCGGATTCGGGGAGGACTGAGTATAGACCATCAGCAAGTTTCTACAGGATAAAAGACAGACAGACGGTCGTGGACTAAAGGGAAAGCACGGTCAGCATATGCAGAAGGGCAAGAACGAGAGGGACATACATTGATTGAGGAGCACCTTCTCCCATGAGTCGTTCAGTGTTTGCTTGGGATAGACGTACTTCTTGCTCCCGCTGAGACGCCAGCGTCGCGACGTGCTCCACGGCCGCGTGAGCAAGAAAGCAGCGGCAACCCGCGGCCTCCACGCACCTCGACATCGCGGAGAAGGATCTCGGAATTGCGATTGCCCTTCTTGATCGATCCTACACCCCAGCCAGCGTCAGCGCCCGTCCCGGCATAACGCGGGGCAAGATAGCGTACCATTCGACGTGTACGTCCCGCGGTGGAACTGCGGTGTCTTAGCGAGCAACTCTATAGAGGGAGGGGAGCACTCACCTCGAGGTGCAGCTCGCCATGCCAATTCGGGAGGACCTTACCCGCCTTCGTGCTCTCCGCGAGGTAGTCGAAGAACTCGTTCACGGAGTGCCCCATATTCACGGGGGGCAGCTCGCGGTGCGTACTGGTGACGGCGCGCATGCGGTGGAGCTGTTGGGGACGTCGTTCAGTAAGCTGACGAGAGGATAAAGTGTGAGGGCATACATTCTCCAGCATCTTGGGGAGTGGTCCACCTGGCAAGATTTGTTTCGATCAGCGCACGCGACAACGGCGCTCAGGCGACTTGCCTCCTCCATCACCGTTCCCGAAGACAAGTAGGGACGTGTCGGACGACTCGAGATTCTAACTGAGCATCAGCAACGGACCTCCACCACGAAGAGAGCAAGGCGCATCTCACCTTGTGATTCGTCACCGCCCGATTGACGTCCCCGACCGTCGCCTGCGCGGTGTACGTATCGACGGGCGTCATGTGGCACAGGACCTGCGTCCCGTCGATGCCGACCCAGTTGAAGGTCGAGTGCGGGAAATTGTTGCTATGGAGCACGGAAGTCAGCAGCCGTGTGTCCGACGGCAGGGGTACACGTACATGTTATTCCTGCATCACCATCAGCACAAGGACCGCGAAGGAAAGCGCAGACGTGCCAAGACAGCTTCTGCGTAAAGAAATACTTCATCCCTGCCCCGCCACCCATGAGCACCCGCCCCACAATCAAGCAAAGAAGAAGCATAACGCACCCGCGCCACGAATGAGTTGCGGCAGCGCGCCCGTGAGCCCGAACGAGTCGGGCAGCCACGCGGTCTCGCAGCGCTTGCCGAAGTGCGACTCAAAATAGCGCTGCCCGAAGAGGAACTGGCGCACGAGCGCCTCGCCGGAGGGCATGTTGGCGTCGTTCTCGGCCCACGAGCCGCCGATGGGGTGGAACTTGTGCGTGAGCACCTGGGTCGTGAAGCGCTCGAAGAGGATGGAGTATTGCTGGGCGGACGTCAGCGACGGTGCGAGAGGGCGGAGGGAAGGGGCGGCGGAAGAATGGGAGGAGCGATAGAGAGCGATGGGAGGCGGGAAAAGAAAAGGATACATACCTGCTGAAGGCATTTGTACTGCTGCGCCCGGCTGCACGCGGAGCGGTGCTCGGGGTAGCGCTCCATGAGATCGATTTGCGTCGCCCACGAACGCGCCGTCTTCTGCTGCGTGACACTGAACAGCCAACGCCACGCCGTGTCGATGTGGCAGCTGCAAACCGGTGGAATCAGCAACGGCAGCAGGATGGACGGAGGGAGGGAGGTGGTGGAGGGGAACGGTGACGACGAGGGCAGAAGGGGAAGAGCCGGGGAAGCGAGACGGATGAAGAGGGAGGAAAAGTACGCACTGTCCGATCCCCCACACAATGCTCCGCGGCCCTCGCTCCTCGTCGTAGACGCCCGCGCCGAGCACCCCCAGCCCTCGCCGAAGACGTCCTCCGCAATGTGCCGCGCACGCTTGATCGAGGTGGGATCCGTGTGCGAGAAGGCATTCATGATCGCGTTCGCGGTGACGAGAGCCTTGTTCTACAGTCTGGGTGGGACGTCAGCGTCGGCGCAGGAACAGGAGAAAGAGTAAAAGGAGGGGACGAGAGAGGGCAAGAGGATACGATAGAGCGCAAATGGGGAGAAGAGATACGAGGGCGAAGGGCGGGCAAAGGGAGGAGAGTCAGGGAGATGCAAGCGTCGCCCGAGGACGAGGCGATAGGGCTGTCGCCCGCAGAGGACCGAGACTTCGGCTGGCAGGAATGGAGAAAGAGCGAGGAACCATGCGTACGTCGGGGCACAGTTGTAGAGACAGGATATGGGAAAATGCAAAGGCGACGAGCAGGGAAGAGACAGACACGCACGGTGTATTCCCGGGCAAGGTATCCACCAGCTCGCGAAGGGTCTAGAAGTCCCACAGCAACCGCCACGCCTCCTGATTCGGAACGACGACGTCCGCCATGTCGAGCCGGAAGTACCGGTTAGGCTGGAGGGTGGGGCGTCAGCGCAGCCATTCAGAGGCGAGGAAGGACCGAGAAATGACGGGCGGAAGCGCAATGGGGAGCATATGGAAGAAGGAAACGCGCAGCGAGGAATACGACTCACATCCGGCGACCCAATGCCCGCTCCCGCCATGCCGAACATCCCATTGCACGACGACTCGATGACGATCTCGTGAGTGCCCTTCTTGTGCGCCGCCTCGGGGATGATGTATTCGACGCGTCGGTCGTCGCCGTAGCCGCCCATGATGCCTGGGTCATAGGATTAGCACAGGTGAGGAATGGCGAGGAAGGAGGCGGGAGGCGACGGTGCGTATGGAAAAGAAGGCGAGGTACCCTGCAACGGCGTCCCGTCCGTGTCGAAGCTCATAGCTTCGCATCCGGGGTCGAATTCGACTGTACATAGGCAGCGTCAACGTGGAAGATAGACTCATAAAGGAGGCAGGAGTGGCGCACACTGGACACGCCCGTACTCCGCGAATGACTCGGGGATCTTGAGGGTGACTTTCCACCAGTGATTCGTCTGTCGTAGACACCTTAACTCCCAAGCTCCGAGCAGACAAGGCAGCAGCAGAACACACCCCTACAAAAGCAAGTCAGATTAGTCGAGCAGTGGGATCATCAGAGAGAGAAAATGCACAACTCGGCCCAAAAGCGTCGCCCTTGTGCGCCTCCTTGAATTCCTGCTTCATCGCCTCCGCAAAAGTGGGCTTCGACAGCCCCGGCGCGCTCCATCTGCAGCCCGTCGTCAGCTCGACCTTCCAGCACCGTCAGGAAGAGAGAAACACGCAGACTTTTAAGTCGGCGAAGTCCTTCCCGTCCTCCTGGTGTACCGCACCAAGATTGACGTCCCAAAGTGGCCGCCGTTAAACGGGCCGATGCGGTGGAGACCGCGGGGGATCTCTGGGGCCGGAGATGAGCCAACGGGGCTCGCAGCGGGGAGGGTGTAGCGGAGATCTAGAAAGACCCAATGATGATGACTAACCTACGACATGCGAACCTAATACAGCCAAACTCTCCGAGATACTCCCAGACCGACCACAGCGGTCCTTCGTAAGGTTCTTGATCCACTTCGCGCCAGAACCACAGTTGAGCGCGGGGTATGCCGGCGTCGCAGCCTGCTGCCGTGGGCGTGAATGCGAATGGTGGCAGCTCATCGTTGTGGGATGATGGGAACGCTGGCGGCGTCTATCACCAATCCCGTGCACGTGCCCTAACGCCTCCAGCTGGTTGCCGCGGCGATCAGCAGATTTTGGCGAAGTCACTAAGAATTCGCGGGGAAGGGAAGGGCCGGGGAACATTAATGCGGGGAAGTGTCTTGAACATGCCGAAATATGAGACGGAACTTCTGCAATTTTTACGCAGGCAAAGGACGATTCGCAAGAGCAGAATGTTTGCGATCGTGATTATGACTCTTGAAGATGTTCAACACTGAGAATCTACACGAGCCCTGGGCACAAAGGGCGTCGTATTTTCACAAGCGTGTTCATGAGAGCCAGTTCCATGGTAAGAGAAATAGAGAGAACAACAGTCAGTCGTGTTCGTATCTACAAAATTGACTGGGAGGAGAATAAAATGCGATGAGCCGCACCAAAAGTATAGCGATCGCGAGAAAACGGTAGCGCGTATCATTATCATTTTTTGGAATTAAATATACCTCGGGCCCGGGGGCGTCGGAGGCGCAACTGCTGCGGTGAAATTCTCGTGCTACACTGCGCCAGGCAGGAATTAAAACATGGCACCAGCCTCGGTTTCGGGCCTTCGGCCGATTATCAAATAATTCGCCAATAAAATAATTCCCATTGAAAAGAATATGATCAGCCCCATTTGCAGCGGGACATACATAGAAGAAAATCATTGGGGGTCAGTACAAATTCCTCGTACCAAATCCGTCTCTTGGAGGTGCCGCCGTTAACGCGACCATTTTGTTTGTACATGTGTCGGATCACGTTACTGCGTTGCTCTCACGTCACGTATTCGCGGTTGTTTAACTCATGTCGAACCGCAATTGCTCTCATTCACTCTGGACGAGCTCGGGTTCCGCGTCGGTGGCACGCGTCTTCCCATAGAATCTGAGATGGAAATTGAATCTCAACCGACACTGCGTCAGACACGGGCATTCACGCATTCTTTTGGTCTCCCTTGTACGAGCCCGAAAAGCCGACAAGCTGACAAGTCGACAAGCTATGTCAAAAATCTGACAAGCAACTCGCCGCGAGCCGGAAAAGTCAGACAAGCCCACAAGAGGCACAAGGAATATGCAGTATTTCAATATATGGAGCTACATATAATAATGTGGCCCATGTGGGGCATAAAAAGGCCTGGGTGAGGGATAGGAAAGGCACGAAAAAAGGAGTGTCGAGCCGGGTGGAGCGGGAAACTTAAAAAGGAAGAGATAATGACAGGTGGTCTGCAATGCAGCTGTAGGTAGGGAGTGTGGGATGCTACTAATAGATCTCCAAACCGGACCGGGGGTAGACACGGTGGTGCAAGGCACAGTAAAGCAGATTGGAAATCGCGATGGTCTGCGGTGCGCGGTTGCGGCGGCGTGACACCGCTCACGGTCGAGTCAAGGGGCGTGGGCACTGCACTGCGTGACGCACTGAGCCCCAGGTAGTGCGACTGCATGCGGACGTCGGCGGCCACAGGCTGGGCGGCGAGGTTGAGGAGCGAGGGCGTCGGAGAGGCGTGCTGCGATTGAGAAATTGGAAACAATAGGGCAGAAAGTCTTGAGAGCTTGAAAAAAATGGGGTGAAAGGGCCAACAGATTTGCGGGACACCTGTATGGGTAGCTGGAGGACCGGCCTATAGTCAGACGAGGTAAGGGGCCTCAGAGACACGGATTGTGGCGGGGGGCAAGTGGAGAAAATGGGGGAAAGAGGTGACCTTGAGGCAACCAACCATTTGATGCAAGTCACGCCATCCGTTGCCATCTGTCAACAATTGGTGTCGTGATGGGCGGAGTTTGAACAATAGCATTCATGCCATCTGACAGTCCGTGGTTTTCCAGTGTGTCGCCTGCATTCTCTTTATTCTGGTCCGATATCTGGGTCTCCTGTCAATCATCGTTGGGAACGTGGGTTCTCCTACCACGGTTTTGGTATGTCTGCCTGCCATCGCGTCTTTTGGTTGATGCCAGTGTTCAAATGTGCGGTCAAACACAATTGCTCTATTTGAACTATATCCTGACTCTTCACAGTTCTTCTGTACATGACATCTCAAGCTATTCTCGCAATCCGGTTGGTCTCCATTCTTCTTCGAAACATAAATGCTCATGAATCACACAGAACATACACTGTATCGAGAAAATAGTGTTGAGATTCAAGCTGTCAGTGTCTCCTTGTAATTATATTCTGACTATATACTGCTCATTTTACATTTGTTTACACTACACATTCCCATGCAACTATTGATATGCACAACCAAACAATCGCGTCTCAGCTCTTGCATTCTGCAACGCTGAGACGTGAGTACCTGATTCCTTTATCCTAAAGCTTTACTTACATGTAGATTAGTCTGTATTGTTCTAGGTACTATAATAAGGGCTCTTGCATTCTGCAACACTGAGACTCTATATTGTTCTAGTTCTAGTCTGAATGGCTGCACCATCATGCATTTTAACAGGTTATGGGCCCCGATACTAGAGATGATGACAAGCTCAAGAATTCCCTACCTATGCTCAGTGATGATTCGAAGAACTGGATCCACTATGAGGAGCAAATCAGGACGTACACCACGTCAAAAGGGTTGGGCAGACATCTCACCGGTATGGTGTGCAAGCCAGCTGATCTCGTCCAAGACGCCACAGGTGACTGGGTCATCGCTGGTGTGAACATTGCTCTCACCGAAGAACAGCTTGAGGCACACAAGAAAAAGATTGAGGACTACGAAACGAAGGAGGCAAAGTTGCGCCATATCATCTATCAGACCATCAGTCAGACATGCTTCAACCAAGTCAAATCTGAGGCCACTGCTGCCACTGTCTGGACGAAGCTCACGCAGATCAATCAGAATCACGGGGATATGATCCAGATGAATATGCTCATTGAATTTCAGCAGATGCGGTGCGGTGACGATGACAATATGCAAAAGCACCTGACAATGATGAAGAATCTCAAAGACAGTCTTGCGAAGATGGGCACACCACTTACTGACCCACAGTTTGTCACCTACATCTGCGCATCGGTCCCCAAGAAGTACCGCTCCCTCCTTACCACCATTACCACAACCACTTGACTCTCGACACCACCCCGCATCATTACCAGTGAGGTCATCATCACTGAACTGGAGAATGAATATTTTGGTCGCCAAGTTCATAAGAATGTCGACAAAATCGACAACTCGGCAATGGCGGCATTGTCAGCGAAAAGTAAAAAGCGGGACATGGAGAGAACCAGCAGCGGACGTAAGCGGTGCACTAACTGCAAAGGTGTTGGTCATCTCCAGCTGGACTGCTATGCAAAAGGGGGAGATAAAGAGCATAGCACACCTGAATGGTGGAAGATGAAGCAGAAGGAGGAGAAGGAGGCAAAGCACGACAAGGGTAAAATGACTGCAGCAGCAGCCAACGACGACAACGATGACTATGTGCTGTTCATTGGTGTCAACGACAACGACAACAACTGTGATAACGTCGTGTTGGCCGTATCCCCCAATTTCCGCGAAGAAGCCCATGCTGCCACCAAATCCACTGCCTGCAACATGATCATCGACAGCAGCACCACATGCCACTTCTCTCCTGATCGCGAGAACTTCACCAATTTTCTCGAAATTCCCCCTATTCCAATTCATGCAGCTGACAGCTGTACCTTCAGCGCCATCGGAAAGGGTGATTATAAAACCCAGTTCCCTATGGGTGCAAAGCAGAAACCAACCCGCGTGGTTCTGCAGAACACCTACTATGCCCCAAACATGGCTTTCACGCTCATTTCGGTTAGCACGCTCAATCACGCCGGTTATTCACTCCACATCAAAGACGCCAGTTGTGCCATCAATACCCTGAAGCCTCAACGTCGAATGATCACCTGATTCCCTATGATACAGGGACTTTATCACGCATCCAGCCAGACTGGAGAATCACCACCTATCAAGTGTGCACACGTCACCGCCAATGTGATGACCATCAACAAGCTTCACTGGATTATGGGTCATGTCAATCATAATGACCTGCAGCGTGCAGTAACGGAGGGGACGATCACTGGTGTCAAGCTCAATACAGACTCCAAGCCCGAGTTCTGCGAGGTTTGCATACGGGCAAAGGCGATGCAGCAACCTATTCCACGAACAGCAACAGATGAGCAGCCGACTGAATATGGCAGAGAGGTTGTGACTGACGTATGGGGACCAGTGTCTGTTACGTTGATCGCTGGCGCCAAGTATGCAATGACCTATACTGACCTTGCCATGCACGAGCAAAAGGCCTTCTTCCTCAAAAAGAAGTCTGAGGCATTCAAATGCTACCTCATCTATGAGGCATGGGTTAAACATCAACGTGGCGCCAGCATCAAGATCCATGGATCCGATCCCGGGGGAGAGTTCACTTCGGCAGAATTCACCCATCATCTTGATGCAGCCGGTACAGTCAGACATCTCACCGTGCACGATACACCCAGCTCCAACGGCGTCGCTGAACGCAGCAAACACACACTCACCGAACTTACATGTGCCTTGCTCATCGGATCTAAGCAGCCGAAGTTCCTCTGGGCTGAAGCTTGGTCCCACGCTGTTTGGCTTCGCAATCGTTGTCCAATGAGCACTCTTCTGGGTTTCAAAACTCCGCTGGAGATGGCAACAAAGAAGAAGCCGAATCTAGCCAATTTATTGCAGTGGGGGTGTACAGTGTGGGTAAGGCTGAAGAAACCTGCAAAGCTTGACAACGTTGTCATGGAGGGTGTCTTCATGGGTTACGACATGGAAGCAAAAGGTCTTCGGATCTATTGGCCGGTAAGCGAAGGGTTACGGTCGAACAAGATGTCTATCACAACAAAGACGATGCTGGGAATACCTCGATTGAGGGGGAGTGGTGGGATGATGACAATATGGTCAATGCTCCGATTCCTGAGGCCCCAACTGTGCTGCCAGCGCCGATGACACCTCCAGCACCTCCTGCAGGCGATAATGCAAAGGATAATGTGGCAGAACCCGAGCTCACTGATTCCAACGAGCTCCCGATGCCTGAATACCTCTGCACCACGCCGTCGCCCAAATCCAGCCCCATGCCAGCTCCAGAACCTTCCGTGCCCAAAACACTTGCTCCACCGCCTCCACGCCCGCAAGAAGCAAAGCAACGGCTTAATCCCTGCTGATCCGAACACAGGACGTGGTCTTCGTGCGAGGAAACCACCAGGTTTCTACCACAAGCTCAATGAGGGCAAGATGGCCAGTGAGAACGGCCAAGAGGATGTTGCTGCTTTGTTCCAGATCCTAGAAGATGAGCTAGACAATGATTCCGACTTGCAGCTAGACACTGAAGATACCGCACTCTACAGCCAGGTTGTCGAATTTGCAATGGTGACTGAGTCGGTGCCAATGACATTGTGTCAGGCACTCGATGGTCTGATTAGATTGACACTCAGTTTCGCAGCAACAATGATCTTCAGCTCCCGATTCATCCTCAACCTCTCTGGTATGTCCCACATATTACGCCGGAGATGGTGGACTTTTACAGAACACATCCGTGACCCGACAGATATCTCTTCATCACGGACATGCCACAAATCATGGGTGCAGGGCGGAAATACCATCTCGGGGGCAGATGGGTCGGAACTCGTCGTCGAAGTCATGAAGAATGTGAACAATATGGCCAGGGATGATACCCAGACCAAGAGCGCCAGAGCCCAATGAGGGTGCCGAAGACGGCAGTATGGCTTAATTTCGCGGTGTTCACTCCTTTATATAATGGACTCCAACATCGAATTCATTTCTTGGGTTGGCTACTGCATGTCAAGAATCATTTCGCATGACGTAAATAAAAGTTGGAGTGAGCTGAAACTCTTGCCAGCCCCTAATCTTAAAGCAGTGTCACCCTGTTGACAGTTATTGACTACCCCTCTCTTTTCCTCGCCTCACCTTACTTTCTAGCCTCTCCCTCATCAAGGCCTCATCCCCTGTCTCGGCTTCAATATGCATCGGAGCTTGGGTATTCCAGAGATTGTGGGGATGATATGCATCCAAATTTTTCCGGAGAGCGAGCATGAGCTTCCGTCCCATAAATCTCTGCAGAATCTCGCTGCCCTTGCCAGAGTCTGCAGGGCTTTCCAAAACCCTGCCCTTGATCTCTTATGGAGCAGTCAAAGGACGATAGTTAATTTTCTTCAATGTATGCTGGAAGATGTCTGGGACCCAAACCACTTCATGGTGAGTCTGACGGTTCCTGAATATTTGTTGTTTGCAAAACTGCAGTTGCTTCCAGGAATTATGTCAGCCCATTCTGCCAATTGATTGGGAACGACCTATGTTCTATGCACATCACATTAAAATCTTCACTTTTGATCATGGCTTTTCCCCTGCATCGGCGGATCTTGTTGAGACCCTGTATCTTTGTTTTCCTGGGGAATGTGTCTTCCCCAATCTCGAATGTCTTGTTTATTATACGACCGACAATCATCTCTCATATGTTTGTCTTTTCCTCAGCCACAGAATCACATCCCTCTCTTTCGGACTCTGTGATTCCAGTGCTCAGCTCTCGCTCATTCCGACTCTTGCAGTCCAATGCCCATTATTGAAGCACATATCCATTTTCACATCCCCAGACCTCCAGGGCCAGTTTGAAAGCATATCCGTCCTTCTCCGGGCTTTGCCCCGTATCCGATCACTCTCTGTCCCTTGCCTCGATCACGCTGCACTTGAACACATATCTAGGCTTCCTACCCTCGACTCAATATGGTTCACTGGAAAGGCAGTGCTCGACCCTTCTATCTTATTTCCCATCATGCTCGACCAACCCACGTTCTGCTGCCTCGACGCGCTGGTTCTGAATGGAACAGGAATTGTAGAAACAACCCGTGTCATGGGTATATTCTCAAATCCTACCGTGACCTCCCTCCAACTCGAGGTCACAGATTTTCCCACAGCGATTGCCACCGCCAAATGCTATGCTGTTATATACCAAGCCGAGGGAAGGACTAGATGAGAGACTCCGGAGCCGGAACCGGGAACCGGAGGATTGGAACTTCCGGAAAGTATATGGGGAGATAACACAAGCACCACAGGATAGAAGGATGTGCGTACTACCGAGGCCGGTGAAGGAAGGAAGACCAGGGAATTAACCGGAGGACGACTCAGTGCAAAGCAGAGAGCAAAGCAACATTAATTATCAAACTGAAGTACATGGCATATGTAAGGGGTTTATATAGCTAAGTCCTAATTGTAATCCTAAAAAGGTGCAAGTCAGGTGACCTGTCGGACATAACAATAATGCGAGTCCCAAAGAGGATGGAGAAGTGATGTCAGAGAAATTGACAATAAGAACATGGATTATAAAGACGGATAAACAGGAAATGCTCAGTAATCCTTCATTGCGTAAAAACCCGATGATCTGCACTGGGTCCGAAGATATTCCGTCTGGTTCAGGGCTCCGGTACCGGACATGGACCGGAACATCAAGGACCGGGAAAGCATGGATATAACAGTATCCCCCTCTTGTGTTCCTTGCCCTCAAGGAACAGAGATGGAATTGTGGTGTCCAATGAATAATAGTTCTGGAAATGGATGGAATGAAGTCTTCCAAAACCGGAAAGGTTCTGGAAGGTCACGTGCTGTTGATATTGCACAACTGCAGTCGTGGCGTGACTCATAACTTCTTTCTTCTGCTCCACCACCACCAATATTCTCAAATGTCCCCCTATGCCCCCGGATTCAACCCCAATGACAGTGGCCACGACCAAGAAGGCTCCGATGGCAACCAGAAGGGAAAGAGAAGAGCAACGTCCAGAGAACTTGATGACGACTGGCGCCAGCAAAAGCGTCAGAGGAGGGAACAAAGGGCGCAGGAGCACCTGGAGCGCCTCTGGGTGGAGTTGGAGGAGGCCGCGGCGGCTCAGGCAGAGATGGAGGTGAGGGAGGCCCAGATCCATCAAGAGTTTGATGGAATGGACTGGGAAGACGCGGAGGATGAGGAGGAGGAAACCGGGGAGGAGTCGGTTGGGCATGGGGGCCCCAACAACGAGATGGATAGTGACCAGGAGAAGGACCCAGGCCAAGGTGCGTCTCAGTGACCGGAACTGACTGGATACTAACCAGTTTCCAGAGTGCGACCAATGCAAGAAGGTCGCAGAAATCTGCGTAGTTGAAGGCAGTTCCTGCGCCACCACCACTGCCTGCAACCGTTGCAAGGCAAAGAAGATCAAATGCTCCCTCGTCGGACCATCAAAGCGTGTCAACCAGCACGAGTTAGCGAAGACACAGGGAAGGAAGATGACTGGAACAAGTTCCGGTAATGTCACCGCACGCTGCCACCGTCCTTGTTATGTGGAGTCGACACCGGAGCCGGAGAATAGCCCTGGGCCTACCGGAAGGGGGGAAATGGGTCCCAGGACTCGCATTGACGACATGCGGGTCCTGTTGAGCGACTTTGAGCGTCGTCTCGACGCAATCGAAGCGTCCCGGGAGAAACACCGAGTCTGTCACCACTGGGTGAACTTGGTTTTAACCGGACTGGTGAAGTGGCTATCCCAGGATTACTTCCCGGATGGCGCCCCAGAGTGGATGATGGACATCATCCAGGGATTGGAGGAGGACAGGGAGTCGATGGATCCTGATGAAGAAAGGGAGGAAGAAGAAGGGCGACCGGAACTGGAACCAGAAGCAAAGGTAGAAGAGGAGGAAGTGCAGATCCAGTCCAGTCCGGAGTGGCCGGAAGGTTTCCAGACCGAGGACGAAGAAGAAGAGAGAGTGGCAGAAGAGGAACCCCAAGACGATGAAGATTTTCAGGAGATCGAGGAAGGAAATGAGTCCCTGCCTCCAATTCAGGTGGAGGAGCAACCAGAGGAGTCAGAGGACGACTAGACAATTGTAATATAAAAGTTTTCTGAATTATTTTTCTTTCTTGTTTTTTTCTTGAATGCTAAGAGAGTCCGGAGTCGACCGGAATAACTGGAAATACCGGGAGAGTAAGAAGGAAAGGATTTCAAGGGTTTGGTCCAGGCTTGTTAGGAAAATGATGATGAAAGTTGTCGATATGTTCATCGGCATCAACGTCATCTGCACTAACCCAACTAAACTGTTCGTCGGTGTTCTCGTAGCCCTGCCATTCAACCAAGTACCGGAGTTGGGTCCAGGGCAACTGGAAACAGTGATCGATCTTCGAGTCAACGATTTGTTTGATCTCATAATGTTCTTCACCGTCAATGATTTCTACCGGAGCTGGAGGTGGTTCCTCGCGACTGGAAAATGGATTCGGAAAATGGGGCTCGAGTTGAGATATATGGAAGACCGGATGAACTTGTGAAAGGCTTTTTGGGAGACAGATGGTATAGGAAGCCGCACTAGGTTTACCAATGACTTCGTAAGGCCCAAGGTGAGTTTCCGAGAATTTTGAAGTGGGCTGTTTTGTCTGGATATACTTTGTCGTGATAAATGCTTGGTCGCCGATCTGTAACCGGGAATCCGGAATACATTTCCGGTCAGCAATTTCTTTATATTGCTGCTGAGCGAAAGTGATTTGCTCCCGGAGGTACTGATGGAGGTCCTGGAGATCGACAACATAGTCTTTGGCATACATGTTCGCGACATCGCGTTCCGGGTGGATATTGATAGCCGGATTATAGCCTTTATTCGCAAAGAACGGGGATATTCCGGTAGAAGCATTCGGAGAGTTGTTCAAAGTGAATTCAGCTAGGGGAAGTAGTTCGTGCCAGTCGTCCTGCTGGTACAAGGTATACATCCGGATATATTGTTCCACAGTCTGGTTCATGCGATCTGTTTGTCTGTCCGCTTCCGGATGATAACCGGAAGTATAGTGCAGCTCCATAGAGAGGAGTTCGCCCAAGGACCGGAAGAAAGATGAAACAAATTCAGAGCCCCGATCACAAGTGACATGGGAAGGGACACCGTGCTTCGAGAAAACGTGAATACGGAAAAGCCGGGAAAGTTCCAGAGAGTCGATATGAGCGTCACAAGGCACGAGAATAACCTGCTTAGAAGCACGGTCAACTATGACAAGAATAGTGTCGTACTCGCCAGAAACCGTTAATTGTTCAATGAAGTCGATAGAAATGGAATCCCATGGCCTGATGGGAACCGGAAGAGGCTTAAGCAATCCGTAAGGACGGTGCCTAGGCTTTTTGTTTCGCTGGCAAAGAATGCAAGATCGACAATAGTCCTGGACGAAGTTCCGGCATTCCGGCCAGGTATATTCTCGGCGGATGAGAGCTAGAGTGCGATTCTGACCAAAATGACCGGAGAGAACATGGTCATGCAAGTACTGTAGAACACGTAGTCGCAACTCCGGAGAAGTTCCGGAGACCAGAGGCACATAAATGCGCTCATCAAGCCGGAGAAGACCGGAAGGATCGAGAGTCCAGCGGGAAGTGTTACCGGAGTTCACAGCGTTAATACCGGAAACAGCGGCAGGATCATCGTTGAGATGGTTGCGGATATCTGAGTAAAGCTTCTCAAGATCCATAACAACAGTAGCTCGAAGAACAATTTCCTTGAGAAAGGTAGTGCGGAGAGATGCAGAGAGTTGATCTTGGGTGAAAATTGGGCGAAGGTTTTGCGGATTAAGCTGGCCATAAGCCCTATCCCCCTCTTTAGGGTAGATGTCCCATCATCTAGTCAATGCATCTGGTTTACCTCCGAGCTTTCTGGGCCGGAACCAGATTACCATGTTGAAATGGCAAAGGTACTCGGACCACCGGACTTGGCGGCGAGTAAGAATTTTTGTGATCGCAAAGGACTCCAAGTTCTTGTGGTCCGTGACAACATCGACCGGAAAGGTTGATCCCTCGAGATAATGTCGCCAAATGGTGAAGGCATCGAAAATAGCGAGGAGTTCCTTGTCGTGTGTGTCGTAGTTGAGCTCTGCCGGACCAAGAGTCCGTGACCGGAACGCAACCGGGTGAATATCACCATCGTCTCCTTGAATTGAGAGAATGGCTGCGATCGCATAATCGGAGGCATCAGATTCAACGGTTACTTGACGACCCGGAATCCAATGGTGCAAAACTGGAGCCTCTGTATAGGCGTGTTTTAGTGTGTCGAAAGATAGTTGACAATCTTCTGACCAATTCCATCGGACATTCGACTGGGTGAGCTGGGTGAGCGGAATCGTGATGGAAGCATAATTCCATATAAAATGCCGATAGAAATTGCAGAAACCAAGGAAGGATTGAATATCCTTGACTGTGCGGGGAGTAGGCCAGTCCGTAATAGCTGAGACCTTCTCCGGAGACATCCGGAAACCTTCCGGAGACAGGATGAATCTGAGATACTCACAAGTAGTTACGCTGAACTCGCATTTTGGAAGTTTGCAATAGAGTCCTGCGTTCCACAGATGTCGTAAGACTTCCTGGACGTGACTAGTATGTTGGGAAGGGTCGTCGGAATAGATGAGGATATCATCCAAATAAACGACAACGTAACTGTCCAGCAGATCAGCGAAAATAGTGTTCAAGAATCGCTGGAAGGCAGCCGGAGCATTTGTAAGTCCTTCCGGTACAACCCGGAAATCGTACGAGCCATAGCGAGTACAGAAAGCTGTTTTGGGCTCATCACCTGGAGCAATCCGGAGAAGATGATAGGCGTGCCGGAGATCGAGTTTGGTGTAAATTCGTGCTTTTCCGGGAGCATCTAGGAGGTTGGTGATAAGTGGAAGTGGATAGGTATCCTTCTTCGTGATCCGATTTAGACCTTGGTAATCGACGCAGAGCCGGAGAGAACCGTCCTTTTTAGCGAAGAGGATTGGAGCCCCATGACTAGACCGAGACGGATATATGAATCCGGCCTTTAGGTTGTTGTCAATGAACTCCCGAAGAGCAGCTAACTCGTTCTGGGAGAGAGAGTAGACGTGGCCGACCGGAGGAACTTCGCCTTCCTGAGTTTCAATTTTAAGGTCATATTCTCGATGAGGAGGAAGATTGTACGCCTCCTTCTCTGAGAACACGTCGGCGAAGTCGTGGTATTCCGGAGGAAGACCGGAGAGGTCCAGAACATCAGCTGAAGCAGAACGAGCTTGGGCATCCTCTGTAGGACAAGCAGGCAAGGTATACTAAACAGTATCCTTGTCTCGAATAATAGCACTATAAGCCGCAGCAGATACCAGTGACACAAGGGGAACGGAAGTGAATGGACGAGGCTTAGAAGCCTCCGGAAAAGGCGGAGAAGCCTCGGAAGTATCCATAGAAGGACCGGAATCTGGCGAAGACGTTGGAGTCGGTGTAGGTTTCTCGTCCGGAAAAACCGGAACCAGAGATTCCTCGTCCATAATCTGAACTACCGTAGCTGGAACAGGCATAGCTGTCTGTGGTGTCGACGATGAATCACCGAATTGACCGGAACGGAATGATATAGTAGCGTCAGACCAGTTAATCAACGGATTAAAGTGGTTGAGCCAATTGTATCCCAAAACCAAGTCACAGGGTGAATCAAGACGGGTAACGAAAAATTCTATAGGATGGACATCACCAGATGGAAATCAGATTAGCAGTCAGAGCTGCCGATTAATGATTGTTGAAGAGCCATCGAGATACCGGAGTCTAACCAGAGCAACCACATACAGTGAAAACCCATTTTTTTCGCATTCTTTCAACGATATAAAACAATGAGAAGAACCAGAATCAATAAGAGTCCGCAAGCAGAAGTTGAATCCCGACACAATTCGTGACAGTATGGAAGGAGATATGGTTGCATATTCTTCCGGACCGGAATGGGTATAGTCCGACCAGAACGTAGAGACGTGAAGATCGACGTAAAGGGCATTAGGGGAAAGAGTGGAAGCGTTGAGGCAAACCTCAGGAAGCACCCCGGAGTCAACGCAACTCGGACCAGATGCTGAGGTATCCGAGCTACTGATTATTTTTTTGACTCGGAGGCTTCGGCGGTTGTAGCAGGCTTTTCAGCCGCTGCAGATACCGCCTTGGCCTGAGCATATTCCGGACGCTTCCGACACTCCGAAGCTGAATGACCGGCACCTCCGCAGAACATGCAGAGATTGAGTCGAGATCGGTGTTCCCTTTCATCTTTGGTGAGTCTCCCGTGCTTATCGAGTTTGTCGGCATACGGCTTTGGAGTCCTAATGGAAGACTGCTGAGCCGGTCTACCGGAAGTGGCCCTCGTCGAAGGTGGTGACGAGGAAGGGTTGCCAGACTGCCTTCCGAAGGTTTTCTGACTGGAAGGGAAATTAGACGGTTTAGACGACGAGTTGACACTTCTGTGTTCTTTTGACTGATGACCGGAATTCCCGGAGCTTCTGGAATTTCCGGAACCAGTATCACCACTGCTAATTTTCTCATGCTCCCGCTCTCGCTGCTTCTCCAACTCGTGTTTCCAATAGTGAGCATCAATCCGTCGGGCAATATCTTTGACCCCAAGCAAGGTGTTGACATAGTTGTGATGAACCATTTCATCCTTGAGCCGGCGAGGAAGACCCTTGTAGAATTGATGTCGCAGGGCATTGTCGCCCCATTGAGTAAGGACTGCGAGATGATCGAAACCGATGATATAAGTAGCAAGCCGGTCTCCAGTTTTCATCTGGCAAGACCGGATGAGATCTTCAGCATCTCCCACCAGATCTTGCGGACCAAAATTCTCCTGGAGTTCCTGAACAAAGCACGGAAAATTTCCGTCCCAAGCCGGAATGGAACTGGAGTCGGAAAGGTTTGGTTCGAACCACTGCTGAGCAGTGCCCCAGAGATATGACATGATATAGAAAATCTTGTCATCGTCCGAAATAAAATCCTGGTGACGTTCCGCAAAATGCAGGTAACACTGAGTGAGAAAAGACTGGAGTTTTGCCGAGTCGGAGCCATCAAAAGTATCAGGATTGCGGAGATTTGAGCGAGTAGAACAAGGTGGAGCCGAGGAATGTGTGACATAGGACTGAATTGCATCCCGGAACGTACAGATAGTGCTGACAAGCAACTGTTCTGCAGACTCGGGATCTGGAGGAGGAGGGCCTACCGGACCAGGTGCAGGTCCGGGACCGGGACCGGGTGGAGGACTGCCAGGACCACCTCCACCTCCACCCCCACCACCTCCTCCAGGATGATCACCGCCACCACCATCTCCGGGATGATCACCTCCATTATCATCATCGGGATCAGGAGGGTCTCCGTGCTCCGAACCGGAGGGTGAATGATCACTACTGCCATCGCCAGGTTCCTCGGCCTGAGGAACCGGAGGTAGTCCGGTAGACCCGGATTCCTCTACATCCTCAGCAATAGGAGGATAAGGAATCGGTGATGTGCTCTGCTGGATGGCTTGAGCACGACCCGGATATGGAGATCGTGGAAAAACAGTAGGATTATCTGGAGTGTGAGGACTTTGAACGAGTCCCGGAACATTAACCGGAAAGATTGTCGGAGCGGAGAGGGAGACCAGAGCTGTTGTTGCAGCTGTCTGGCGTGTGCGAATAGCGACGTTAGGAGGAAGAGCAATTGGACCAGAGGGAATAGTTGACATGGAATGAGAGGGTGAAGACAAAGGAACAATCTGCGAGTAGAGACGAGATTTGCAACGACCCTCAGAAATATCGGGTGCCACAGGATTAGAGGGTAAGTGTGACTGTCAAGTACCAGATTCCGTCAGGGCCCATCGGGGTCCGATGGGTCCTGTCAAGACAATAATTTTATGTGAACGATAAGGAAAGAACATCACAAAGGGGGGCTTCGTGGACAAGTGTGAAGTCCTATCAGAGGCCGGACGGAGGTCCGACTCGGGGACCGACGGAGGGAGTGGACTTGGCTTCAGCTTGTGCGCTGCGCCCTTCTCTACACCCAGTGTCCAATTTCGGAGGAGAACGGAAGACCGAGAGGATGCGGACTGAGAAGAGGGAAACTTAGTCGATATTCAAACTGACTAGAAGCGAGAGTACATCGAGCTATTTAAATGATATCATAGTGTAATTAATCATCGGAGGCCGAGAGGCTCCGTGATGGGAATGAGTATGTAGGAGTCAATGTAAGTCAATGCTGTGTCGGCGGATGTCGGAAGGCCGAGGACGCCGACGAAGAAAGTCATAGTGAATCATAGGGAGTCTTGAGCATATGGTGAATGAAGTGGCCAATAAGAATGGGGATGTTACAATTTGGTGATTCTCGGAGGCCGAGGGAGTCCGATGTCACGGTACGTGACAGTGACATAACCAGCCAGGATAGGTGAGTTTGATAATACTGTTATATACCGAGCCGAGGGAAGGACTAGATGAGAGACTCCGGAGCCGGAACCGGGAACCAGAGGATCGGAACTTCCGGAAAGTATATGGGGAGATAACACAAGCACCACAGGATAGAAGGATGTGCGTACTACCGAGGCCGGTGAAGGAAGGAAGACCAGGGAATTAACCGGAGGACGACTCAGTGCAAAGTAGAGAGCAAAGCAACATTAATTATCAAACTGAAGTACATGGCATATGTAAGGGGTTTATATAGCTAAGTCCTAATTGTAATCCTAAAAAGGTGCAAGTCAGGTGACCTGTCGGACATAACAATAATGCGAGTCCCAAAGAGGATGGAGAAGTGATGTCAGAGAAATTGACAATAAGAACATGGATTATAAAGACGGATAAACAGGAAATGCTCAGTAATCCTTCATTGCGTAAAAACCCGATGATCCGCACTGGGTCCGAAGATATTCCGTCTGGTTCCGGGCTCCAGTACCAGACATGGACCGGAACGTCAAGGACCGGGAAAGCATGGATATAACATATACAGCATGTCCGACACACCTCTCCCATATGTCACTTGAATCACTTCTGTTTAACAGTGGTTACGCTGCTGAAACTAGCCCAGCCACAGATCAGATCGAGACGTATATCATCACAAGCCGCCAGCTTTGACCTCTTTTTGTGTTCGTAAATGTGAAAATAGTAACCCTGAAGACCCCCATCGGCATTGATCTCGACGATGACACTGTTCATGCAATGGCCCTCGCATGGCAGTGCATCGAACAACTCATAATAATGGCCACTTTCACCAAGACGCCACCTCGAGCGATGCTGCAGGCCTTACATTCCTTAGCCCAGCACTGCCTGGCGCTCTCATTCTTGGAGATGAATTTTGATGCCTCCACCGTGCCAAAATTGAAGAACTCCACAAGGAGAATGCACCAAACTTGTCGAGGATATACAAGACCCGGCCAACACACACATTCAAGAGCAAGGCACATTTAGCTGAGAGGCGGCACATTCAGATCAAAGTGCCACCTTTGAACCAAAGGCAGCACTTGCCTTTTTAGAAATGTGCTGCCCTTGGCAGGCACAACCTTGTTGCACGCTGTCACGTCCCGACTTTTTCTCTTACCACCACCACCACCACCCAAACCACCCTGCCGAGGTGTCGAAGACGGGTTTTTTGAGGTGGGGACTACCGAGTCGCAAGCGGGGATTCGTCTCGCATCGTGCAGGCGGGGACTGAAAGCAGATCCAGTACGTCCTGCATACAGGGATTTCGTTTCAATTGCTGAGCGGTCTCAGACAACATCAAGGGATGGGCGGCAGGCAGGATAGGACAGAGATGGGAGGGTGGAGGCGCGCGGGTGGACAGAGGCAGCAAAACCGAGGTAAGTGAATCGTCTGCCCCCGACCTCAATATCTCGTGCAACTCGATTCCATGCAGACAAGGATACAGGGTATTGCGGAGTACTTTTGCACTCCTCCAGTTATGTCCAGCGCTCTGCGTCCTGCAGATGTTGTGCTGGCTTGGGGGGCGCATATCTTGCGCCCATTCGACCTCCCGAAGGTGGGATTTGGACTTGGCGGAGGCCCGGCGCGGCATTGTAGGCCCCTACAATGTAGGGAGAGTGAAGGTCTGCTTTTATTTTAGCAAATTCATCTCTACAGTCTTCGTAGTGTACAAATATAATATGTGTGGTGTCCATCTACTTATGCCTATTCAAATATTTGGGCTGAGGGAGACACACAGGATGTGTAGGGTGTTTTGCAGGATCTTCACCCATTTGATGTTTTTCAAACCATCGATGGTTTGAATCCCATGTGTTTTGTTTCTCTCTCATTCTCACTCCAGACTGCTTGACACTCCTTCTACTCCATCCTGATAAGAGATAAATAAACCGAAGCTATTCAAAAATACCTTGCACCAGAGCCAGCCAGGACGGCAACCCAGCATCGGAATAGGCCGTCCTTGAGTCGAAGCACAGCACATAAGCTGGTGAATGTGCCGGGCTTCGGCGAATGTGCCACCTCTGATCTGAATGTGCTGTAACGGTGCGGGTTCTTCCGAAACTAAAACAAGGCACAAACAAGGGGATAGGGGGCAGAGTTACTGGCGTTGGAAAGACGACCAAATAGATTTTACAAGGCTAACTATATACTCTACTAACCGATTCCCCAGTAAGTAAACATCTGGAACCTTCGAGTCCGTCAAGACGCCGCCCTTCACATACCATCACGGACGGGCATCATTGCCGCCGGACGGGTTAGGCGACGAAATGGGGAGATCTCGCCCAGCGCCGCTACATGTGCCGCCTCTTGAATGTATGTGTTGGCCGGGTCTCGTCCATCCTGCCTGCAGACTGGTCGGAATCGATAGAAACAGTGTTGGAGATCTCGAATATCTAGTTTGTAGAATTTTCTGAATCAAAATGGAGCCAGTAGGAGCCGTGGAATACCGAAAAAGTCGCGGAAAGTGTTGAAAACCATCGGAAAAGTCGTGGAAAGTCCAATAATGGTGTGGAATGGGTGCGGAGTCGATGTATCCCATGAAATAAGCCATGCGGAATCCGAATATCGTATTTGCGGAGCTTTGGGAGTTGTAGAAGTCGTGCAGAGTGTGAAAATGTCGAAAGTCGCGCCAGCGATGCGGCGCGTCTATTTTTAGTACTTCCGATCGGATGCTTCCGCGCTCAGAACTGAGCGGAGCTCATCAACGGAAGTGCGTGAAAGTGACATAAAATATTTTAATATTCATATGAAGGGAATAGAACAAGTTTGAGGCTCTCTCGTCCCAACATATGTGCTTTTTGACAACATTGGGGGACGTCCACCTGCCAGAAATGCGATTTGATCGCACGATATGTAAATTTAAACTCAGATCGACTGGTCTGTCTACCAACGAGCTTGCCTCTCAAGTAGACAGAATGGCTACATACTGGTCTAGGTTTATTCAGATTGAAAACATTAAGTATGAGTTCCCTGCCGGGCCACACCATGGCCCACACCCCTCAAGTGAATTAATGACTAAAAGGCATGGTTCAATGGGCACCCCAGACATTTTTATTTCCATCACATACACTGCAGCGGTATCGTTACGTTTCTTTCCGCTAAATTTTATTACCAATCTGTTTACTATCTTCTGGTGCACATGTTGTATTCTCATTTTCTGGAAATCAGTCAGGGGGAGGCAGTGTCTCTGTTATCACGAGCCGAAAAGCGGCATCCCCTCTTCTTCCTTCTGTCATCGAAACGTCCCACCAGATTGCACCATGGTCCCACGCGCTCCCACCCTGCGTCCTGTGTCCTCCCACCTCTCTCTCTCCTCTCTTCACCACTTGATTTTCGCCGTACGTCAACTCAAATTTAAAGGCATCCAGTACTCGTTATCGCAACTCTCTGAGCCTCAACCATGGGCAAGAAGCGTGTCCTCTGTAGCTATGGCGTCGATGTGGATGCGGTCGCAGGGTGGCTTGGATCCTACGGCGGCGCAGACTCGACTAGCGATATAAGCCGAGGTCTTTAGGCTCTTCTCCCCAGACCGCCAGCTGCGCGTCTTACCTCTCCGCAGGACTCTTCGCGGGCACGGTGGGAACCCGGCGGCTCCTCAACCTTTTCTCAAAATACGACATCAAAGCGACATGGTTCATCCCCGGCCACTCGCTCGAGACGTTCCCGGAAGAGTGCGCGCTCGTGCGCGACGCAGGGCACGAGATCGGGCTACACGGCTACTCACACGAGAACCCTGCGGACATGACGCTCGCGCAGCAGCGCGACGTGCTCGACAAGACGTACCGCATGCTCACGGAGTTCTGCGGCGGCACGCCCCCGCGCGGGAGCGTCGCGCCGTGGTGGGAGACGAGCCGCGAGGGCACAGAGCTGCTGCTCTCATATGGGATCGAGTATGACCATTCGATGAGTCACCATGACTGCCAGATGTATTGGCTCCGGACGGGCGACGAGTGGACGAAGATAGACTATGACAAGGAGGCTAAGTCGTGGATGAAGCCCCTCGTGCAGGGACAGCCGACGGGGATCGTGGAGATCCCTGCGAGCTGGTATATAGATGATCTGCCACCGATGATGTTCATCAAGTCCGCGCCGAACAGCCACGGCTGGGTCAATCCACGTGACGTGGAAGCCATTTGGATGGTGCGTTCGCCTTCTGGGCGTTTTCTTACATAATTTGCTTATCGGTTTCCAAGGACCACTTCGACTATTTTTACAGAGAATACGACGAGTTTGTGTTCCCGATGACCATCCACCCCGACGTCTCGGGGCGGCCGCACGCGCTTCTCATGCAGGAAAGGTATTTCGTCTTGATGCACCTGATCCGCAATCGTTTCACCGTCCCCTCAGAATTATCGAGCACATTAACAAGCACGATGGCGTGGAGTGGGTGACCATGGCGCAGATGTGCGACGAATTCAAGAGCAAGAATAATCCAGCGGAAGGCGCGCTGATGCCGGCTTCCCGAGAACAGGTCCTCAAGAAATTGAAATCTGAATAGTCCAAGGGTGTACATTGTATGTATCAGTAATATCGACGCGTCTCCACGATCGTTCCACCACTCGCTGCGGCGTGGAAGCTGAGGCCCCCGTGGTTCATGGTATTATTCAGCATGTTGTTCGCCTGGGTCATTCCGCTCTGCGAAACCGCTAAAGAAAGGATCGCACGGCGCAATGAGGACGCGTACCATTCTTCTCTGTGCGACGTTCAGCCACATCTGGTCTTCTTTCAAGAGTGCTGCGAGTGTATGATTCAGCGGAATGCAGCGAATATCGGAAGAATCAAGCCAACCCGCTTGTTCCTCGGGTCTCTCGGCGATGGCCTTCAACTCTGCGAGCCTCGCTGCCATGTTAAGGGGTATGTTCCAGCGCATTTTGAGCATTCCGTCGCCGGACCTCTTGAATTTCAGGAAATACCATCGGCTGTCGTACATGCACAACGTCGACCCGCGCTCGATACACCAGCCGCCCTCGCTGAATTCGACGAGCACCTGGAGCCTTGTGAGGCGCGGTGAACGCTTGACTCAGAAGACAGACGAACCTTGTATAGCGGATGCTCCGCTGAAGTTATCTCATCGTTGTCGAAATCTGCTAGAAAACCGCCTCTGAACAAGCAGATATTCGTTTTGCCCTTCCCAAAGAGCATGCCAGTGATGGCCGCATCGAAGTCTGGGACTTCACGCTGCATCCTACCCAGCTCCTGGATGAAATAGTCCGGGAGGACGCAGTTCCACGCGCCGTGCGCCTTGCCGCTCACGAAGTAGTGCCCGGGCTCGCTGCTGTCGGGGAAGGATACAAAGGATGCAGCTGCTTTCCCGTTCGTGCCAGCTAGATGGTCGCGGATATACTGGTTTATATTGCCATTGAAATGGACTGTGTAATTGTGAATTGAAGGGAGGGCAGTGAACGATCAGTATTAGACGAACACTTGTCTGTCCCAGCGTTGAAATCGACCCAGGTGTCGAGCGATTTGCTCATGCTAGTTGGACCCACTGGTGAGCAGGATCCATTCTGGCGATAAATCCCGCACCTTATCCACAGTGTCAGCGAGATATTGAGCTCGGTCTTGGCGTGACTCGTGAAAGAAGGCGACATATTCTCGACAAAGTGCCGCCGTCCGTGACCGATAAAATACGATTCCGGGGAGGAACCGAGTACGATAATTGTGTTGGGATTGCCAGCCATATTTCAGGAGCGGGAGTTCTCTGGGTCACGACTGTGAGACGAAGCGCTGGTTATATGGGCAGCAACCCATGGCAGTGCACTCATGATCGATATCAAATCAATCGCCCTGAGTCCAGGCTGGATGTAGTTTGACTTGAGTTTGACAGGCCAAGACCTCAGGGTGGATCCTTGGCGCCCTGTATGGTTCGGTCTACTTCCGGGACGTACCACCTACTAAGTATGCAGATACTTATCAACACATCCAAGCTGCAAGGCTCCGCTGTGGAAGAGTAGGATGGACCGCTGGTCGCATTCCCTACTTTTCATATCTCCGTACGTACCTTACGATACATTGGTCCTCGGACCGCGTATTTGTTTTGTACGTACACATGGCCAAATATATCCTCCTTACACCCAAACCACCACCATCGCCGTGGCCAGTGAAGAGAGCGCTCCACCGCGAGCACGCCGCCAGTGAACCCGATACACCCGAGCCCCAGATTCCTCCCCTCACCGAGCCTTCACGAGCTTCACCTGCACTCCACGCCCACACGGCACATTCCGTCTTTGACACCCCATTTCTATTCCACACGTACACGACTTCCTCGGGACCTACACACTTGCTTTCTACCTCACCCGTACTCCCCATATCCTGGACGACCTACCCATCAATTCTGTCTACGAGACGCGAACTCGCTACTGCGACACCGCAGTAATACACCTCCCTCCCTCCCTCCCGAAAGAGAGGTTTTTTTTTTGCAGCTTTCTTCATCAGACTTTTGACTTGCTTTTGACGAATAAATCGTGACGTTGGGCAACGCCAAACAAGCTGAAACAGCATCCGATCACACCCTTCACCAAACCTAGGTTCGGAACAAGCCCCGTTCTGACGGATGCCAAACAAGTAAAATTCTACATGCCTTGCGCAGTGCGGCTACCGCATGTAAAGTTAAGGTACCTTGACTTTTTCCCCCTGTGTTAGGAAAGCAGTGTAGAATCGGCCAAGCCATCAGGCAGTGCCAGATCCGAGTCTGTGACAGTAGGAAATACCATAGTCTCGCATGACGACACAAATAGTGTGCTAACTTCCTCCCAAGCAGACACAATGTTGAGAGTATTCAAGTTTGGTAGCATCTGAAGGACACAAAGAAAATGGATGATTGGTTGCCAGTTGTCCACCGTGCACTATACCAATGTAACTGTTAATGCCCTAAAAAGAGTGAGACTCAGAGACGGTGAATGGGAGAAACTAGTTATGAGGTGCCTATCACATACTGTAGTAATCCGACCAAGTGTTCAGGTGACGGGAGACGGCCACCTGTGAACTGAACACTTGGGATGTAGGTGATGGTGACAGGAGCATTTTTCGGCCCAAATAGGTTCAAAAATAGCAACATTTTCAGTCCGGCGCTATTTATGGTAATTTCTAACAGGATTTGTCAGAATGATCACCTGAAAAAGTGAACACTTTAGGTGACGGGTGACACCCCGTGAACACTTGGTCGGATTACTACAGTATAGCTTGCGATGACTGGATTCCTCTCATTTGCCGCTCCAGCATTTTTGGCCGAGTTCTGATTTTTCACTCAGGCCAATTACCTCAGGCCCACATAACTGGAAGAAATATTCCACGCAAAGGGTGGCAAGTTCGAGAAAGTGTGCACACCAATGGGTCAGGGCATTTCGGCGCAGCAGGCACCGGCGCGCATCGGCGCAGCAAACCCGATATATTCAGGATCCTTCAAAACACCTTGATATGATTGAAATACATATAAAATTAATTGAGATGTTGTTTAGAGCTTTCTGGGAGGACCATATATTTGGACATGCAGTATTCTGACCCAAACTCTAGGATGCTTAGGTCAAACATGAGCATAATTTTCGACTCTGGCTCATAATTTCATCAACTGGGGACTTCTGTGTTGTTTTGGGGGCTCAAACTCATCAATCCAAGTCATTTGTGACCCAGATTTGATAGATGTCCGCTGAAATTGTCGCGAGCCACGCCGTGAATGCGATCAATATTGACTCTTAACAGGATAGTGTTTGACAATTTCCATGAGGAGTTCTGTAGGGAGGTAATAAAAGAGCAGGAGGCTCCTGAGTGGTGACAAGACGACATGATGGTAGGATGTGGCCCATGGGAGGGCACTTGTTGAATTGTGAATAGCCCACTTTCGGGTGGAGTTTCAAAGTGTTCGGCTCCAGACTTCCGAACCCCATTGGCTTGAACCCACCGTGTTAAGTACTCGCAATGGCATCCAAGCTTGCCACAGGTTCTGCCTCCGACTCTGATTTCGGAACAATTTTATGCAATTTCAAGTGAGTGTTGGCTTTGCCTAGTCAACTGAGTTATCCTTATTGAATGTCTCGGCCACTGGCATATGTGCTTCTTCTGCATCGCTGATGTCTTTGGATTTTAAATCGACCTCGTAAGGTGAATTTCGATCGGAATTTTAAGAGAGAATTACATGTTTTTTTAGCTCACTCACATATTACGGCCCACTTTTTTGTCTGTACCATACCGTCAGGCTCCTGGCATTGATCTGTATAGTACGGTATACAGGACGAGTTGACACCGAATGACCCGTCAAAGATATGGCCATAACCATACTTTACTATTTCGACCAAAAGTTCAGTCACAGGTCACAGCCTGGGCTGAACCTTTGTCAATTATGTCACAGGTTACTGGCCTTTTGGATCAATGTTTTGGCATAAAACCAGTCGGGAAATCCCGAAAAACCTCCTGATATAGGAATTTCCCATGCATTGAACATCTGAAAAAGTGAACGTCTGAGGTCACAGGTCACAGTGGCTGAACTTCCGGTCGAAATAGTACAGTATACATACGGTCCACCAGTGTTGGCAATTAAGGGTTAAAACTTGGCCCTCGGGGCCATTAAGGGTTAATCTTAAGGTCAGGATTAGGGGGCTTAAATCCATTTTAGGAAATAATTTCTTATGCCCAATTTTGCCGCTGTAGAGCATTGTATACCATTCCATGGGTGAGAACAAGTAATTCTATGGCTTGTACTTGTCTTCAGAACATTTGATTGCCCTGTCGTAGGGCCTAGCATCCTCCTCCACCTCTGCCAATGCCTCCATCAGTTCCACCTCATGATCAAGGTCCACTTGTGAAATTTTAGTGACCAGTTTTTTTATCATGCCCCCGAAAAGAACAGCCAGGGATTTTCTTGACCTTGGGCTGAGTGATGCGAGGGGTGGGCTGGCAAAGTGGAAATCAGATGCGCAAGTGGCAGCGGAACTTGAGAATAATGACAACTCTGATTCTGACGATGACCATTCTCCAAACAATTTGGGATGAGACAAGTGCATGCCTGTGCTCGCTCTCTTCCTCATTGTACTGGTCATCAAGTAGATCCCGATAGCGAGGAACAGCAAGTAATTTTTCGACAGATTTGTCATTTTTGCACTTCTCACGATTCAGGACTGCACCGGCTGCGAGGTGATCCACATTGCCAGCATTAACCTGTATGGTATTCATCAATGAGGGAAACAATAAATAAATGTGCTCAGATACTTCGGTAAGCTTCTTAAGTCTTTCTAACCCTGTCTGACTGTGGTGCAGGGATTCCGTGTTCTTGACATCAGAGAAAACACGCTCACACCCAGCCTGGTAACTGGTTCACCACGACTCTCAGCATGGTGAGCGCAAATTGTGCAAGGTCTGGGGTGCTTGCTGAAATGGCAGTCCACACACCAATAGGATCTTTACCCTACCCAGATTTTAATTAGCAATGGTACGCTCCAACAAAACAACATACCATTGTCGCCTCATAATTGTTGCGCGCAACGAGCACAAAATGTATTTCATTGACTCATAGGGGATCACCGGTAGCCTGGCCCACGGGTGGCCCGGACCCTTAAGCCTTAATGTTACAGGCCCGACCGTTAAGAGGCCACGGGAAGCTCCACCAAAGCCTTGTCCAGGCAAAACCCAAGATTTTGGCCTCAAAAACCCCAAGTCAGACAAGGGTCATCACGTGAGTCACGCGTCGCCTGTGTGACTCCCCCCAGAAATGTCACAAAATGATGTCTGTCAATCAAAACCTGGCCGCTCTGGGCCTGGAATTTGGGAATAATTCTTGGGAAATTTCCCTCAAAAACCTCAACTCCGGACAAGGCTTGGGAATTTTTTGCCTCAAAAACTCCAACTTCGGACAAGGAAATCACCTATTTTCGGCCTCGAGAACCCCAAAATCCGGACAAGGCTTTGGTGGAGCTTCCCGGGGCCTCCGTTACAGCTCTTTGCAGAACTTAGGGTGCAGATGATTTTTTCCCATTTTGGGCCATTTTTTATCGTTTCCGCCAGAACACTTGTTCTGGGCTCAATTCTCAGCGGATTCCTTTGGGACATGGACCAAACGATTCAGACTGGAAATTTAGAGGGCATGGCATCTTGCGATTTTTTTTGAGCAGCCTGGGACGAATATCTGGGCCCAATTCGGAGTTTTTTCGGTGTTTGATGGCAGGCCAGCTGTAACAATAGACAACAGGCCCCAATTGACCTAGATTTCTGATAGAATGGACTTGAGGTTACCCCAGAGGGCATCATATACTCATATGGTTAATTTTGGACATACCTCGCATATACTGCTTGCCCCAATCACCAAAATATTTGACCCAGGACATTTTAGTGTTGCAACAATTTCTGGACATGTTTTGAGTGAAATTGGACCTCAGACGTGACCTGGTATGTTTCTTGAAGGCATGGTTGTCGGATTATACCAGGAATGCCTTGGAACAGCTTGTTTGATTGCAACACGTGATCCATCCGAATCGCGACGCGTCGCGCGATGACAGTTCTTACAGATTGATCTTGATGTTCAGACCACTTCAAATATTCTTTTTGTATGCTGTAACTTCGATGTGGATGGTATTATGGACAGGAATCCTCAAACATTGGCAGGGTGAACATGGCTGATATTCTCCTAGTTGAGGTGTGCAGCACATGCGAGGTATGTCCAAAATCAACCATATGAGCATGATGCCCTCCGGGGTAACCTTAAGTCCATGCTATCAGAAATATAGGTCGATTTGGGCCTGCTATTTATTGCTACAGCTGGCCTGTCGTCAAACACCGAAAAAACTCCGAATTGGGCCCAGATATTCGTCCGAGGCTGCTCAGAAAAAATTGCAAGATGCCATGCCCTCCAGATTTCCGGTCTGAATCGTTTGGTCCATGTCCCAAAGGAATCCGCTGAGAATTGAGCCCAGAACAAGTGTTCTGGCAGAAACGATCAAAAACGGCCCAAAATGGGGGAAAAAATCGACAGCGCCCTAAGTTCTGCAAACGGCTGTAGGGCACAGACGTTTTTTCTTCCTTTATAAGACTTTTTTGATCCCCTGGACCAGAACAGCTGTTCTGGCCTCAGTTCTGGTCGGTTTCCTTCGAGAGTATGACCAAACGATCCGCACCGTAAATGGAGGGCATGGCAACCTACGATTTCTTCTGGGATGGCTACAATGAATACCTGGGGCAAATTCGTGATTTTTGATATATTTGAGCGCAGGACAGCTGTAGCTTTGAATTGTGATTTCCTATGGGCCTAGATTTTTGATAGCATGTGTTTGGGGGCATTTCAGAGGGCAACCGACCAGAACTGAGGCCAGAACAGCTGTTCTAGTCCATGGGATCAAAAAAGGAAGAAAAAGGAAGAAAAAATGTCCCCGCCCTAAGTTCTGCAAAGAGCTGTAAGCCTTCCGCGTTAAGGCCTTAATAACCCTTAACGAAATTAAGGCCTTGAACCTTAAGCCAACACTGCAGTCCACAGCCCTAGCTACCACCAAGTTCGCCAATGGGTACTAATCGCTTGATGCAGACGCACAATCAAATGACTGAGGTACGCCTAACCTGTCAACTAATTCCGTTCTGTGAACTGGATGTATCTGCACATGTTGAGTGATTCGGATGCGCCGAGAGTTATCACAGCCGAAGTGGACAGTGTTGGCTTAAGGTTTAAGGCCTTAATTTCGTTAAGGGTTATTAAGGCCTTAACGAGTCAGGCTTAACGGTCGGGCCCACAACGTTAAGGCTTCAAGTGGAGGCTCTTGGTTCAACAACCAAAGCTGGTCATTCGGTGCGGACGTCCACACGAAGATCGACAAGTAGGGTAGCCAGAGGCAAATTATTGATCGCAATCGCTTATGTTTACGAATGATTCTCCGTCAGAATTCCACAGCCTCAAAATGAGATTTGCACTAACGGGCAGACCAGTGCATGATTCAAAGTAAGCTCAGAGTTGCTGGCTAAGTTCCGGGTACAAAGCAAGTAAACCAAAGAATGCCGACGAATTGAAGTATCCCACACTAAGACCAAAACAAAGATATCGAGTTCAATGGAACATCACTCCTGAGCAACCGCAGTTACTATATGTTTCCCCCCCGATAGAGTTATTTCGGCACTTGAACTTATCTTCACCTTCTTCCCATTCACGCTGACAGAGAAGCCCCTCCCAGTGCCCAGCAGCTCCGACGGCACCCTGAACACTCCGGAAGTTCCCACAGGCACATCAACACTCAACGAAAATGTGGTCGTCCTTCCGGCGGTCTTGACGGTCCACGACGCACCATACCACCCCAGGCCCGTCTCGAAACCACCCTCTGCGCTTGGTAGACCGGCGAGATGCGGGCTGAGGAGCCACTCAGCGCCTTGCGGCGCCGTGACGCTGAGCCCGAGCACGTAGATCGTCAGCGCGGAAGTCGGGCCGGATGACCAGCCGTGGGCGTGCGAGGTGTAGGCGGGGTCGTAGTTGTAGCCGCGGTACGAGCGATACCTGAATCAAATGTTCAGCGCAATGAAACCACGAATGAGCTGCAACCAACCAGAGGGAGCCATTCGCGGTGAATCCCTCCAGGAGGGTGCTTTCAACTGAGAGATTCGTGTACAGCATGTAGCCCCACTCTCGGTGCAACAGATCCATTGCACGGCTGGCGTTCCCTGCCTCAAAATGCGCCTGCAGCTGTGATAAGGTCGTTCAACACTCCGGCACGCGAGATTCGGACATATCATCTTACCTCGAATCCACTGATAAACGGTGAGATGGTATCGGGAAGCTCCGGGGCCACAGGACCGAACTCGTTCCAGTTCTTCTCCAGCCCGGCGCTCACAGACGCCGCCTGTTCAGTTGAGCTGGTGATATTGAACAACACTGCAAAGGAGTTGGCGTCTTGCGGACAAAGCGTGGTCGTCACGTTGTCTCGGTACATTCCCAAGCTTTCCACCCAAAAAGCCTCATTGAAGTTCTGCTTCAACGTCGTGGCATTTTGTGTCCATGCAGAAGCGAGGCTTGTGAGATTCAGATACGATGCGAGGGATGCACTTGTGAGTAGAACCTAAATGTCTGCGTCAGTGCCGAATCGAGAGTAACGCATAGGGCGTCGTACACGGTATAGGATGGCATTTCCTTCTGCATTGAAACCGCCCCCACCGAGACGGGCCCAGTCGCGCAGACCAGTGACGTCCATCAGACCGACAGCCGGGTCGACCTTGGCCTCGAGGAAAGCAACGGCCTTGGTATAGTTGGCCCAGATCGTCTGCAGCCATTCGGTATCGCCCGAGTAGAGGTAATAGTTGTCTATGATCGAGATACATTTGAATCAAGAAGGAAAAAACAATGGGAGGATAATCTCACGCGTTCCGATCAGGGTCCAGCAATGGTAGGTATCGGATCCTAGTTGACTCAGAGGTGGGCCCGATTCGGGAAGAGCACCAGTCGTGGGATTTATTGCGGACAACATCGTAGACAAAGCGTTGCGAGTGGGAATTAAATCGTTGGTGGAGACAAATTGAGTAGGTACCGCGATTCCCATGTCGCCTGATATCGCGGTTCAGTTTGCGGATGGGGAAATGGAGTATATTTTACCTGGCCAGACCGCACTGGATCGTGAAAGATTTCAACCAAAGCCGGAGTACCTAGACGATTTGAGCGAAAGGACGCACCGATCGCGCTTTGCACCTAAATCATTGCGTAGAATGAGTGATATTTTAACAGAGAGAATAGAGAACGAACCATCTACGATGATTGGGCCAGCAACACCAAGAGTCGCGTTGTTCGCCCAGTCTAATATCCCGTCAGAAAGGCTTCCATAAATAGGGATTGGGCGGATTGCTCACGTCCTTCGGAAACCACCGGGATCTGACGTCCAGTGTGGAGTGGCACCGTGTTTGTTTGAACTGTGTAAGCGCCTGCCATCCATACTACACATCACGATTAGCACACGAATCAAAGGTAGTGAAGAAATCGAAACATTTTGTGAGGAAATTTGGATCGTGAAAGGTGGGATCAGGGGCTGAGAAGTAGCCTGTGTAGGCCCGCAGGTCATTGACGTGCGGCATGAAGGATATGCTGCACGAAACGTTGGAAATTGTGACTGGTGAGGTGGAGGTCGACACAATGGTAAGAAAACGGAAGCCGCCGCGGAGAGAAAAGGCAGGCTGCGTCCAGAATCCGGTGGGTAGTGGTGCTGCAACATTCAGGACGCCATCGTATGTCGTAGACGCATCAGGGAACGTAGAGTCATCCGAGGACGTCGGGCGTATGAATGACGGGGACTCGGAAAATGAGAGTGCAATAGAGGAATTTGCGGTCACGGAATCGAAGTTGAGGGATATGAGGCCGCCGACCTGGGGTCCAATGTATTATATGACGGATTCAATGCATGAATTGCGTACCTCGACACCAAAATCTAAGGCTACCCAAGATCCTTGACCAGAAAGCGTGGCAGCACCGGCGTTATTCACCAAGCACGTCGTGTTCTGCGCCGGTCCTTCAACTTGCCGTATGGCAGCGGGGTAGACTGTCTTGGATTTTGGGGCATAATTGAAGGCGTCCCAGGGACCGCTCGGTGCCAGGGCAAGCACAGTAGGAACTGAGAAGAAAACAATGCCGAGAAGAGATATTTCCTTCATTTTTGTGTGGCTAGCTTCATTCCCCGACTCTTCTTATATCCGCAGCATGCGAAAGAAGAGCGGGGCCGTCACAGGACCACCATCTCACAAATAGAAGCGGCCCGGCGAGATGTCGTGACATATCTGCTGAACGAAGGATCACTTGAATATCTTCCGGATCCGTAAGAGCCACTTGAATACTTGCGGAACCGGACAGCGAAGACAGGGCTGGGTGGCAGTCTCATGGATGTTCTGAACAAGAGGGCGCAAATATGTACAAACTTTCTTCAGCTGTGCTGTCAGGTGGTCCGTGCGTGGGAAGATATCAAGAAAAAACCCTCGCTTTGACCTCCTCCATGCGGCGAGGGCAACCGCCGCGGCGTTTAGGCACCGGAGCTGTTAGGCGGCGCTTCAGAGGCCCTACATATTTGTCGCGTATGGTTCCGTATGACACAAGCCTTCTGCTCTCGCGTCCTGGCATTGTTATCATTTACATGGCTACCGTGGCGTAAAAATGAGGTTGAGTGCCTCGAGAAAGTGGCAGAACCACCCAGGTATCTACGTTTCCGTAATCCTTGCTTGCTCCTGACTGGTCCAATACGTCAGTCATATAACCTCCTGATTCCCAGGTCCTGACCCTGCGCGGCTTATCATGAACTATGCGACTCGGGCTCTACAAAACTTCGATAAAGCTACCCGGGAGCCTTTCCTGCGCCGGGCACATGTTGCATTGCTGCTACTTCTTCCCCACTCTGGGCAACTGGTGCGACGCCGCCAAGGCCGACCTCTTCCTCAACGAAGTCTTCCACATCCCCAGGAAGATATATCCCTTGACTTTAAGATACGATTACGAGCTGTGTTTGTTCTTGGAGGCGGATGGAAGCTGTTACGTCCATGATGACTTTGTCTGGGATTTCCTGTACTTCGTCGAGGATTTCAAATCCCGCGACAATTTCCTGCAGCGCTTCATCGACGCGCCGCTGTTCAAAGTGGAAACTGCTCCCGACGACATGGAAGTAGGTATTGTGAATGGGTACGCGAGCAGAATACTTTGCGGGAGCAAAAGAAAACATGACGCTGTGTGGGTCGTCACTCGGTGAGAGATATCTTTTAGCCGCAGCGTATCCTCTGAAGTCTCGTAGTGTGTGTGGCGGTTTTTCGTCGGATAAACTCCTTCTCAAATACTTCTTCTTAGTTGTGCTCTATAAATCGTCTTTAAATCGTTCAAGTATTCAAAATGGCGACTCGGTGCTGAGCCGAGTGGAGGTGCTCGCCCCCACTTGCCACCTCACCTCGGTCAGCTACGAGAAGACGCTGCCGGTCCAGCGATAGCGTGTGACGACTACAACGAAGAAGAGCGGCGGTTTATTGTGCTAGTGATCGAGAAGCTGTCGTTGAAACGGTACAACACGGTAGAATTGGTAAGAAAAGCAAAATGCATAGGTCGATATGGGTTGGGATCTAGATCGAGAGAATGTGTAACGTGTATGTGGATGTAGGGAAGTGGGACAAGGTACATGCGTGGGAACGTGCGATTGAGATTGAATAGATTGGATGGCATCGGAGAAGGAGTGTGTGGCGCATCGAGTAACACAACGAATGATGGTCAAAGCACAGGGAATACAACCAGAATGAGGAGAGCCTCGGTCAGAGGATATCGCAGATCTGGAGTATACAACGGCCGGCCCTGATTTTTTACTTTGGTGGCGGGGTTTTTGGACCTAAAATTAAGATCAACGACGTGTGGAAGCAAGCCAAAAGCGATCAGCCGCACCGAACAGCCCCGACCGTGGGGGAGGAGTGACGACAGTGGCGGCCGGAACACCAACGGAAGGCGAGAGGAGCGGGTTCGCTTTTTTCGTGAACATATAAGTAATCCAAATACTTGGCAAGGTTCGAAACCTACGTCGCCACTGTGCCCATGCCGGGAGATTTGGAGCGGGTGCAGGCGGCGGCGGGGGAGGTGGGGCAGTGGGTGCAGGCCCCGCGCGGAGTGCGAGTTGTTTGCGTTTGGGGATATGCGGTGGGTGAACGGTACGCCACCCACCGGGTGCGGGGCCTGGTGGTGGCGCAGGTTCGGCGGGTGGCGGAGGCGCTTCGGGAGGTGGCTAGAGAAAATGCAGGACTTTTAGTGAACTCAACATAAGATTTTATTGACTTTTAACGCACTGGTGGCCTCCAGCCCGGAGAGTATACGCCATCGGCGCTGTGTTTCGCCTTAATACTCATTAACTCCGCTATCTCGCTGCAGATCGCGGGTCGCGGGTATTAGGTTGCCGTGAGTCAGATAGATGCTGGCACTGACTATTCCAGAACACGTTTCTCATCGCGCAGCTTTCCGACCTCCGCAAGAAGGATCTTCACTTCGCCAGCAAGAGCTTTGCTGAAATCGTTAATGTACCTGATTTTCGCTGATCAGACAAAGATCAGGGAGAGAGGGGGTTGAAGACCTTGATCCTCCAGGCTGACTCTTTCCCGTGGGGGTGGATGTCATTAGATGAGGGGATGGACGGAGAGGGAGGAGGAGACGTAAGACGGCGCGAGGCAAGGAGGAGGCTCAGGATGTGCGGTCCGAACGTGGTGATGCCTATGATGGCCGAGAATATATCACGTGTCCATACGATCTCGGAACCAATCTGAGGCTCATGCAAGCAACATGCAAGCGCCCACGGATATTATTTCCGAGGGTTCAAGGCGAAGTAGATAAATGGATTATTCTCCCAACCAGTCCCATGCGAGAAGACGTGGCCTTGTAGAAATTTTGAATGGCTTACGGGTCCGTTAATTGCTATTTGAATCCGATCATTTCAAAATGATTCCTTCAACCTTGAAGCTTGAAGTATGGTGCATGCCAGTGGCACTGCATTCAAGAGGTATTTAGTACACTAACACCGAATTAATTATTTCACTCTCCGTCTGATTGCCAATCATGAGCACAAGTATCCGAGAAAGTTCCATATAACCAAATCTTTAGTCCGAATCGAGCCTCTTCGTTTCCGAATACAACAGGATTAGAATAAGAAACCTCCGTTGGGCTTCTTCCCGGATATTGTGCGAGATACGCAAGATGGGGAGCGAGTCCTCGGAGAATATTCGTCCGATGTATGATGTGAACGCCGCGACTACTTCCTCCGTGGGCGTGAGCACCTTGTTCAAACTTAGCACATGAACACAGGGCACGTAATAACATACGCCGGCGTACCTGCCACGTATTCTCTCCACCCCAATACTTGACTTTGTACTCTTCACCATCTAGCCAGCGCCAATATCTTGTTCTGCGGGTCAATTCTCAACTTAAGCAATAGGGGCCGAATGGAACACTTACCCCGAGAACATCGATTTCTGTGTCTTCATTTGCGCTACATCTTGTCGCGTCCCAGAGATCTCAAAGGTTCTTTCGCGCCAGTCAATAGTCGCGCCTGCGGCACCGGACGTCCCATCTTCAAGAGCGGTGTGGTGGCGTGCGTAGCCCTTCTTGGTGGTGGTAGTCATGTATCGGATATCATACTCTGAGTCAGAGCAGATAGAGCACTTGAGGATCTTGTGACTGCTGAGTGTGAAGGCGTCCATGGTGGGAGTAGCGATTCAGCGCGTCGAGGGGTGTGTGCAAATTGAACTGCATTAGTCTTGGGGCACTGCCTCTGATGTCGGGTAGTAAAGATTCGCGTTGCTAAGTGATGATCTGAGCAAGGCAGTACGGGAGATCGCAGTTGAGCGAACGTGCGCCTCGCTTGCACTGCAATCCGAGTTAGTGATTGAAAGAGATGAAATCAATGGAGAGCACTGTCAACAGTATAGCATCAGCATCGCACCCACTGCGTTCCGCGGCCCCGGAGACAGACCCTGTGTCCCTGTACCGACGTGTGTCGAGGCATGTGTCGAGGTATCTAGACACATCTGTCTCCGTACCTCGACACACCTCAGTATAGGGGAGACAGCCTCTGTCTCGGGGCCACGGAACGCAGTGACCGTCCAACTTAAAGTCTTAAACTCAATACCGAAATCTTGCCAAAACCTGGTAGAGAAACAAGCACGCAAGAGATGGACACGCATATCTGAAGCAATACTGGTACGCTGAAATTACTCCGAGGAAGATTGATGCGCACCATCTACGCGTTCAGCGTATTTTTGTTTGCCTTGTGTTCCCAAGCGAACAAGTTCCAGTACTGGGAGTTAAAGAAATTATCCATAAGCGAAGGATAATTCAATTCACAGACCAAATTACGCATAACAGGAGGCCAACAGGTGCATCCTAATTGACGCTACAGCATGCTTAAGTACACCCTGCAGTTGATATATTAAACGCGCCCCGGTTTTGTGCCAGTCAAAGCCCTCAAAAAAGGTACTCCCAGCTGGATTTCTGGCTCAATACAATGGCGGTGGGATAAATTCAAAAAATAAAGATCATAAATCGCAATAAAAGTTGCCGGCGGAATGATCCAGCTTACCTCAGCATCACAACTCGATACCAACAAGGGGTAAGCTCCTCTGTTCCATAGGACACCAATTGCCCTAATGATATTGATTACTCTACAGCTATTTATTTCAAAAATTTCTAGCTACTCAGAATTAGTATCGGTCGGGAATGTCTGTGCAATGAATAAAATACAATACATTCTTCGATACCACTCCGCTGGGTGCCGGCGGAGTTTGGCTCCAGATCAACGGCAACTGCCTGCTGCTTCCAATACCCTTCAATCTCTGGTTGCTGGGGCTCCCGCTTGACTTTCCTGGGCCAATCATCATATGGGAACCTTGTTATTTCTTCTATTGGATGCTATTCTGACTCAATTTTTTTAGCTATCTGGTCTCTCATACTAATCTCAATTTTTTCTTCCCTGCCAGCAATAATCTTGGCCCCAATCCTGCCTCATTTGTGCTGCTTTCCGGGGGCTTGATGCGTCAGAAATCGCAGTTTGTGTCCAGTAGACTAATCACAGCTCCCAGAACACCTCGTCGCGTGGCTTAAGCCAAAAAGCTCAAATTTTCTTCACCAAACACAGATGCCCGATTTACATGCCTGATACCTGTGTATCTACTCTGCCCACATTTTTCTGTGTGCATTTCGGTTCCAATGATTGAAATTATTCAATGCAAGAGAACCATATAGGAATCACAACCCAACATCTTTTCTGAGTGTAAAAACAGTTTTAAGTACTCATGCTCACCTTAGTATCAGGTGTCTTTGTGGCTGATTTGGATCTTGGTGTCATGAAATTCGTGATTTGGGACGTCCCGAATATAAAATCTTCAATAGTCAGGATGAAGCACTGACAGAGCGACTTCAAACGCGCTTGGAGAATTGAAGCGGCCACGCCGCGGAAGCCCCGGACCGATGTCACGTGTAATTCAAACTCCGCCGGTATCCGATACTGGTATCAGTGTTGAGCAGTCAATGACTTTTTGACCGGGTCAAACCCGGTTTTGACTGGACTCGGTCAAAAAGTCAATGACTGGTCAAAATGACTTGACTCGTGTGATCGGATCAATATTTGCTCAATCGGGAAGCTCTGTGATATCTTCGTCGAAATACCGATATCTTCGTCGAAATACCGGTAATACATCATCTCATGACTCTATCTACACGGGATAACATCTGGAACAACCTCTGTTCATTCTCTCCCGTTAAAATACTCGGAAAATTCGCAGTAGAACCTCGGAGAATAGATTACTTTATAAACTGCTCTCCCGGCGCTCTGAGTCGTTGCTCGCATCCAACTGCACATGTCTGGCAAAGAAGCAACTTCAGCCTGGTACTGGACCTATCTTGTTCAACACCCCGACGCATCCAGCAAAGTCAAAGCGGTCAGGGATCGTGGTAGGCGGGGAGACAAGCCCAAAGTTTATTGCAAGGCTCACCTTGAAGCCGACATTCGGGATGTACGGGATATCGACCGTGCTAATGGTGCTGAGGCACGGACCGATGGCGAGATTGCTGCTACGCGTATGTCTATCCTTTCCATTTAATTTCTGTGGTGACAATCACTGGCAGTCTGGTCCAAGCCCCATACTTTGAGGCAGGGCTGGATGATTGGGAACACCGTAACGATGCTCAATCACCTCAAGAACTGCACACTTGTCCCTCAGGCAGTTCGAGAAAGAGCGTCTCAAAATCCCAACAATGCGGGCACGGGATTCTCATCTCCGAGCAAGCGTGGTGGCCGTCTTGCTGGTGCGAACTTGTCGCTCGTAGTTTCAACGACTCTAACTTACAGTTTATTTGCTCAAGCTCCATATCCCACAAGTGCGCATGATCATCGTGTAGGCGATGCTCCGCCCATGCTCCATCTGGAAACGCGCAGTTCCTCATTGCCATCCGGGGACTCTTTCAACGTCTTCGGAAGGACAGATGATTTCGCCTTCCCAGCAGATTTGCATCATGGTCCCTTCCCAGCAGATTTGCATGGTCTTCATCGTTCGTCCTCTGTTGTATCGCTTGCACCTTCTGACTCCGCTTCTGCGGTGGCGAGTCAAAGTAGTCGCATATCCCAGTCGCGCTCACGCTCACGCCCTGTGTCCGCTTCATTTTCCCCTGCGCCATGGGATGCAAACCAGCAGGCATTTTTTGAGGAAATGGTCCTGCGTCTTACTGTTTCAGCTAATCTCCCTTTTGCTTGGGTTGAGAACCCGGAATGGGTGGAATTTTGTGCCGAACTCATACCGCAGGTGGGTTTTAGTCACCGTTCTCGGATTTTCTCACAGTTCAAATTTTCAGGCTCGACCGATTGGTCGCACAACAATTACTCGTCGTCTTCTACCTAAGGCCATCAAGAAAGTTCGTGAGGACGTCCAAAGTAACTTGACTGGCAAGAATGCGACAATACAAGGTGACGGGTGGACGGGCATTAACCACCATCATTTGAATGCATTTATGGCTACGGTCGAGCGCACTGTGAGATTGTTTCTGCATTTATTCTCAAACTCATCATGTCTCTCCGCAGCTTCATACCATAAAGGTCTTCCAGGATTCAGCAGAAAGGAAGACTGCTGAGAATTATGTCGTTCAACTCGAGGCTGTCTTCAAGACACTTTCCGATGAGTGGAAGGTTGTTGTTGTGGCGGTAACAACAGATGCGTCGGGAGAGTCGCGCAAGGCTCGGATCTTGTTTGCAAGAGGACATCCATCGATTGTAGTTCTTGACTGCTATTCCCACCAAGTCCGTTGTGTCCTGCTGGTTATTAAAAAATACTACTGATCTCCGTAGATAAATTTGATAGTCGGAGACTACTTCAAAGCCAACACCGTGTACATGGTGTTCGTTGACAAAGCGGTGGAGCTTATTTCGTGGCTCCGGTCCAAAACACTGGTCCTGGCTTTGATTCGCGAGGCTCAGGAGGGTCTCGGCGAGAGACCTTCGGCCATCATCCGGGCTGTTATAACTCGCTGGACTGCTCATTATCAAGCCTTTCGCCGGTTGCAGCAAGTACAATCTGCACTCACCGCAGTTATTGAGAAAGAGATGAAGGCGAGTCTGCTCCGCTTCCACCGAAGTTGACTGTCTGACCCGGTTATTTAGCTGCCTCCGAATGAGCGCAATTTTGTCCGAGGTGACAGGAAGGCCCGAGAGAAATGTTTGGCAATGGTCGCGATAGTGAGAGATCCTTCATTTTGGAGGGCGATTTCGCAGTTAGCTTTTCTCTCTCACTCCCTACATGTAAACCTCGCATTTTAATTCAATGACCCAGAATGGTCCGTCACCTCAACCCGCTTGCAGTTGCCTGCAATGTGGTGCAGTCGGCATTTTGTTCGCTTGATACGGTTCTGTTGGCGTTCGGGCTTCTTTATGCGAAGTATAAAGTCTGCGATTTTTGATCTTTTCCCGTATTATATCTGACGCTGCCACTTGTAGGTTTTCCTCCATGAGGACGGCTCGGGATTTTATATAGACGAAGAAGACAGCGGAGTCCGTGCTGTGCTCGATAGTCTGGAGAAGCGCTGGAAGAATGCGGGCAGAGAACAGGAGGTATTCATTGCAGCAGTGCTGCTCAACCCATACTTCAAAAATTCTCCCTTTTCCCACCTCCCAATTCTCAATCGTGCCGGGATCGACCTCACTTTTGAAAGGCTGTGGAGTCGATTTTTCAAGCAGCCTGCACCTCCTGACTTGCGAAAGAATTCCCGAGAGTACTTTGATGGGACGGGATTCTTTGCTGGGCTCCAGAGCTACTGCACCAGTGAAATTGAGAGGAGGCGGGCAAATCAAGTAAGCTGTTACTATTTACACTCGATGGCACTGACAGTATTTTAAAGAATATTGACCTCGATCCTCTGGATGCATTGGATCAGTGTGGTTTTCCTGGGGTCCCTCCATGTCCCCTTGTCCGCTTGGCACGCCATATTCTCTCAATTACTGCGAATTCTGCTTCTTGTGAACGTTTATTCAGCCAGTTCGGCCTCATACTAACAAAGCTTCGAAATCGCATGGCACCTGGAACGTTGACAGACTTGGCGGAGTACAAAATGCATATCCGAGATCAGCATCTGCGCAAAGGCGGAAGCGCCCGCCTTCGTCGGCGGTTTGAAGCACGGCGTAATCAGGATCAAGCCACAGCAGCACCACCTCGATCCTCTGCGCAAATGCCTCGTCCTGCTCCTAGTGAGGACGAAGACACCGTAATTCAGATCCCAGCTGGTGAATCCCTTTCTCACCTTTGTCGCCAATCTCTCATATCAGCAGCTCGTTCGCAGAATACCATCAAGTCTGCCTTCCGAAAATTTATTGAAGACTGTCAAGAGCTTGCCGTGGATGACGACCTCCTAGATGACTACGATGACATGGAACTGCAGGTTCCCCTCACTCACCATCACACCTTCGAGCCCGTTCTCCTTTCTGACCTTTTTGATTACACGAACAAGCATTGGACAAACCGCTTCGAAACCTCGCGGGGAATGACACTGGATGAAGAGATGGACCTGTATGAATTGCTAGATTTTGATGCGGAGGGGGAGGCAGAGGAAGAAACGGTGGATGTAGACGATATTACTGAGTCAATCCTCGTTGAATAGGGACCGTATCTACGTTATTTTGGCTGCCCGGCCACCCCCGACGTGGATGATAGATATGTATTATGTCACCCGTCAACCCGCTGTCAAGTCGAGTCAAAATGACTGGTCAACCTTGACTTTTGACCGGTCAATTGACTTTTTGACCAAGTCAATTGACTGCACAACACTGACTGGTATCGACCAGCGCCATCAGTATCGAGCCGGATTTCCTGCGCCACCTTCGCACTCATATTGGGCACAAGTGCAGTGCTCGCACTTACCTCCGAGTTACTTCCTCGGCTGTTATCTCCGCTTCGTTTTTGGAACAAAGCCATGACGGCGATTACGAGGGCCTGAACAACAACATACACCCAATTAGGCGATCGAACGATGATGCCATCATTTTCCTTCTACTTCTGTGCCTCGCTGGTGCCTGCTGTTGCGTATTCTGGGACGAGACATTGACGGCGAACGTTATGTGGCTCGTAGGAAACAAGGAGACTTAGGCTATCTCTTGTTCTTCCCTAGCAACGCCTGACGCGCCGTGGCGCTGAACGTCCGACAGGTCCGCTCTCTAATGGACATTGGGTGGACACACATGTGCCCACAGCTCAATGACCTACTCCTATCAGCTCTCCGGGCGTGGATCTGTAACGTGTGTCCTTGTTGGTCCACGGTATATACATGGACCCACGACCGTGGTTACATTGTTTTCCGCAATCGGAGATGCCTCTTAAGCAGATGGGAACTCATGTCCTTCATATCTCCTCCTGCTCGTATTTCTCCCTGCGGCTCGCATGGACCTCTCGTCAGATACCTGTTCGACCGGCTCTCTTTCGACACTCGGGTAATTGTAATATCTGGTGGATCGTGTCATGCTGACGGAGCTCCTCAGGAAACCTGAACTGCCAGATGGGTGGATCAAATGTGTTCACCCGAACGGCGTATTTTATTACTACTGTCGCAAGAACCGCCTTTTGACGCCGGACCACATATGCGACCCTCTTACTCTTGAAGCTGTACTCAAAGCGTACAATGAGAACACCGGGTGGGTGGAAGCTATCTGCGATCTCGACCCTCCGGTTTCGGATGCGGAGATGCTCGTCGACCACCGTTGGGATTATCCCAGCATCGAAATAGTATCGTGGCAGAGAGGCGAAATCTACAACCTAGCAGATGGTAACAAATCACACATGCCGTAGACATTTTTATTAATGCGAAATTGCAGAGATTACCCCCAGGCGTAAGTCCGACTTCTGGCATTATGTCCAGGGATATCCCATGCATCACGCATATCTGCCTCCTTATATGGAGACAGAATTTCTGAGCGCGTTGGCTTTCGGATCCGTCGGTGTGTCTTTTCTGACATAGATATCGCGGATTTTAATGTTCATCAGAAAGGGTTTTCGATGTCCAGTTTACATCTTGTCCTTTTGAAGATCATCAGATTGCACGATTCATTACGGTATACCAGGACCTGAAAGGTGCGCCATCTGATTTTTCTTGCTATTGACCTACACATACATATGGAACATCCAGAACTTGACCGCTCGTATAATGTTGTCCCTGCGCTGAGCTGGCACATCGCACGAACCATGTTCGAAGTTCAATTGGCGCGTGAGCGTCGCGAACGGGGTGTTCCAGTTGTACCCATATACCGGCCCAAACGTATGCCAAAGCGTTTGGATGCCATCGCATGGGATATCATTATCGGCTTACTGCTTTGCGGGACCCTCAAAAGCTACCGCACGCGTCTCGAAGCCACAAACGTCAAAGGAGTCATATCTCTTCCCGATTTTCGTCGCCTCATGGAGAGTTTGGTCGCTGAATGGAGCGGTGAGCGCATGCTTGCTATCGTACGTCGACACAACCACTTAAGTATTCTTCAGATTCTAACCTGGTTGCCACTGTCTTCGTATCGTACGTCTCCATCTCATCCGCCTTGAATTCGAGGTTTAAAAAGCTCTTGAAGCGTAAATGTTGGCTTCCTCGCAGTACCTGTCAGTCAATGCCCTCGTTCCCAAATCCTCATGCTCAGATTTTCGCAGGATATCACCGACTTGCAGCGAGCTTCATCTCTGGTGTCCTCACTGTGCGCTATGACGAGCATAGTCACTGGACTGTACCAAATATGGCAGCATCGAGAGAAGAAAGACGCTGAGTATGAGGACGCGGTGCGTTCAACCGCCTCCTCAACAACCCATTACTGACTGGCAGAACTGTAGAGCAAATATATTCGCCGCTTAAAACTCATCGCCCGCAGAAAACCAATGAAGCGCAGAGTAACCCCACACGACCTTACCGCATGCTTCCTTGCGGTCCCCCTCGCCGCCCTCCAGTGGTCTGTGCTCAGTTTCACCGTCGCCATTGCAGCCTTCTGCATCCAATCGACCCCTCGCTCCGTCGGCCACATCCTGCTCGTGGTTCTCCTCACGATCCTCGCGCTCCTCTGCTGTGGGATGTTCCTTTACTTCTGGCATATCTGGCAGGCTCCGGGACACCGCGAAATGGTTATTCCGAATGGCGCCCATAAGAGTAATCCTCCACTGTGGCGTGACCGACTCGATGCATTCGTAGAATCACTGCGGGATAGGTGGAAGGAGTTTCTGCGTATGAATATCTTGCGAAGGAAGGGCCCGAACACTAGTGCTGTGTAATCGTAGTGCATGTTCATGTAGGTCCAGGTACTTATCACCACACCTTTGTTGTACCTCGTAATGCCGATTGATTTTTCGAGCACGAATCGAGTACATGAACTCGCTGGCCGTGACTCAGAAAGTGGGACAGCCTTGATATTCCGTCTAAAATAATTACACGCAATAATATACAGCAAAGTACTCAATCCTGTCCGAAGAACTCCTCCGCGACGAACTCCCAGACCAACTGTGGCTTATTGAACTGGTCCGTGGTGAACTGGTACTTCTTCGTGCCCGGCTCGTACACGTACTCGAGGATGCCGTCCTCCTTGTTGATGTACGGCAGCGCGTTGCGGAAGTTGAGCGACAGCGACGCGGAGATTGGGAACGGCTGCGGCGCAGCGGGTTCATCCTGCAGGCCTGCAAGCTGCAGTTCGCCGAGCACGCTCGAAAAGTCGGTCACCTCCGAGCCCTTCACGCCGCCATCGAACTGGGAGATGCTTGCGGTGGGTGTGCCGCCGAATACGGCGCTGCGCACGCCGTGCTTCTGGAAGAGGTACGAGCTGAAGATGGAGCAGGTGGACGCGCAGATGCTGTTTGCGACCATGACGTAGTCGATGCCTTCGAAGGGCGGGGCGGTGAAATTCGTCACGGAGTCAGCGGTGCCGAAGTCGTCGAAGAAGGGCTGCGAATACGCGTCCATGACGCCGTTGATTCTCTGGGGGACGGGAGGGTCCATGAACTGGGTGCTGTGGGTAAGGAGGTTTGCGTTAAGCTGCGTGAGGGGACAAAAAATCAACAGGGGAGGGATAGATCCAGATTGGGTACACACATCGCGATAGAAGCCATAGAAGTATTCGCTGTTCTGGTCTTGCGTGGCTGCGGCCGCAGCAGCCTCGCGCCTAATCAGCTCGCCGTCGCGGTACACGGCAGGGAAGCCAGGGTACAAGTCCTGGGGCCATAGTGACCAGAGCGCGACAGCGCCCGCATAGATGTATCCACCGCGGTTGCCCGAGTTGTCAATGAGGATGTGCTTGACGCCAGCGGCTTTGAGCGCGGCGAGGCCCGTGAAAAGCGTCGCGCTCATGCCGTTGATGTAATCGAAGAAGCTTGTGCCGTCCGAGGGCTCAAACTGCTCGAAGTACACGACGCCGACTTTCGGGTGGTCTTTGAGCTGATAGATGTCGAGTGTGGTGATGTGGCCGAACGAGGTTACTAAGGTGCAAATGCATCGTTAAATTAAAATACACGGATTAAAATATTGACAAGCACGGGACACGTACAATTGGGCTGAGCGTAGTTGACTCTGCCAGCAAGCTTATTCTCAGCACCAGCAGTGCGGACGGGACCCTGGTTATCGGGGCGGACGACGGCCTTTCGGCGGGACATCAAAGGTGGAATATTGATGGTGCGGCTCTCCTCAACCTCGCGCTTGCTGACCAGGTCGGACGGGAGCAGACACGTCTCGGCAATAAACGAGGCCGTGGTGTTGCCGTTCCCAACAAAGGTCGCAGCCCAGGGAACCGTGAGCTTCTTCACGCCCTTCGCGGTCTGCAGTGTGACGCTCACGGAGTCCGTGCCGGGGTAGAACGCACGCTGTCCGAAGCGCCCGACCTCCTGCGTAAAGAGCCCCGCGGCGGTATCGGCGGAGTAACGCGACATGAGGCGCATGTATCGCGGGTTCACGGTCTCGTAGGCGCCGACCAGGCCGTCGTAGATGCTGGACTCAGTGGCGAGGTTGATGAGGTACTGGCTCGCGTCCATGCCGTTTATGGCGAGGATGCGCGAGCCGTCGTAGGGCCGTACGTGAACGCCAAGGCTCTCGAAGTAGGCCTCAAGGCCAGAGCGGCCCTGGTTTGGGAAGTCGTAGTTGACAAGGAATGTGGGGTACGCAGTGTGGTCGAACGGCGTTTTGGCGAGGGTACTGATAGAAAAGGGCAGATTCCAGCTGAAGGATTCGGTGCATGCCGCGGCAAAGAGAGTGTGGCCGTCTGCTTCTTTATTCCACACGTTGGTAACCTGGGATTACGCGTTAGAACCAAGGACATGTAGTCTATTAAGATGGTGCCCATACGGCCATGTTGAAGTCCCAGTCAGTTTTGTATCCAGACGTGCTAGTTTGGTGTTGCACCGCTGCACATTATTTTTCAGAGTGCCATTCAACGATAGTGTAAATATGTTGACTCACTTTTTAACAGGGCGCTGATATTGACGTCGTGCGGAATCAGCGGATTCGGCGAGTGGGCGAACCAGGTCTCCAGCGAGTAATAAGGCAGAGCTTTTATCGAAGAATCGACGACGGCCAAACTGCGCGTTTTATTGAACTGCACGTTAAGCTCGCATTTGTGCGCGATTTTGCTCGATACCCAAGTCGACGCCGATGCGACGGTGCATGGGTCGGCTCTATGTACCTCCTAATAAGTCACTAACTTCAGAAGAAACTGAGTGAACTGATGCTGATTTTGCAAGGCCCACAGAGGCGGCGAGAACGAGAACCGAGAGCATGGTCACGACCGAAGGGAGGACAAGACAAGGGTGGGGAGGAGGCCTAGTCGCTTGCAGTATTTCACGCGTTTTCGAGGCTCTCCGACATCGGCGGAACACATGGCGAGGAGGCGAACTGCCAGCCGGTATTGCATGGTATAATCGCCAAGCCCGACAGAAACGATGGCAACGGCACCGACGCACGCTGCGCAACGGGGATAGAGAGCGTGGCGCGCACGCATGAAGAAACAGAACACGAGGAGCTTGGCAGATGTGGTGTACCTGGACAGGTTTGGTGTCCGCGCAACTGTTCGCTGTTGCTTGTTGAACGAGAAACAAGGAGAATGCGAACTGCCGAATGTGCCGAATTGATGTGGCCTTCGAAGTCACGTGCAGATACAGCCCGAGTTTTTACTGAGTTTCGGTGTTCGGAAATTGATCCTGTTCGGTCAATGTTCAGTCAATATAAATCCAGTCAAGACGGGAGAGGAGAGCTAATTCAGTGGGTGCAAGCGCATTGGGACATTACCGCGTGTAATACTGAGAGTGTAGACGAGGAAACCATTAATGGTAGAGAGTACTATATACTTCGAATTTTCTGAACCATTATACCGAGATTTGGGGGCAGGAGAATTCCGTTATTTTGTGAAATCCTGAGGAAAGAAACAGGAGATCGAAGGGAGCGGGATGAATCCACTAGCAATAAATCCGGAGGTCACAATCCGCTGTTTTGTGCCCAATACCGTTCCTCCTCACGGACCGTCTCGAGGACCGGGAGCATCAACTCCACAAACTTCCAGTATTGATGATACATTATTGCTGTGGCATCTGGCTCACCTTCGTCCTGATTATCTGTGAGGTCCCGTTCGGTGCTGATATGGGAGAGCTTCGGAAAGATGCTCGAAAGGAACGCGACCACGGAGATCGGCGCGACGATCGTTGAGCACGGGACGCGCAACGTCGTGAGGCGACCCTGGGACACTCTCGTCTTACCGCAGAGCTCCATGAGTGGGACGGCGGAGGCATCGAGACTGATCTGCAGGAAGTGCAGCTCGGGGCAGTGTTGTGCGAAGGCGTACAGACCCTGGAGCGTCACGCGGGACGCAACGTGCGCGTATGAACCAGCACCGAGTATGAGCCACTGGATGTGGGGCCACGCGCGCGCCATATCGGATACTGTGACGTCGTCGAGGTCGAATCCGACAGGCGGAGCAAGCGACACATCGGTCAGGTTAGAGAAGCAGAATAAGGGTCGCAGGTGGTGGCCTTTGACGGCGTACATGGCAACCCGCTCTGGGCTCGCCACATTCGTAGTGCTCCTATCCATGCCCAATGCAAGCTCGCGAAGCAAAGTAGGGGGGAAATATGTGGCAAGGGCGGTGTATAACGCGGCGGTGCCCACCGCAGTTGGAGCGTTCGTGAAGTCAGCCTCTAGACTGGCTATGGGAGAGTCGGACATCAAGGAGATGAGGTCCGCCATCATTGCGACATCTGTGCTACGACAGACGAGGGATTCGAGAGCGGTGAATACGGCGTGATCAGACAGCGATGCGGTCGGGATAGAGAGTGGATGTTGTGCTTTAAGTCGTAGTGACGTCAAAGTCGGAAGCCGCGCGATATGGGCAAAAGCAGCTTCATCGAGGCAGTGTACGGAGAGCGTCTCCAAATGATGTAGCGCCCGGACAAGCAGAGATATGCTTTGGGACTGGTCAGGAATATCCCGGGAGCTGCTTATGGTTGCACTTTTTAAAGACGGGCATTGCGCTGCGAGGGTAGAAAGGAGTGACAGCTGAGAGGCTGAGTGAAAGACGCCGAGAAAGAGATCCGTAATCCCAGGTCCAAGGAAAAGCGGAATATACGGAATGAAATCCCCTGTCTTCGAATTCCAGAAGATTTTCTGGATATTGGGGAATAAAGATCGCTGAGGGAAAGAGAGACGCAGTGTCTGAAAAAGCTCTCGATCCGCTGGGCCAGATAACCTGGACATCTCGTTGAAGGTGAAAGACTTGACGCGCTGGGAGTAGTACAGCGGCCTCTCCCAGTCCGTTGGTAGAATGGCACGACGAAGCCGCTATGAATGATGGAGAAAATTTAGCGAAAACACTGTAAAACCCACCGCACTTACAATACGGACTTTCTGTCCGTTGTCCGGAACACATCTGTCCCAGACATCCTCTGGCATGCATGTGAGAACGTTTTCAATTGAATTTTGGTTCTTCCATAGCAGATTCAACGCAGGATCTTCGAAAGCTTTGCAAGTTCTCGCAAGGGCAGCGAGATCGCTCGATGTTTTGGGGTTGGGAACGCTCCTGCGCTCGTAACGGGGAACTAAGTCGTAGAAGACCATTTCGAGGACTTCAGGTATCTTCAGACTTCGATGCATGCTGCGTTGTGGAAGGAAGGTCCTCGGATTGTAAGCCTAAGACTATTGAGGAATGATGGCAAGCGATCAATAGGCATCCACAAAACGACACTGCCACAGAGATTGTGTTTTTAGCCGACTCCGACAGTTTGACTCGGGAGGGGAAAACCCACTCGTATTTCTTCAACCTTGGTTTATTGGGAGAATGTGTATTAGTTACATGTTTCAGAGGGAACTTTTCAGTGAGACTACTCAATGCTCCCTCCAGCAAGCCCTCCAGTTGCACGGGGTTTCCTGCAGCCAAAGATCAAAACTGGAAGAAGTGAAAAGGAGAGCAATCATATATTAATCATAGCTGGTAAATAGCTTGTGTGAATACAAGTACAACATGATGTCAGATCATTCGATACCCGTACTCGGGGCTCAATACCGGGCCCTTTCGTCAACGCGTGCTGCCCGAAGCACTGGTAACATCACCTCAACCAATTTCCAATTATTATACAAATCAATTGCGTCGCCGTGTTGTTCGATTTCCCATTCATCCTCATTATTAGTGTACTCTCGACCTGTGCAGATCTTTTTCAACTACAGCAAGATTCAGGCGATAAACCCGGCGACGGGGAGTGGCATGGAGATTGACGATGCCCTGACATCCAACAAGCTAAGACAAGTTTCGGGATGGACGAGACCCGGCCAACACATACATTCAAGAGGCGGCACATTCAGATCAGAGGTGGCACATTCCGATGCTGGGTTGCCGTCCTGGCTGACTCTGGTGCAAGGTATTTTTGAATAGCTTCGGTTTATTTATCTCTTAGCAGGATGGAGTAGAAGGAGCGTCAAGCAGTCTGGAGTGAGAATGAGAGAGAAAAAAACACATGGGATTCAAACCATCGATGGTTTGAAAAACATCAAATGGATGAAGATCCTGCAAAACATCCTACACATCCTGTGCGTCTCCCTCAGCCCAAATATTTGAATAGGCATAAGTAGATGGACACCACACATATTATATTTGTACACTACGAAGACTGTAGAGATGAATTTGCTAAAATAAAAGCAAACCTTCACTCTCCCTACATTGTAGGGGCCTACAATGCATCTGCAGGTCTCTCCGGTTATTTCTACCTTTTCCGCAGGACTTTTAGTTATTTCTTCCTAAACGGGCCATCTCCGCGAACTCTACGGTTCCGCATGGTACTCATACCCAGTTACCGTTGTAATCCATTGGACCGGTGAAGAACGAACTCGCAGAGTATTTTCGCCTCACATTTGCATCTGAACCCTACGACGAGGATACTGACCCACTCCAATGGTGGTACAACCACCGCAAAAAATTCCCAAACCTTTATCGGCTGGTGCGCAATGTTCTTTGCATCCCAGGCAAGTGTCTTCCACATTCTGTCTAAATTCTGACCTACTCACTCTTGTCCCAATATACAGGTTCAGCCGTTGCCGTCGAGCGGATCTTTTCAGGCAGCCGCGACACGATTGGTTTGCGTCGGGCCAGTTTGAAGGCTGAGACGATCCAGATGTTGATGTTTGTCAAGGCAAGGTTGCGGGCGGCGCGGAAGGCCCTTGAGAGGGAGGAAAATACGATATCATTGTAGTCGACTTTAACCTACAATAATAACCCCCCGAGTCTGCCAAAAGAAAACCTGGTTGAACCCAAGTTGAACCCGTCGTCCACGGCCGTAACCCGTCGTACGGCCAGGACCGGGCCGTAGGGGCTCCCCAGAGCTCCCTCTGCGGAACGGGTACGGTACGGGTCAGGCCAAAAACGGCCGTAAATACCCGTTCTGTCATACGGGTCGGACGGGTTAGAGCCCTAGTGCGACGTGGGCAGAGAGCGCCTCTCAGAGCGTTCCGGGCTCCTGTTCCGCGCTAACGTACACAGAGCTCAGAATGCGGCATAGGCGGCACTCGAAGGCCCCACAGCTCGAACGAGAGGCAAGTGCATGTTTTGATTTTTATGATAAGCTCCCCGGCCAGCAAATCCAGCTAAAACCTCGTAACGCCGTCCCTCTTCCGTGAGAATTCACTACGACCCAGCCCGCTGTTACCAGTCAGGTGTTCCGACGTGTTCTCAGGCTTTGCAGAGGTCCGGTCGTGGAGAGGCAAGCCTTTTAATTTACTTTCGATAGCTTTATGGCTGACTTGTCATGTGGACTGAGTCCTACGGCGCGTGCAACTATCCAACGCCGTGCGGAACGGATGAAACATCGACGGATGAATAGTTATGGGAAAGTTCGGTTCGGTTCAGGTTCGGGGCACTTTTCCCCGAACGCTGAACCTGAACTTCGGTTCGGTTCAACTATTTCTCTGAACCTGAACCTGAACGCCAGGTTCAGGTTCGGTTCAGCATTTGAACTCGAACTGAACCTAAAAAGTCTCTCCCGCTGCAAGACACTGATTTCTGACTGTTAAGATGTGCAATCTGCAATTTAAACCTATAAGAGTCATTTTCTGCATAAAATTCCATTGAACGGATGTGTGCGGATTTTTTTTCTGTTAGGCTGTAGTTTGTCACATGTGTGACTTGACTGTAACTCACCTTTGTTTCGCGCAAAAAAATTGAGAAATGTATCCATACTCTCTCGACAATGGTCATCACTGTCATAAACAGCTACATTTTTCCCCCTGGTAAAGACCAGCATCAAATTTCATGAATTTCTGGTAAAAAAAAGCTGAAAACATGAGTGTTTCGGCAAATTTTGCATTCGGGGTTCGAACACGTTCGGGAAAAACGTAACAGGCCCGAACGCCGAACCTGAACCTCAGGTTCGGTTCAGCAAATTGCTGAACCTTGAACCTGAACTTTGTGTTCAGTTCAGTTCGGTTCAGGTTCGAACCGAAAGCCTGAACCGGACTTCCCCATCACTACGGATGAAGACTCCGCAAAGTGTTTCATTGACGTCAAAACAGAATACAGGTACATGCACTAAGCATTCGAAAACCGTGGATGAGGTTTCGGTACATACGGTACCTGCTTCGCACAATACAGCAGTCGCGTCGATGGTAACTCGGGCTTCGCTTGCAAAAAGTACTCCTCGGATTACTGCTTCTGCAAAGGGGAAAGAATGAGATCCTCGTGAATGACCGGATATTGAACAAGACATTAATATCAAGTAGTGATGTGCTGGCTTGGCTTGGCCCGCAAACCATGGCTTAGGCCTGGCTTCGTCTGGCTTAGGCTTCAGAAATCCCAAGCCAGAGCCAAAGCCAGGGATCCTGGCTTGGCTTGGCTTGGCCCTGGCTTGAGCCATGGCTTACACCAAATAATACACAACTCTTTTTTTGGTGTTTGAAACCTCCTATGGGTTATCTGTGAGTTGCCCTTTCTCAGTGGAGTGTTTTCACTTACTCAATAGTGTGAATTTCAGAGCCATAATGGCAAACTTTGAGCTTTTTGAAAAAAAAAAGTAGGTATTGATTGGTGTCTTGACAATGTATCATCAGAATAACCTGAATGGATTATTCATGAATCAGTGAGTGGAATATCAGATACAGACAAATAACCACTCAAAAGAATATTTTCTCCAGAAAATAATGCTCTGAACACAGCTTAGACCTCCTGTATTCAAGCCCTGGCTTGATGGCCTGGCTTGGCTTGGAAAATCTGAAGCCAGAAGCCTAAGCCGGCCCAAGCCGGCCCTGTGGCCTGGCCTGGCCTGACGAAACCATGGCTTGGCTGGCCTGGCTTCTGGCTTGAAGCCTGAGCCAGCACATCACTAATATCAAGTATGAAAACCCACCTTCACCCTCGTCGTCCTCGTCTAGCTCGTGTCTCATGGGCGCGCCTGTGACCATCCTGCGCTGTGCCACATGTGTAGCTGTCTGTGGCCTACTTCCCCGTGCATTGTCTCGCACATTCATTGCCGCATGTGGCGTCTCTTCCACTGATCTTTGCAGCTTGCATGCTTGCCACCTTCTAATACTAGCGAGTACACCCCTTTAACTTTGTATTCCCTTATTCCCTATCTCTATAGCTTACCTCTGAACCACACTAATTTCCTCTGATGTTACACTGGAAATGCCCTGCCACAGTTTTTCTGTCCGCTTATCATCAGATATGCCGAAGCTTCCTATTATCTCGTCTCCGTTCTAATGTTCCCTACAACCTCGCACGATATTACTCTCCGCAACATCACAGTAGCCGCCACGACCGTGGCAGCCGCCACTGTCCATCACCGCGCAGATGTACAGCTCCACGCAGTGGTATTCCTGGACCTGTCTACGTACATGCTAGGCTTAGTCGACTGTGCAAATATATTCTTTTTCCCTCCTTTTATTTCTGTGCAGTTATGGCAACTATCTGAGGAGCGGGAAAGCATGGGAGGAACCTACCTGCCCTATGCTAGCTCTTGCAGGAAAACTGGCGACGAGCAAGCCCTTGCACCTTACTATCAGCCTGCTAGCTATTGCAAATGCTACCGTATATCCAAGCTACGGAGGAAGGGCTCAAGCGATTCTTAACGAAGCAAGCTTAGATCAGGCTTCAACAACCATATTCTTGTTCTCAACCACGTGGTCCGTCGGTATCCCTTGTCAAGTTGTTCGTCTACTATCATTCCTCGCCACTGTCACAGTCGTTCTACGCTTGCGATCCCTATGTGCTTGTCAACACTCGGTCGCTTCGCATATATTTCTTGACATCAGCACGCCTAAAGCGCGATGGACACCTTGTGTCTATTCATCGACGTGTTTTCATCAAGCAGTCTTTTGTTACTGCTCTGCTAAATCCTCCGCTGGCGTTCAATGATTTCTGTCTATGAGACTCATGCTAGTGTATCCCTGAAAACTGGGATTTATTGAATGATATACGCAATATGGAACGGGCGAAAATTCCGACACTGTGGGTGTCGAGAATTAACCGGGTGGAGACCGCACTAGCCTATGGGGAAAACAGTGAGCGAGAATTCCCCGAGAATTCCCAATAGACAGAGGTGAAGGTCTCCCAAATCAAACCAGGTGTGGGTGGGTGGGGAAACTTGAAGTTGAGCTTGAGCGATATGAGCGAGGCCGTGCGATAGGCAGGACGTAGCGCGGATTGAAGAATTCACTCAGGGGCTACAACACCGCCATCGCACATAGACCATATTCTAGGGTCAACGATCGTAACCTCACGAGATCATAGAAACCAATCTATGAGACTCATGCTAGTGTATCCCTGAAAACTGGGATTTATTGAATGATATACGCAATATGGAACGGGCGAAAATTCCGACACTGTGGGTGTCGAGAATTAACCGGGTGGAGACCGCACTAGCCTATGGGGAAAACAGTGAGCGAGAATTCCCTGGTGGTAGGAGTCTCACGACGGATTCGCGCAGCTGGATTCCCCCGAGCTAGTGTGAGACTCACCCGTCGGTTACCGCACGCGTGGCAGCATGATGCGTAAAATGTTTGCGTGCATCTGAGGCTCGGCCTGCATATACGGCGCCATGATTTGAGCGTGTCGCCGCAGGTAGATTGAAAATGCGTCGGACGCCCAGCGCCCCTTGGCTTTAACGACATCGACGGGAACCCCGCGGAGAAGATACTCCAATGTTGACCCGATGCGTATGCCGTGGACGTGAATGAACGGGACGCCGGCAGCTTTGAAGGCCTCGGTTAAGCGCCGCTTGAAAGCAGTCTTTGTGAGAGGCCGCTTGCCCGATTTGTGGCGGTGTGAAAAAAGAGCGTCGTTCGGGGATGGGGTATTGACAGATAAATGATTGGCGAGGGCGGCTTTAGGGTCGGTGGGTCCATTCTGGGCAGCCCAATAGACGCTCTCTCCTTGAGGAGTGGATTTCGTACGAGGCAGAAAAATGTTCGTCTGCTCGAACGCGTTCCGATCAAGAACCTGAGTGATGTTCGAAGGTTTAACGTGAATGGCAGGGTCAAAAGACGTAAGAGTTTTGACGGTGAACTCTCCGCCACGTGAAGTAGACCAGAAAAGCGTGGTGAGGCAGCTCCAAACCGCGGCGTCGAGTGGATTGCTGAGGTCAAAGTGCGAGCGGAGCTGGCACAAGATTTCAGTCATGTACGGCATGCGCGCTTGATGTTTCGAAGAAGCCGGAGTTAAGTGCTCTGCGGCCTTCAGGAGCGCCGCCACTTCCGGCTCGTTCATGGACCAAGAGACGCCGTGGATGATGTGCCATGCACGAACACCTGCTACGTAGTTCGCGATGCTGGAACCCGCCAGGAAACCAGCCAGAGTTGGAATGTACCCAGCGACCAGCGTCGGATTAGCTGGTGCACGAGAAGTTTCGGGGACGTCTTTCGAGTCACAGAATACGTGAAAGGAGAGCAGGCCGGAGCCATATGTCTCGGCTGTCCCCTCGGCCCAGCCGTAGGATATAACGTCAATGATGCGAGTGAGATCATCACCATCAAGCGGGAGCCCCGACCCGCGGGAAGTGCGCCCTGCCGCGGGCCGCCAGAGGCGCAGGCGCTCCTTGGCTAGGCAATGTGGTCGAAGCACAGAAGGTTTGGGCGCCAGGCCGGAACGATACGGGTGCGGGCGCTGAGACCTCATCGGGGTCCGATCAGGCCCACGCCCACCAGTCAAATTGATCCCCGAAGAGGTCGGTTGCGCGGGCATCAAAGCTAGAATTAGCAGCGGCACGACGAGTTCTCTCGGATGAGGAGATTGGGGGTACTGGTGCGCGGCGCCGGACTGCATTCTCTGCGTAGGTCCAGGGTGCGTCAAAATCGATGATGTAATTCGCGACGGTGTCAGGGATGGTGACTGGTGGTAAGAGGAGGGAGCGCGGAGGGTATCTGCCCCGCGACGGAGCGTCGGCGGGATTTGAATGTGTTGAGACGTATCTTTTGCGTGACCGTAGATTTAAATAAAGCTTGCGAGAAATTAATTGCACCTACCGTGAATGGATAGTATACTCGGTGTCTGCCAGAAATGTGTGGATCCGGCGGAAGACTGTGTTGGTTTCCTGATTGCGGCTGCGGTGGTTCCACCAGCCTTCCACGACGCCGGTGTTGTCCCCAAAAACTTTAAAGTGGGTACCCGGCGCGTCGGCGGCGGCAATGACGGTGTAGACGAGGAATTCAAAGCCGATGGCTTCAGCCCAACCAATGTCACGACCTGCGGCGTCCCAACCGGGAAGGAGGCGCCACGCGCGCCAACGGTCACCGAGCACGACAGCAATTCCGGTACCTGAACTGGCGTCCGAGAATGCCCCGCAATCAATGACTTCGCACGGGCCGGGGATGGGACGGCAGAGGAGAGGGCAGGAAAGAGTGGATCTCCACCAACGCAAGTCGTCTGCGGTGCCACTGGGTTGGGTACGCGGCTTGTGAGGACTATCATGGAAGATGCCCAACATGGTTTCCAAGTTGGTGAGGTAAGCGTGACCCATTGGGACGATAAGTGAGGTGTGGAGAAGCTGCCCGTACAGCTTGCGGACCGAGTCGAGTGCATGCGTGGAAGAAGTCTCCCACTCCGTGATCGTGAGTAGGTATTTCGTCTTCTTCTCAGGACCAAGAGAGACGATCCGAGATTGTAGATCCCACACGAAGCCTGTGAAAACAACGTCACGGGCGAAGCCACGGTCCTTCGATAATTCCCAAGGAATTCCCAACGGCTGAGACACAGCGTCGATGTCGGAGAAATTGTAGGCAAAGAGATTGTCGTGCGCAGACCGGGGAGATTGGTGGGATAAGTCAAGGATCGGAAATGACATGTCTTCGTCAAATTCTTCGGGACGCCCTTCCGGAAGTGCATTGCCCCCAAACCAGACGCGTCCGCCTTTGTGATGACGGCCGCCAAGAGCTTCAATGCGTTGCTGGCATTCGGAACGAAGACGGTTGAATTCCGCAATGAACTCGCGCCGAGCTCGAAGGAAAACATGGTCGTCGACCCATTTTGACACGGGTCCGATGCCTTTGGAGCGGTATATATCTGTACCTGCATCTGCAATAGATCCAAACGCGCCGCATCCAGATTTGGCGCCAAACGAGACGGAGAAGTCCAGATCAAAAGTCTCAGCGGACGAGCGTAGAACAGCGGCCGGCCACTGAGAAAAGTGCAAAGGGATTCGGCGGTAGGCTTCGGAGACGTCACGAGAAGCTCCTTCGGACCCAGGTGGGAGACGCGAGACAGATAGAGAGAAGGCCGTAAAAGTGCCCCAAGTAGAAGGGAAAAGGTCGGAGTCGATGAATGAATTAATGGAAGCATGAGTCGAAGAGGGAGTACGTGGGAAAGAAAAATTCTGGACGAGGCGGAGACGATTAACCTGTTTCGGAACGAGAGAGAGAGGGGAAGTCTGGAACGGTCCGACGAGAGCTTCAACCTCGGCGCGAGAAAGTGGGCCAATGTATCGGCCCGAGCTCCGTTCGTGTTGAACGATACGGTTGAACTCGTCTGGATGAGCGAGCATTGTCGGACTATTATGAGGAGTGGCGGTGGAGTGAATGGACGGGAACCCGATATTAAAGCCGAATCGTATGGAGGAAGGAATGTGGGGGTAATATTTGTCGAGGAGTCCCGATGTGGCGAGTAGATCTCGCCAGACGGACCAACGGAGTGGAGTGACAGGATTAGATCTTCTGTGCGAGAGGACACTTCTGAGCGCCGTGATTCGGGCTTCCGCATCCGGAGCATTCGTGACGAGAAGCATGGTTGGACTCGCAAGTGGACTTCTGCCAAGCGAGGCAAATGAATTCGTTTCTGCTGTTGACGAGCCTGCCTTCGGCGTTCCGTTTGGTACGCGCTGGGGTTGTGCGGTTCCAGAGCGTCGGAGATCTGCATTCCTGGACGCTGTGTCGGTGACGGCCGAGGCATATGGCACAAGCGGATAGCCCGTCGCTCGGACTTGTGCCGTGGCGAAAAAACGTGTCCTGAGGAGGCAACGGCGGGCGGGCTGGGGAGGTGGACCTAACCCTATTGCCAGATTCGCGCTGGCGGCCTCCGGCTCGGCCGCGAGGCGCTGAGCCGCTCTCCACGCGCGGGGCAGAGGCGCTCTCGGCCAGTCCGTCCAGCTGTGGAATGAAGTGTACGTGCCTGGCGTGAAATGCGTGTTGAAATGAATAGTGGAGTGATAGTGGAATGATAATGATAGTGATAGTGATAATGATAGTGATAGTGATAGTGATAGTGATAGTGATAGTGATAGTGGATAGCGATAGTGACGAGAGCAGCGAGAAAGTAGACGTCAGAAAAATTCAGCGGTAGGGACCAAATTACGCACCATTCGGTACTGGGAAGAGCGGTATTTATTATGGAACTCTGTCGAAATCTGCTCCAAGAATTTGTTGTTGAAAATGGCAATATTGAAACCGTTGCCTTGGGCGAGCGCATCGTGCCAATGACGCCGCGCCCTGGCCTGGTAAATGACCAGAATTGTATCGGCGTGATCGTCATGGTTCATCCGCGACGAGTGGAATTCGATGGCGTAGAAGAAACTGGAAAGGGCAGCACGGTATTCTTTCGGCCAGCCAGCGGCTTCGATGGCGGCCAAGAAACCCGTCTTGGCGAGCGAAAGCTGCATCCACGTGAGGTCCTCGTCGCGGACAACCTTCTTGGAGGCTTTGAAAGCTGTGAGAGGCTTCAAAGAAAGTGTGGAGCCGATCTGGGTAATTCCGAAGGACTCATCTGCTTCCACCCCGCCACGGAGGGATTCGGCATCAAGACATCCCTCCTTGGTCCAATACCAAAGTTCAACGTATTCCCTGTCATCGAGTTTCTTTTTGGCAAAATTGGACGCACGGGGGGCGAGAAAGTCCGGCATCGCTAACGCTGTGTCGAAGGCGCCGAGCTTAGGCTTCTTCTTCTCCGCTTCGAGACGCTCGGCCTCGGCTACAGCTTCGGCAGCCAGACGGTCGGCTTCAGCCTGGTCAGCGAGAGCCGTGGCGTGATCCGCGTCCGCCTGCACTTGTGCATCCCACGCCGCTTGACGTGTGTCGTGGCCGGTCGTCCAGACAGCGGTAAGCTGCGCCGCAGCATCGGCATCTGTGAGGGGGGTAGCGCTCCCGGCCGAACCAGCCACCAAGAGGTCCCGGACCGGCTTGAAGATGGCGGAAGTGTGGTCGTCGCAAGACTCGAGACTTGGGTCCAGGGTGAGACGAGGAGGAGGGGGAGGAGGGGGAGCGGCCATTGAGAGAGAGTATGTAGAAGAAAGAGAAACTTGAAGTTGAGCTTGAGCGATATGAGCGAGGCCGTGCGATAGGCAGGACGTGGATTGAAGAATTCACTCAGGGGCTACGACACCGCCATCGCACATAGACCATATTCTAGGGTCAACGATCGTAACCTCACGAGATCATAGAAACCAAGATATGATCCCCGACGGAGCTTGGATATATCCACGCACCCACTTCAGTTCCATTCAAAGCATTGCTAGACTTCTCAATGCAGATGAAACCAATCTCGGACAGCGCATAGATACCACTCCAAGTCGCCTTGAGTACTCTTGCAATTGGAGGCTTTACTACTATAGTACAAAACGACTCGGAGTGTGAGATTTAATGCCCAACAGCGGCTTGGTGCGCCTCTCCGTACCTGCACGCGACAAAAAATAATGGTCAGTTTTGTAATGCAGCATGAACCCGCGCGCAAAACATATGCACCTGTTGCCCACAGGCTTTGCATCATTAACGAGCGCACGCATCTCCTTAAGCTCGTCCTCCGTGAACTCGATGTCGCGAGCCGCCCAGTTCTCCTCCAGCCGCCCGACCTGCTTCGTGCCCGGAATCGGAATGCAGCCCTGCGCAGCCACCCACGCGATCGACATCTGGCCCGAGCTCACGCCCTTCTTGGCTGCGAGCACTTGGAGTGCATCGACAATCTTGAGGTTCTTGTAGAAGTTGTCGCCTTGGAACTTGGGCGCTTTGAAAGGAAGGAAATTAATGTTTGAGGGACGCGAAGCCCACGCAGAGACGGCTCACAGGTTCTGCGAAAATCGTTTGGTTCAAAATTGTCCGGGGACTTCAGATCGCCCGTTAGGAAGCCGTGACCCAGAGGTGAAAAGGCCCTGCGAAGCTCCATCATCATGTATCGTCTTATTAGCATAGAGGAAGCTTACACAAAGGCTATGCCAAGCTCCTTGGCTGTTTCGAGGACACCTGTCGTCTCATGGATTGTCTCGAACTATTCGGGGTGGAAATGAGCATGCGTCAACATCTGCGACAGAGGGACAAACAGGACTGTATTCGGCTTGGACAGCATCAATTTTGGCGACTAAGGAATGGGCTAGTTCCAGCCATTATGATTAGAAAGGGTGTACGAGCTTACTGCTGTTGGCCTTGCGCAGCGTCGCAGCCGAACATTCACTCAAGCCGATGTACTTGGTCTTGCCGGCCTTGCGAATCTCGTCGAGCGCGGGAATAGACTCCTCCAGCGGTGTTTCTGCAAAAGAATCTTCAGTCGCTATGAGCCTTCAGACGGACAAAGATCATACTGGGATCAATGCGATGCAGATAGTACAGATCTGGAGTAGTCTGCAATCGACTGATGGTCCCGTCTGTAAGTAGTGTCAACCATGGACAGGAAAAATCGGTAATCAGCGCACCAATGTACTCGCGAATATGGTCAGGAGAGTTGGTTGTGCCCTTGGGCTTGCCGGTTTCCCAGTTGACCTACGAGGAAATGTTTCAGCATATGACGTCTCAGCAACAACACGAACTCACCGCTATGCCACATTTTGAGGCTATGAAGACCTTCTCGCGAGCGTTGTGTTTCTTGAGGAAGTCCCCAATCAACTTCTCGTTGATGCCCGCAGCGTAGACGACCTAGGCGGCATCAGAAATGCACGTCTGACGCGAACCGACAACAAACAGCAGTATCCCAGAACGTGCCTTCAAGAAAGATCAGCTCCCTGGATGTCGAGCATTTGCAAGAACGTACATCCAAGCTCTAGGGCCCTCAGCAACACAGGCTCGGCCTCCTCGGGTGTCAACGCCTTGCCCAAGCCTACGATCTATCAGCTTGGTGGTTGAAAGCTGCGACAGACCCACTGACCGAAGCTGAGCCCCATACATCTACAGATGCGGCAATCAGCTATTGGTCCTGACAAGCTCCTTCACAGAACGCACCCGAAACCAGGTACAGCAACCTCGATGTCGCCGAAAGGAAGCGTTTTGACCATCTTGCACTTCGAAATGGGGAGGAATCGGGGTGGAGGTGCAGTAAAGGGAGAGTGAGATGCTGCCACAGGGTCTACGGGCCAAGGTTGGCCCGACTCGGATCGGCAGCGGGACGCGCGTTCATGCCGCCCTCGTCATAGATGACTATGCAAAGGACGAAGGTTCAAAGAAGGTGCTGGACTCGATATTGGTTGAAGGACAAGGAGTGTAAAATAGCCTGCATCGGTACATGAATCTAAACGCTTGAAGCAAGCTTGAAGCACAGACAAAGCACCGATGACGTTGGGATGAGGCAGGCCCACGGCAGCGTCTGGCCATCAAGAATTCCCTGCGGCATCTCTTGTTTGGGTCATTTCCGCTGACAGATCGGCGCACGCCACACTTCATCAATCTCGCCTCCATCCACCTCATAGTAGGGCCCTCCGGGCAGACTTGGTTCCTCCAATGAACACTGCAGAAACGATCCGTCACCATTGAGCAAGGCCGGATCGGGCTCCGAGCGGAGTTTGAAATAACACTGCATTGGTAACATAGCTGTGAACTGCGACGTGAGACGCGTTCAGCGTCCCTCTTTCCTTTTACCTTCTGTTATGTTCACCCTTTGTGTCAATTTCATCCACTTTCTCGTCGGGGTACAGTGGACCTCCCTGTACGCCGACTGCGCCCGTCACTCTCTTTATTGGTGTGCACTGAACCCTTGTCCACAATGGCAAGCTTCGTCTGTGAACAGCGTCTTGCAAGGCCTTCATGCCCTGCTATTAAACTTCTTCGTTGCTCCTTCCTGTTTTCTGCTCTTGCTACAACACTGTCCCTTCCATGGCCAACGTTTCGCGTACGTCCTGTTATTTCGTTCTCCTCTGCCCTGTTTTAATGTCTCGTCAGCGCCGAATCCGCAACCTCTATCACACCAGCACGGGTCCACCTTTATCGCGGACGACGTTCTCTGGTATTCTCCGAACGCTCTCCGGTGCCCGCCCCCTGTCCCATCTCCTTCCTTCGTTTATACCGACAAGACGCGGCTGAAAGAGTTGAGCCAACCCCAGTTCTGGGACTCTCAGAGACCCTGGATTCTGTTCATACCTCTTCGCGGCGCATTTGAGCTCTGGCCATCGGGATCCTTGGAAAATATAAGCATCGTAGAGCCCTCGGAAGACACTTTTCAGCTGGATCCCAAGACCCTCTGTCTGTGGCTGGACCTTGAGAAGAATTGCAACCACATCGTGAAGATTCTCCTTTCGCAGTTGTTTGGTAGAGAAGCCTTTTGCCTAGGCCCTCTGGGTCCCAGCGAGGTCACAGGTTTTCGAAAGTGTTACCCCACTTATTCCCAAGCCCTACATGAGTCTGTCCTTGCACAGGAGAGGTTTGTCCTCTTGTTTGCGTATATCTCGTACCTAATTAGCATCCCGTGGCCCCAACCTACTTCTATTCCCCCGTGGTTCCACCCGTGCGCTTCCGCTGGTGTTCCACAAGCCCTGCTCAGCTCCATTACCGAATGCTATATGGGACGCTTTACTCTCGCTCACCCTCGCGTCGGTGTCTTCCGTCACATTTTTATCCCCCACAATGACAGCCCCAATATCTCTTTTTACGCGAGACATGGCGTTCCTGTGTGGTGCCGATGGGGTCCCCCTGAGTCTGAGCACGTCTCTGCTGCCAATCTTCGTGGGCTCCAGCCGCCCCTGCACCTCGTTACCATGGCCAGCGGCTCTATGTGGGCGTTCGTATGGTGTGGGAGAGCCCTATAAGTCAATTGAACACCTTCTTTTCCAGTAGAGATGCGTGTTACGCCAAAATGCTCTCAACTCCCCGTCAGGACTTACTTTGGGCAGAGCGCAAGCGGTCGCCTCCGCTTACTGCTCCCCTCAAGGTCTTTCGTTGGTTTCTTCACGCGGGTGTTGTTATGTGCAGGCCTGTTGACCCTCGCTTCGCGTTGAACGTCCTCTGTCAGTCTGACCCGCAACACGTCCGGTACGACTCTCGCGCCAATGAGTGGGACATCTGCCCTCTCTTTGAGTCCGATCAATATATTCTCCCTGGTATGACTGGGACATCTTTAATGTTTCTGCCGACGTAAAGGATGTCAATCTATCTCCCCAAATGTATGAGCAGGTCACACCTCGTATTGCCATCGATTACTACCCCAATGACGAGGGAGGCTTCGTTTCAAATAGTGATACTGCCGTTGAAGACATCCCTGGTGCAGATGCGTCTGTAGCAACTGATGCGTCTGTAGACCTCCCTATATCGATATCTTCCCCGTCCAATGAGCCATTCGAGCAGGTGGACACGCTTACCGTGCTCAGTGTTCTCACACAACGCTTCGGCTTCACCAGGGATTTCTCTGGTCCCGCCCTGTACTCGTCTGACTCTGTTGTTGACGCCGACCGTTGGAGCGGGCTGCTTGACATCCTCGGTCTCCCGCACGAAGAACTGCCGCCCAATGCACCTGCCATCTGTGATTTTGTTGATTCCAGCGAGTTACGCGTTAAGGAAGACCGACTTACGGGAGACAGGAAGCAAGCCGTGATCCCAACACCCTCTCAACTGTGGGACATCAGCCCGCAGAATGCGCGGCACCACCTCCTTCTCACCTTTCGCGGAAAAGTCGTAGTACATTCGGTGGCCGCTGTACACGTGTCCTACAATGCGGAGGGCTCTCGCGTCGAACGTCTAGTTAATGGCGCCACTGCGACGAGCAATTTTTCCCCGGCTATGGAAGTGGAGGATGGAGAAGTTGTGGATAACCCCTCCGTGCCCTATGGCAGCCGAATCAGGAGAGATGTTTTGTACGAGCTACAACTGCCCGATGGAAGCAGTAACAGCATACTTCATCTCACGACTGCAGTAGACACTTTGCACTGCGTTCGGCTCGCCCTTGACGGTGTTTCCCAGGACAAGATCGTCCAGTCGTTGTTTAACTGCGGGATTCCATTCAGCACGCGGACTTCTCAGGTGACACCCCTAACAGACATGCTACGGCCGCCTGTTTCATGGCTCCAGTTGTCTGACTCAGAGGAGCTCGTCCCATGGCGTACCATACACCACCCATTTAGTCTTGAAGACTACCATCAGTATCAGCATAGATGTACACAATTGCTCTCGCAACCCCGTGCGCGCGCTGCTTTCCTGAAGGGCGGCATTATCTGGCGCATAGCCTTCGATCTGCTAAGTCCCGACGTAGCCTTCACAGGCCCTTCTTCTGCTGTCCTACAGTACCAGATTGGATCTCGCCTACTAACTTCTGGCACATGGACGATGGCCTCTCAGATGACGAGTTAGATCTCATCTGTGGCATGCATCGTGTCATCACAGGTCAGTTGTTGTTTCTCTCCTAACTGTCTTTAATCACTGTTCGCTAGGAAACCGGAACCAAATTACTGGCACAGAGCAGATTGCATATAAATCCTGGTGGCCAAGTTATGCCACGTGGTCTAGCAATTGTTGCGGTTTGAACGTCGGCTACTGGTCTTTCAAATGTGAACAATGGTACCAGGAACGCCTGCGGTTGATACGCTCTGGTCATGCAGCGCCGCTCAGTAGACGCGAGTGGGACTACAAGCTCAAGGGGTTTCACGCGTCTCGGAATTTACGTATGCATAGTGAAAAATATGCCACTTCCCTCGTCGCTGGCCTTGTATCAGCTCCCTAGTCAAAACTTGACTACATCTATCTCACCGCATCCATAGTCCTTACGAGAACTCACATGTAGTTATAGCACCATCGTTGTAGTATTTACGAGTCTATTTTTCGTGTACATGTACTAATATCGTAGCTTTCGGTCTTTCACGTCTTTGCATAACAGAACATTGCATTGCTACGTGATGACAGTAGAACAAAGGTACTTAGAACATGTGAACAGTGAACAGTAAACATATATGTGGGCCTTCCTCCTCCCGCGCTCTGCCAAGTGTTCTTTACACCCTGCTGAATCCAAACCCACTCCATGCAGAACTCCAGTCCACCTCCACGCCCCTTAGCCTATCTGGAAACAAAGCGCCCAGTGCCTCGTCATATTCCGCCAACCGGAATGGAGCCTCCCGTACGCGAGCACGACATAAGGGGCATTCGAGTTTCGTTTCTAGCGCGTGGCTCAGACACCTGAAGCAGAAAACATGTCCTCTACCAGTGTCACATCCACGTGTTCTGTGGAGGATTTCAGTCAGGCATTTTCAGAATGGAGGAGTTGCTTTACAAAACGGGGTCCGTCATGACGCTCAAGCAGATTGGGCACGAGTGCTTCTCCGCTTCCGTCCCTGCATGCCCAGGGACGTGTACCTGAGCGGCGCTCCCAAAGACCTCCCGCCCTTTCCCTTTTCCTCTGTGCGGTCGTTCCAAAAGCGACGTTGCTGTGTCAACGCAAGTAGATCCCGCCGCGATGGCCGCCGGGACCTCTGCGCCAGACCCAGTTCTGCTGCTTCGCCGTACTGTGGATGCCACTTCACTAGTACTGGACGTTGACTGTTGTGCATGCAGTCTTCGTCGGCGCTGAGCTGCTGAGGTATCTGTGTTAATTTCCACACTGAGGGGGTCTTGGAACTGACTTACCTTGAAACCTCCGACCGGCATCCGCGTAGTCCTCTCCACCATCCAAGACGATCGCCGTACCAGGCCCAGCGCCGCTGCCCTCCGCAAAGTCCACAAACGGGTTCCCCCACTTATCCTTCGGCGCCCCAGGCTTCATGATGAAACGAAAGCCTTGGGGGGGCATTTTGAACCTGCCCTTGTGGCCGAAACGGGACAGTGGCCAGCCCTGTTTTGCAGGCATAGGGAAGTGGGAGGAAATGGGCCTGGTGATCGCTCACTTGTCGAACTCCTCTTAAGCAGGCTCGCTAATAAAGCTATGGCAACTGATGTATGTCACACCAGTTTCTGCTGTCATGATCTTTAGTCACCAATGAATGTGCTTGTGCGTGCTTGGACAACACCTGGAACGCACCTAGTCACGTTACATCATTGCTGCCTCAAGTAACCGATTGGTGACCGAGCTATTTTGGTCAGTAGGTCTGTTTTAGGCAAGCGACTTTGATCACGGGGTTAAGGGATCAAAGCTTCCTAAAACGACTGGAACATTTGGTCATCATTTTCAGTGGACCCGTCAAATGTGAGTTGGGACTTAAGATTTGAGAGCTCGGAACCCTCAGAAAAAGTGTAAAAAGTCATGTAGACAAAGTTCTGTATTTTTAAAATCTAAGCCGAACGAGACCAACTTTATTTTCTGGGTCATATAAAAGTCCTTGACGTCGTCAACTGGTCCGTGCGCAGATGACGTCAAGGACCTTTCCCCAAGCTGAAAAACATGTTAGGCTCATTCCTCTTAGAATTCAAAAATATAGAGTCGAGCCCTGACTTTGTTAGCATTCCATCAGCACAGCGAAATAAATCAAGGTTTTCGGAAACAGCATAGGTCGCTCAAGTACGTAAGACGTCGTCAGTTCGTGGTGAAAATATAAGGAAAACGACTGTCCGAAGGTCTTTGTATTTCATTGTTTGTCCTATTTGGGGATCGTGTTGGATCACATCGCCTGAACTGGCACGTGCCATGTTGCTCAGTTTTAATCACTGTCAGTTGGCCGATAGAGTCAGCTTTAGAAGGTATACGTAGATTGAGCCACAGGTTGGTACTCTTTTGCAACATCTTTTTTATGCTATATCTTGTACAGAACCAGGATACTTGTTATGTTCGCAGCTGATTGCCTTTGCAAGTGACACACTGTGACAGCCGCAGAAGTTGGTGTTTTGCGTGTGCAGTGGACCTCCCTGCACACACATCGTCTCTTTGAAGTCATGTTGGCTATCCTCTAGCAGGTGCAGTGGACCTACCTGCACACGCGCATTGTCTGTGATAAGGCATCCTAGTCTTTGTTGTCGTCTCCGATGTCGTGGGTCCCCTGTACGCGTTCCCAGACTGCTTAGATCTACATCTGTGTCATGACGGTACTACGTTCGTATACCTGCCTCTCCTTTTCATCCCCAACGCATGTTCCTGTCGTCGATCAACACGTCCCATCCATGCTCAGCCGCCAATCACCTTACCTCTACACAAACCTCGAATGACAATGCTGTCCTCGTCCAGCCGTCCCAGCTATCCACAACCGCGTTCCCCCAAGCCTCTGGTCCAATCCGGACCAGCTTTTCATCCTCTTTGCCCTGATTACCGCTCCTGAGATCTACCACTTTAATCCCCCCTGGCCCGAACCTTGCGAGGCCCATTTTCGTGAACCCTGTGATCCACTCCTCCAGAGAGTAGTCTTCGCCTGGCCCTGGGTCAGGGATGACGACCTCCTGCAGTTCGTGAAGGTTACGCGTGTCCGCCAAGTACTCCAATAACGTAGGTGTCAATATATTCTCACTTCGATGACGGAACTGAAGTGTGCGCAGGTAGTGGCAGGGCCGTACCAGCTCCATGATGGCATTATCGTCCAGCTCCATTCTTGTCTGTAGATCCAGCCGTTCCAGTTCTTTTCCGCTCCGAGCGATGAAGGCCTTCAGAGCTGCACGAGGACACACAACACCTGCTGAAGGCTGCGTTGGCTCTCTCCACCGTTCCCCCCCACCGACACGAAGCTCTGTCAAAAGCGGACAGTGTATACTCTCAAACGGATCGTTTGTCAAGTGTGTCACCGGAGGCAGATCGTAATCAAGCTTTTCGAGCCGCCTGAATATCACCATCCCGTTACTCCCGGCCCATTCCTGTGGTCGTATAGCCTCCGCCTCACCTGCCGTGTCTCCCGCACTGCTCAACGCCACAGGCTTCACGTCATTCATCAGCTTTGGCAAGAAAACACCAGAAAGTTTCATCGTCGTTAGATTTTTCAAGTCGAAAAGATGTCCCCACGGCATTCGTCACATTGCTCGCATCGTTCCTTCCTCCACGTAGCGTTTGAGCTGTGCCCACAGCAGCCCAAGCATGTCTTCAGGTTGCAGCATATTACGCAGCCACACATGTTCCAGGTTCTTGTAGTCGTGTAGACCCAAGTCATCTGGCAGCAGTCGTAGATTTTCGGTAGCCGCAGCCCACCATGGCAACTTGTCCGCCGTGTCCCTCCAGTCTGGTATCCCGCTGTTTAAGAAGAGCTCTTTGAGCTCGCCAAAACTAGGTTCACTTGTGCATAGGACATGCCGCAGTCCCCGCTCTTTGAGGCCAATGGCATGCAAGCCTGTTATACTCAGGCGCCGCCAACTCCCTTTGGACCGTAGTACACGTTTCAGGGCCGATACAGGCAGTCCGTCGTCGAGGGCTATGACCATGTCAACAGAGGTTTTTGTCCCTTCGAAGTAGCTCAGCCTTGCGTCGATTGCCTCAGCGCTTCGCAGACCCTTCTTCACCACACCCTCCATTTCGAATCCTGCACGCAGCAGCAAAATTGGATTCAAGAGAGTGGCCATTGCGGTCGTCTGGAACATCCCTCTCCAGCGTGCGCAGACTTGGGCCAAAAATACGCTGACGTTGAGCAACCATGGCCGGTCTTGTCGCACGGCAGCCAGTACATCGGAGAAAATCTCGTGGCAGATGTCTGCAGGCAGCTGCTGACAGGCCCCAACTCTGGCCTGTTGTTGCTGCACGAGCGATTCAGCGATCTCTAGTTCCACTTCGGCGGCCAACATCTGCTCCTTCGCTATCTCAAGTCTTTTCCTGTACTGTGTCAAGCACTGTAAAGTGCCTGGTATCCAAGCCTTAATTTCATCGTCCTTGTTCTCTCTCCAGTCAGGCGGGACATGTAGGTCTTCCCTGTCCTCACAGTCAGTAAGTCTTACTCTGTTCCATGAGCAATGACGGCTGACCAAACGTATTGTAACAGTGTCTTTCAAAAGTCGTAATCCACTCGATCGATACTGCAACATTGTCAGGTCTTCTTCATATGCGCGGTCCACCCTACATACTGCAGCGCCGTCCCATTGACGTTGTACTGTCCATTTAGTAATGAATTTTACGCAACACTGTCCCGTGGTGAGTCTCTTTGCTGTTCTTGCTGTGTCCGATACTTACGATTCGCTCATTTTGTTCCTGAAATAAGTCACGCTTTTTCCCATCGGCCTGACTGTTTCTGAAAAACCTGGACTTGTCGGAGATTCAGCGTCAATGCTTCGATGTACTACATAGACTAAGCCGACACCGTCTAGCAATCACAAGCTATCTAGCAGCTCGAAAAAATGTGCCTGCCATGGATGGCCAGCTAACAACCCCCCGATTGCCCGTAAATGGTTTCTAACGAACATTACCCCTTCGACATTGAACCCCAACAGTATCTCGTTCGCCAAGTCTGCTGGTGTGAACTTCTCAAATGTCGGTCCGCGTCTGTTGAATCGTGGTAGATATGTATCTCCTACTCGCCCACCATCAGCATGCTTTCGGCAGTCCTGGACCTGACTTACGACGAAACCCTAACTCCGACATAGCCAGTGCAGCAACTTGTGAGGGGCCGTCTTCACACAACGCGCACAAGAGCTGTACGCTCATCATTGAAAACAGGACTGTCCTCTCCATTACGCAGATGTCGGCAGCTTTTCCCCCGATGATTATCCTGCGGAGTGCGTTCAGCACGTCCTCGACGCAACCCATTCTGTCTCTGCACTGTATTCAGCACATGCATGTTACCTTCATCGTGGAGGCACATACGACGGGAGTTCCTGTGCTGGGGAGTGCAGCATGATGCTGATGCTCGTGGTCGCAAGAGTCAAGAATGCTTTGTAGCCAGTCACATCTGTCACTGCCGCTACGCGGTCGTTGTGCACTTCAAATTCCGCCTAAACAACTGCCGGGCCTTCGTCCCCGACCCTCATTGCGTGTACTTCCTGAGTTAAATTGTATCGTATCGATATTTAACTGTACTTTTTGGCGCGGACCCCGTGTCCCCGCGTGACTTTTAATCATTTTCCGTCGGACCGTCTGAACTCTCCGATTACCCCTCCTCTGAACTCTCCAATGACACCTCCTCCGACGATCCCGCCTCTCGTGCCAGCCCGACCAAACCCTCCAGCACCGATGTTCGGATCACGGCTCTGCTGCGGCGATTGGCAGCGTACATAGCGACTCGAGCTGCTTCCACGGTGGCGAAATGTGCCCTCGCCTCCTGCGCTACAGTGGTAGTGTTCGCGCTCCTCCATATGATACGTAGGCGGTCTCTCCATAGCTGATGTGGCGAGTAGGCACCTGGTCAAAAGCAATACACCTTCAGTTCAATATTTTCACCGGAGCACATCACATACCTTCACGCAGGTGCACGACTTTCACGAACGCTTTACGTACGAAGCCCGTTACTCTGGCCAAGCCACTGCCTTCGCATGCAAGGCCGCCCAATGCGCAGCTCACGGCCGCGGGGGGGCTTTGTATCCCCGTTCTCACCACAGACCCATACGCCGGCCCCTCAAACTTCCACATGAACCCGTGCGGGTCCAAAGTGGATCTGATCGTGAGCGGGCAGAGAGGCGCGATGCTGCAATGGTGTCCATCAGCGGCTTCCGCGGTGTCCTCAATTCGGAATCCCCGCTCCTCGTACTTTCGCATCCTCTCAAACAAATCCACCACTGCCTCTGGGGTGTTTAGTCTGATGACTGAAGTGTTCAACAACCCGACGAAACGAAATGTCATGTCTGGATAAGCACTGTAGACCATATCGCTATCAAACCAATTCATCAACATAGTGTTGTCGAACATGAAAATGGGCATCCTTGCGTCGTTTGACGTGGAGATGATGATGTTGATCGACAGTTGGTGTCCATCGCGACGAAGGCGGAGTATCTGGTAGATGCATCGATTTTTCAGGTACTCACTTGTCCTCCTGTACTGGGCAACAAAGTAATCCGCGTGCAGGGCAAGGAAGCGGATGAGTCGCGCAGCTTTGTGACGAGTGGTGTATAAATCCAGGTCGTTCGGCTCAAAGAGCAACACTTTCTTGAATGAGACGAAAAGGGACAGTAGCCCAACGGAGCCGGAGCCGATTGTACCTGTGCAGAACAGTACCAGGCGTACAATATCCCAGTCCAGTCCAAATAGCCTCATCATCTTCCGCATGTGATCGTGGACCTTGTCTGCGACATCTACACGGTAGTAGCAGCACGTTCTTCCAAGGGCCCGCAGTGTCGACAGGTCCATGTACGAAAAAATCTCCGTTTGTAGCTCTACTGGAAAGTGATGCAGGTACTCAGCACTATTGCGAGACAGCAAGGCCGCTCCTAACAAGAATCAGTATTTCACTTCTGCATCGCTCCCAAAGTCTCTTACCACGAGGCGGCTCCTTGTATATGAGGGTCGTGCGTGAATGCAGGAAGGCGCACACCTCATCAAAAAGAGGCTTAGACCACAGTGCCAAACGAAACAGGATATCTGTCTCCAATTCGGCAAAGAGGCGTGTCCGATCTTCGATTAATTCTTCAAGCGGTCGCAGGCCGTTGATCATCGTCCACAAGAGGCCTATCAAAGCCTCCATCTCATGGCCGCACACGTACGCTAGTACAGTAGCCATCAGTCTATGTATGCGAGATAATGTCTGAAGACTTACAAGCATTTTCTCTGGCTCTGGGGCCCCCAACACCTTAAATACCATTATCAGTCCCCCACATCGGTCTCGTACCACGGGCTCACGTACGGGGCTGCTCAAAATCTTCCATTGTCACTGCTATCGTCGTCATTGCGCGGATTGACAAGAGATCAGGAAGTCAAAGGATGCAGAAGATCAAGCTTTCCGAGGCACGATGAGCCTTTTGCTCTCATTGCGCGTTGTTTAAATACTTCCATCTCATCACAGTAAGCCGAGCATGTCACTACCAGTCGGCTGTCTGGGGTCTCCTCCCAATATCGGCAATTTTGTGAGATTTCATCTTCTGTTGACATGAAGGCGACTGCCAATTGAGATTTGCACTATGTATGCTGGATTGATCCCGATCGTGTTAACTGTTACTGGGTATAGATGTTGGCGCGTGTGTGCTGCAGTCGATCGTTGCCGTGTGGAAGCCCCAAGGCCAGGCCTGTCTTTTTACGAGAATGCACCCTTCGTTGCCGTCATTGCCCCATGCGTTATGATGCTCAAAATGTGCGTGAAATATTTGATTTTCGTGCGATATGCTAGGGGTGTACTGATTGTACTTTCAGGACAACATGTTACTTTGCCTATATCTACTCGTTAGCGAATGCCTCTGCGTGCGCGGCCAGCAACGCCCTGGCGGTTCGTCCGTGCGTGCCGCAGTTGTAGTTACGGTGGGGATGAAAACGAAGACTCGCAACCCTCTCGGAACACTGTCGACCACTTCTTGGTGGACTACTCTGTCCAACCGTATGCGTAGGTGTTGTCAAACCTTGGATACTCAATCGCGCCCGTGGTGTAAATGCAGTAGGGTTTTTTTGTGCAGTCCTTGCATCATCCGTCAACGGAGCGAACAATAGCTAAACCTTTATCTGAGTACCGCAATATGACGCAGTCGCGGGGCCCGACTTACGGGGGAAGGAGTTCTGGGTACCGCAGCGGCGTCTAAGTGTACCGGCGAATCCAGTGGTGCGGTGTCGATGCTTTCGGATAATGTTTCTGCATCGTCGCCGTGGCCTTCGTGCAACTCGGAGGCAGGGACACAATGGTGGCGGGTGTTGTGCCTTTCAATTTGGTTGTTCGCAGCGGCTTGAAATTCCTCCAAGATCGCGGCAGTGAAGACCGCTCTGCCCTCGAGGTCGACAGCACCTTTACGATGTGCCAGCAACGTAGCCATGGACTCAAGGTCCAGTGTCATGGAACACGGCATCTCTGGCATGTGCCGCCAAGGGCATCTCCATATCTTGTCGCAGCGGGGCAGGTGGTGTGGCAAGATGTAATGCTACAACCCAGACCGTTGGTAAACTGAGAAACACAGTAAAGGGCAGACGTACTTCATCTACCCAGGACAGGAAATCGATTAACGCTGCCATGTCCTCGTTTCGCGGGAAAATGCTAGATGGGACTGCAACACCACGATATTTAAGGCCAATTCTTGCTGGTTCACCCATATTGGGATTGTCACATCACAACTTTGCCGACAGGACGTAAGGCAAATCGAGCTGGGCCAGCTCACTGGTCCCCGGATTATTACCCACTATGACAATGTTGATGGACGGGTCCCTCTGGTCGCAAACCAGTCTCATCGCCTGTCTCCGAGCTCACCCTAATGCTCTTGTCAATTGTGAAGGCAGACGAGGCATGAGGCCGCCACCTGTCGGGCAAAGTGGCGCATTCGAGGACAACAATTCCCGACTCTTTAAAGCTGTTATGTTCGGCGCGGTCGCTGGACCTGTTGAGACGGATCCTGTGAGTTTTCGAGTGACGACACACCATTCACCCCGTTTGGCAGCCAGCTGTTGCGGCAGAACGACCGTACTTTGACGCTTACTTTGTGTCGCCCCGACTGGAATTACCCTGAAGCCAGGAACCTTTTCGACGCACAGCTCACCAAACTTGGAGCAGCGGCAACAGCCGCAGCCGCCTGCCACCCCGACGTTGTCCACGTAAGTTCCCTGCTGTGAGTTTCACCACACTCATCGTTCCCGCAGCCATTCAACGTCTTCCGCTGGACTTCCACCTCCCTGTCCGTTAAGTGGGTCGACGATGACTGGGGACGGTTGTCTGCCACGCGCCAAGATGACCATATTCTCGTCGAAATTGCCTGTCGCGGACACAGCTGCGTCTTCGAAGTAGTATGTCCAGCCAAAATCCTTTTACTTGCCTGACAGCGCGCCGGTAGGGAGGTTTCGTACTCGGCATGACTGCGAGTGAATACCTGGAAAGTCATCGACTCTGCCCCGGCGATGTGGTCGTCTTTCAAGGCACTCTTCGTGTCCGCACCTGGAAGGACACGACGGTGCCGCTTCGCGTCAGTACTGATGCGTCCCATGTCAATGCCTTTCTCATCTGCCACACAGGAATTTCGCATCATTGCAACTACTATGCGGGTGTTGGAAGTTTACGACGACGTTTCCAGTTGAGCATTTACATGCCTTGTTGATCGAGACGTAGTTACTGTCATCACTACAATGAGTTCAAGTTTCAATGTGATCTCTCTGCATTTCCTTCGCATGTTACTGTTTGTTGTATGTTTGTTATGTCCTCAAGAGCGCCATACATACATCCCCGGCCATTGCGGAAGCCGCATTCAATCGTCTCACACGCAGGAAATAAATATCCTGTTCCCTTCCTTTATTGTCCGTCTCACACCTAGGCTATACTTACGCTATGCATTCTGGCTCCCCTTCGCGGTGGTCGAAGCCCTTATGTACTCTCGATAACGAAATTTCCTTATCGTTGTGGGATGGTCCTGAACCTTCGCCAGAGACCACGCGTCTTCACTTCCAGGCAATGCATTACCATTGGAGCTTCAACTTTTACCTCCCACATTGATGTTTACTGCGGCTACCTACTACACGTCCATACATGAGAGTCAAACGGTCGAAAAAGCGATTTTATGATTATTATGGCAAAGGAAATCATGTGACGGAACATCTGCAGACCCCGTTACTTCTCTCCACCTACACAGCCTCACTTCCTCGAGTTCTTTTTGCGGGACCGTCATACGTGGCTGTGACCACGGATCAGGTTATGATCAGCGCATTAGTAATCAATTACTCACTATCGATTGTTTTCGCACTGGCACACGTAATCGTCAGTCTGTCATAAATTGACGGTGGGAAGGAGTCGTACCGGCGTTTTCGTGGACTGGGGCTGACAGGAGAGGCTTGTCTGTTCCTAGTGGAACAACGTGGGTGAACGGGCGCTGTCGGCGGCGTCAACTGATGTTTGCGCTTGGGTGTTTGCGTCGGGCTGGCCTCACCACGTTGCGTCTGCTTGTTTCCGACAACCCGTGCCTGCGAGCTGGGAGGCGGCGTCAAAGATGGTGACGTTAGAGAGTCGTCGTCCTGAGCCACGCTTCCTGGGCTGGTCACAACGTCGTCGTCCGGGCTCGGGAAAGGATGATGTAGGAAGTCGTCGATGTTCTCGTGCCGGCTAAGGCCTACTAGGGGCTCGACGAGATCTACGATGGTCAGTACCTTGACGTGCTGAGCCAACACACTGTAGACCTATGTGACACTTGTGAGCTTCAAAGGCGCATTCGCGTTACACAGACTTACGCGCTCGTGCCTCCCCTCCCGTGTTTCCGTGTGGTGCAGCGTCGCCTCGATCAAGACGAGATCGTCTAACTTTAGCGGCTGTGCCTCATCAGACACGTACATTGCCTCCCCTCTGTCCGTGAGAAAGGAGGCCCGCGCGTGCTTGTTCGAGATGTCGACTCGCACGTACGTCGGCCTGCCAACAGTGAAGGCCTCTTCATTGCACATCCTCCGAACAGAAGGGTACTGATTACGTGTAGTTAGCAGTGGCGTGTCCAAAGTCGGTAGACTGACCGTGTTATTTTCCTCGTCTTGCGCATAACCGTGGTGTTGCACCAAGCTGATGAGATTCAAAACCTTCTGGAACTCATCGCTGACCCAACGAGCGTACGGCGACGCGATCCGTAAGCTTTGAAAACCCCTGCCCGATTTCTGCAATCGTTTGTCAGTGCACGAGAGACTGCGTGGCTCAAAGCCAATGCCACTCAACATTCGGTTGTGCGGGCGCGCAGAACACAGAGGCAGTGTTTCCACCTGAAATGGCCCTGCCCATGTCGAAGTCCACCCTGAATGTAGCGTTGGCGAAGTAGTTTTGGCCTCTGGCTGCCAAGAACGCTTGGACGTTGGCCAGCAAACAAAGTTGTGCAGGCCATTCATCGGACGGGGGGCCCTCATGACCGGAGTTGCTGCCAGCATTGGTGCGCTGCGTGGTTTCGGCGCAGACTTGTGTTTCTGGCGGAGACATGCTGCGTAGAATCATTTGTGGAGTTCGTGAGAGGTAGTTTATCATGGGCCCATGTACCAGGACCAAGGGGCTCGGTTCTCTATGCGCAGCAACTGAGCTGGCTGGATTTTTTTTTTGAAAAAATAAAACATTCCAGAAGGATCCACTCTCAGCTATCTTCACATCCTTTCTCATGAGATTCAGTGCGTTATGTGTCAACAGCGGCCCTGTCGGTTCAGATTGTCAGGGTCCCCCCGACCGCTCGCGAGATCCATCTGCATACCCCACCATGACCAGGCAATCAGCCGAAGTCGTCACGAGTCCTTGCCGTTTGTGGGTCAGCGCCCAGTGTAACTCGCGCTGGAACGATACATGGAGAACACGAACTCTGTATGAGGGAGACTCCGTCCATGTAGTTCTGAGCTATCAAGTTTGTGATGGTACACCAAAAACATGGTGCATGTCACGTGACCTGATTTTGCACTGTAGTTATTTGAGTTTTGCATGTAGTACATATTCCCGTGCAGCTGTGGGCGGTATCAGACCGGCGCCGGACAAGGCTCCAAAAGCATCTGTGATGCTCGCGCGACCTCACCGCGCAGGACCCCAGGAACCGCCTACAATGCAGCGCGCACATGAACGCATCACTTTCGCTTTGATAAATTTGTAGATTTGCAGCCCCCTCATCTGAAGGTCGATCTTGCTGTGCTACTGGTGGGATGGTTCTCATGGTGACATTTCTGCATGTGAATCCTAAGCCCTTTCACGGGCGGGCCCAGTACATCCCTGTGCCCAACTCAGGGGATCCGTAGAAGTGATCGGGTTTTCCCCCATACTAGTAAGATTGGTGGCTGCTCATGGGTGGCATCGGTTTCCACACATGCGTCGGGCGCTGTTAACGGGCTTCTTGTATTGAACAAGAGACTTAAGAGGGGAGAATGTCCACAGAAGAACTTAATAAATTCGGGAGCGTACTACTGCTTAAATACAAAAGACAGTGCATAGCTATAGAACCATAAGTAGAAGTATTAGAAATGGTGACAAGTAAACACAGCAAGGAAAGCTGTAAGTAAGTGTATGAAGGAGTACATAGCTGTTAATAGCTGTCCATAGCTGTATGCGTCCATGCGTAGATTCGGGCGCATATAGAGGAAGGTGTTGTCGGTTTAAGCGCTGGTTAGCTGCCGGATCGGAAGATGCCGGCGGCACATCGGTTTGGTATTCCAACACTCCCCCTCAAACCGAACAAAGTCCGAGGGCGGCTGCAAAGTGCTTCGCCTTGACGCTCGGAAGAGCCTTGGTGAGAGTGTCGGCCACCATGTCTCCGGTAGGGCAATAGACAAGCCGAATGGAGTTGTTTTCAATCACGTAGCGGATGAAGTGGTAGCGGATGTCGATGTGCTTCGTGCGAGCATGGAATTGGCCTATGTCGGAATAGGCGAGCGCGATGGCAGACTGGTTGTCGCCATGGAGCGTGATGGGGTGCTCGAGTGGGCGGAACAACTCGGCGATGAGTTGGCGGAGCCAAATGGCCTCCTTCGCGGCATAGGTCATCGCAACATATTCGGCCTCCGTAGTTGAGAGCGTAACAAGCTCCTGCTTCTTGGAACTCCAAGAAATAGCACCACCGTCAATAATGAATGCGTAACCAGAGATTGCGCGCCTGTGTTCCTGGGACATCCCGTCCACATCCGAAAATCCTTCTAACCCGTGTTTCCCCATGCCGTACGTGAGGCGCCAATCCTTCGTGCCTTGAAGGTAGCGGAAAACGTGTTTGACGGCCTCCCAATGAGCCGGCCCGGGGTTGTCAAGGAACTTTGACAGAACCCCAACGGGAAAGGCGATGTCGGGGCGTGTCCCAACTGCGGCCCACATAAGTGAACCAACAGCCTCGCGGTAAGGCACATGCTTCATTGAAGCGATGTCCTTGACGCTCGTAGCACAGTGATCCCTCGAGAGCTGGACGTTCGGGTCCATCGGCATCGAAAGGGGTTTCGCGTCGGCAAAATTGAACCGTTGGAGGATTGACTTGATGTAGGATTGTTGCGACAATGAAATGGTGCGCGCCTCGCGGTCGCGCTTGATCTCGATGCCAAGTAGCCACGAAACTGGCCCAAGGTCGGTCATCTTGAACAGAGATCCAATGCTCGTTTTGTACTCCTCGAGCAACTCGACGGAGCTGCCGGTGATGGTGCAATCATCAACATGCACTGCCATGATAATGACATGGCCATCGGCGTGGGTGTAGAAAACCGCGTGGTCGGACTCGCACTGCGCAAAGCCAATCTCAGCAAGAGAGCGGCTGAGAGTCTCGTACCATTTGCGACCGCCTTGCTTCAAGCCGTACAAGGCTTTGTTGAGCTGCAAGACATATTTGCGGCGATCCGCAAATTCGTGATCCGGCGGTTGCTCCATGTAGATGAGCTCGTCGGAGTCGAGTTCTCCATTGAGAAATGCGCTGTGGAAGTCGAACATATCGACATTCCAGTCGTTGTGTGCGGCGATGGCGAGAATGGTGCGGATGGAAGCGAGTTTAGCCGTGGGAGAAAAAGTTTCATAATAATCCACACCGTGAACTTGTGTGAATCCTCGAGCGACAAGGCGAGCCTTGTATTTGTCAATCTCCCTGGCAGCGTTCTTCTTGATGCGGAGAACCCATTTGCAGTCGACGATGTTTTGGCCGATCGGCCTTTCAACAAGTCGCCACGTGCCGGCAACTTTAAGGGCTGTGATCTCGGGGTCGATCGCGACTTTCCAGTGTGCCCAATCTGGCCGCTTCTTCGCCTCCTCGAACGTCGGCTCAAGCGCCTCAGAATCAGCCATCGCAGCAGCCATGCTGTGCTCCAAGATGTCGACCATCTCCCAATCCTCCGAGACGTCTGCACGCGCGGCCAAATTTGCCGTGGGATCTTCTTCGACTGTCTTGGGTACCTCCGGCACTTTCAAGCCTCGGGGCACCCCTGGATCAGACGGCCTGTTGCTCGTCCGCCCTTCTCCACGCAGGAGAGATTGGACATAAGCCGAAGGCTTTCGGACGCGATGTCCGCGTCCTGCGGGAGCTTCTTCGGGTTCCTCGAAGTCTGGACCAAGCGGGTCCTTGCCGGCCAATTGCCGGCGTAGCGTTTCGATGGAGGGCGATTCGGGGAGCGGCGCCGAAGTCGGTGGAGTGCGAGGTGGCGTGCGCGGTGGAATGGGTGCTGGTGCAGTGGGAACGGTGGGTGGAACGGGATTTTGGTGCATGACCGGGTTTTGATTTGCAGTCGAGGGCTGATTGCTATTCTCCTTCTCCCCCTCAAGCTGCAACTCGACTGGAATAGGAACCAGTACGTCGTCCCTGTTGAATTTAACGCTCCGTTCCACGGCAATGTTGCGCTTGCCTTGGAAATAAATCCTATGTCCGCTGCTGACTTCATCGAAGCCAACCCAACGGCCGACTTCTGCGCGGTCGTCCAGCTTGCTGCCATCCGCGTCGTGAACCCAGACCCTCGCGCCGAACTCCGGGAGGTGCGCGAGGTCTGGTTTGCGCTTGTAAACCATCTTGTAAGGTGTTTTACCGTCCAAAGCACGAGTTGATGTGCGATTTTTCAGGTAAATTGCGTGGCTCACGGCCTCTCCCCACAAAAATTTGGGGAGTCCGCTGGCGTGTAGCTAGCGCAAACGCGCTCCAGGATCGTCCTGTTGAGCCGTTCCGCGACGCCGTTGTGCTCCAGCGTGTTGTGCACGGTGAAGCTGCGCTCCGTTCCCATTTTGGCAAGGTGCGCGTCGAATTCGTTGCTCCAAAATTCCCCTCCGTGATCGGAGTGGAATTTCTTGATCTTAACCTTGAACTGGGTCAAGAGCCATGCTTCGAATGCCTGGTACGAGTCGAAACTTTCGTCCTTCGAGCGCTGAATATAACAACGTGACCAGCGAGTATGATCATCCGTAAAACTGGCGTAATACTCTCGCCGGTTTATCGTCTGCGTTGACGAAGGTCCCCAGACGTCCGAATGGATGATGTCCCCCATGGCGGCGGCGCGCTTCTCCTTGCGCACCTTCGCAACTGGTTTGCGCGTCATCTTCCCGTACTCGCATGAATCACAGGACTTGATTTCCATTGATTCGTCGAGCTTGATGCCGGTCACCAGGCCATCTTTGACAAGACGTTTGGCAGCTTCCGGCGCGATGTGCCCCATCCGACGATGGAGCTCTTCAATTGACACCGTCTCGGTTGCGCTCGCGGCAGCAACTTTGGTGTCGGCTGTCGCGGCGCGTTGGACGCGGTAAGTCCCATTCTTCTTGTTAATGACGCCCAGGATTTTGTGTTTCTTATCGAAAATCCTGCAGAAATCATCGCGGAAGAGCGTCACGAATCCAGCATCAGTGATTTTACTGATGGAGACGAGGGTGAGTCCTAGCTTCGGCGCGTACAGCACTCCCTTCAGGAGTATTGTGGCCGTGCCGTTGCCATTCGGGATGCTGATGTGCATATCCCCTTGCCCGATAGCTTGGAAAGTTCCATTGTCGGCGGCGGTGATCGATTTCAGCGGGATGGACGTGTAGTTGATGAATTTGTGCCGGTACGGGGACATGTGCCGCGATGCACCCGAGTCGTAGAGCTCCGTCTCGACCCCAGGTGCGCCCGATTCATTGGCCAGCATTGCCGTATCAAAGGACGAGGTAATCTTTTCCTCTGCGATGTCCTCTTGATTGCTGGGCCATTCGTTGACAGTTATTTCGACCCAATCAGCCACATCTTCCATGAAGTATTGCGGCGGTCGATCCGGCCCATCATGGGCAGTGCGAGGAATATCACATTTCTCGTCAGAACCATATGCAGAGAGGAAATCGGGTAAGGACTCAGCGTCACTTTTCCCGTCATGATCTTCCTCCTCCGTGTCCGAATCCTCTGATTCTGACACACTTTCTAGGTCTGGCAGCGAGTCACGCTCGCTGTCGCTATCTGACATGCTGTGCAGGTCTGGCATAGACCCGTCGTCGCTGTCGTTGCCGGAGTCGGATTCTTGAAGACACCGCAAGAAATACGCGATGCCATCCAAGTCGGAGGGCGTGTAGTCGCTGTCGTCTCCATCTGGTTCCGTTTCCGTGTCCGCAGGTCCGTTCGCGGTTGCCAGTAAGTCCTCCATCGTGGGAACTGCGGCCGTGTTGCTGACGCTGCCATCTTCTTCAGCCTCGAAGAAGTCTTCATTGTCATAGTCAGACAGCCAACCCCCGGCGCTGCTCTGCGCGGTGTTGCTGCCACCATGGGTGAGTCCTGCCCACTCATCCTGGAACATCTCCAGGTTTGTTTCGGCCTGAGCCATCCACACACCATTGTCGTCGTTGGTCGCAGCGCTCACGGTCTCCTTTGCCTTCCCCTTCCCCTTCTGCCGAGGTCCCGTCCCCTCCTTACCGCCGCCCTTCGCCCAGCAGTCCGCTTTAACGTGGCCCTTCTTGTGGCAGTTGTAACACTCCATGTTGGGCTTCGGGCCGCCTTTGCGGCCACTTTTGCGGTCTCCCATGGAGAACGCAATGTCGTGGTTGTCCTTCTTGGACTTCTGCTTTAGAGCGCGACGATCGGCCTCCTCGTTGAGGCCACGGATGAGGTCGTCAGGTGCGAGGGTTCTCCTGAGTAGGGTTGAAGTCGCCGTGATCGCGGAGAGGTAGGGATCGTACGAGGGCGGAAGCAAGCCCAATGAAGTTGTCGTCTCCGGGGTCAGCGCCCATGCCGATGAGGTCGGTGCGAAGATTTTGAAGCTTTGCGAGGTGAGTTCTAACATCCCCAGTCTCCGTGCAGCGCTCGTCCTGTAGCCTGCGACGCAAATCCACAGTAACCATCTTCGATTTCTTTTCAAATTCATCCGTCACCTTTTTCCATAGTTCTGCAGCGCTGGCGGCGTCCTTGATGCGCAGGAACAGCGAGTCGGGGATCCCGCTCGCAATCACCTGCTTGACGATGGCCTGCCCGGACTTATACGTCTTCAAGTCCTTGTCGTGTGCTTCGAGCACGGCGGCCTCTGCTGCCGTAGGCGGGCTAGCAGTCGTAGGAGGAACAGGAGCGGCGGAGGTGGCGAGTAAGTGGTCGCCTAGTCCAGCAGCATCGGCGGCGTAACTGAAACGATTTTTGTAGATGCTCCAGTTCAACCTGTCGGCCTCGCATTTCGGAATGCGCAGCAAAAAATCGCTAGGTTTCGAGTTGGGGGTGGACATGGTGTACGAAGAGAGATTTATCGAGTAGTGGATGTTTGTGAAGAATTAGATTCGGTCGGGGCCCATAACCTATTGAACAAGAGACTTAAGAGGGGAGAATGTCCACAGAAGAACTTAATAAATTCGGGAGCATACTACTGCTTAAATACAAAAGACAGTGCATAGCTATAGAACCATAAGTAGAAGTATTAGAAATGGTGACAAGTAAACACAGCAAGGAAAGCTGTAAGTAAGTGTATGAAGGAGTACATAGCTGTTAATAGCTGTTCATAGCTGTATGCGTCCATGCGTGGATTCGGGCGCATATAGAGGAAGGTGTTGTCGGTTTAAGCGCTGGTTAGCCGCCGGATCGGAAGATGCCGGCGGCACGTCGGTTTGGTATTCCAACATCTTGGGGATGAGAAAGTTCTCGAAAATCTTCGCCAAAGACAGTCCCTGTCTCAGTACAATCCCGTACGTGATCGGGTTTCCTTGTCGTCGTTGCTACCCGCAGCTTTAGCTGAAAGGCCCCGCGGTGGGGCCGCTAACCACCATGTGCAGGTATCTTGGCCGCGTTTCGAGCCAACGGCTGAACCACCCCGCGTAGCCCAGGGGATGAGGAAGGAATATGGCTCGGTCTTTGTGCCTCATTGGGGAGTTTCCAAACTCTCACACAATTTAAAGGTCGCGGGATTGACCAGAGCTGGGCTCAACCCAATATGTATCTCCACCGTCAGTGTCACAGAGTACTTCATGTCGTTCACCCCACTGATGCGGATGTTGCCGACCTGCAAAACAGGCACACCCGTAGGATACCGGTTCATTTTTTTTTTGTTCCTTCTGCTTGGATCTCGTTCCTAACGAAGATCTCAGCGGTACCCACTGTTCTACGACGGACTTCTTTTCGGCGCTGGCTGTACGAAACCGCTTATCGTCAAAGTCCCTGTCAATGTCGGCATTACATCGGTTGCACACCATGTCGACGATCTCGATATCGACGAACTGATCGACGAATACTTGGGCGGCATTGTAGATATGGGGCGGTATTTTAGTCGTGTCCCTGGCCCCGGTTGGGGAACTTTCGTGTCCAGGCGGCAGGCCTACGTGATCGCGAAACACCCGGGCGACGGCATCACGGACTTGCCCACTAACATCCTCCTCCATAATATGGGTGTGAAGGTCAATGGCACAATCTTGGTATTGGGGCTTGGTGAGAACGACGTAGTGGAAGATGTCTCCTCGGCCGAAATCCCAATTGTGGCCGCCCTTTTGAAATGGTGCGTACAACACGAGCCCGAACAATCCTTTACCGATGCAGGGTGTGATTTTAGTGCCATAATCGCCGGTGTCCTCACGTTGTAGCTGTATATCTAGTTTCGCTCCTGTAGAGTCTCCATTAATTGAAGGCTCGCTTTTCCTTTGCACAAGCGCTGCACCATGTGTCTCCAAAAGCCGCAGATTAAATTTTTCGCCTCCCCTGATCTCGTCCTGCTCATGTTCCAGTCATGCACGCTGAACGACCTTGCCCAGTTCGCCCACTGCAGCAGGGTGCAGCGCAACCAGGTCCGCCGGTACCTGGTCTCACAAATGTGTATTGCCTTGTCGCGTTTCTTCGACAGACAACAGCAGGATGCGCTCTTCGCTATGCTTGATCAGTCTGATGCAGGCATTTTCGGATCAGTCACTGCTCACATAACGCGCCCCGACGTGGTCCTCAGTACGGCCGATGCACCGCGTGACGTGAATATCACTATTGCAGGGGGGACAGGCCCAGCATGGCACGCCTTTATGATGGAGCTGGGTGCTACGGCCTGCTCTAGCGTCCCCGTGAGGGTCCCTTTGATGGAGAGTCTTCTGCGAGTCACTAAATACGCAGTACGGAGCCCTAAAGTACGGTTATCAATCACAAGGAGTAGCCCTTCCACGGCGCTGAAGCATTTGCAGGGTGCTCGTCAATATATCTATGTCTCCGAAAGTCGCACCGCTTCGATATTGGTGCCGCTCCTATCGTCGGAGTGGACGCACCAGATGACAGCTGTCCTGGGGACGAAAATTGTCGTCGTTTACCCTCAGCTACACGCTGCGGGACGTACTATGCCAGGTTTCGATGTGCCTACCCGGGGCAACTGGACGCGGTACTATCACCGAGGATGGTGGTGCTATGCAGCCCCCCAATTCATGCCTGTCACAGGTGGGGATTGCGGTCTGCTTTGTCCATATATCTGGCGGAGGTCGCGTGATTTTGTGGGGATAGCAGAACTGGCTTGGGGCAGCTTGAAGAACGAGAAGGATGTCGGAGGAGCCATGGTCACAAACCCGATGCGGCGAGAGCGCCTGAGATGGAGGCTTGACGACACTTGTCTCAGTCCCACTTGCGTTAACAACGGCAATAACTTCAGATTGTAGAGGTTTCCAATGATTTTGAATCCGTGTTTGTTTCTGTTGCCATAGGCCGTTGTATGAACTACGGCCAAGAAGGGTAGACTATGCGATGGCCGACGAGTGACAAAGTGTACCTCATGCCATGCTTGGACGTGTGCAGGGAGGTCCACTCCACACGTCTGTCGCAATCACGGGACATCCAGCATATGCATGAGACTGTCAGGGTTCACGAGGGCGCACAGTCTGGATCATGTAGTGCTTGAACGTGTGCAGGTGGGTTCACTCCACATGTCGACCGCAATCACAAGTGCTATGCGGAAGATCCAGCGTACGCATGAGATTGGTAAGGTTTTCGAGAGAGCGCAGTCTGTATCGTGGTATACTCAGACGTGTGTACGCGGCTTCACTCCACACATCTGCCGCAATCACAAGTCCTGTTCGGAACGCATTGGGAAGATTTAGGCTTCAGTCCCCCTTGGAAGGTCGCAGAAACTTTTCTTGCCAGGTATTGCAACGTGTGAAGGAAGGCCCACTCCACACGTCGAAGCCTTTGTTGCATGTTGCGACGTAGAGGTAGTTCACAAGAGAGCGGTCACGTGGTCACAGACATGATACAATGAACAGCTGTTTCTGCGGGCTGGGAGAACGTCCGCGCCGGGTGGACCAAGACTTGCACGTGCAAAGCACACGTGATAAGCGATCAGTGACAAAGATATGTAAATAATATTTTTTTATTCGCGCCTCAAAGCGTATGATAGAAATTCGAGCGTTAAGTTACCGCCCTAGTATGTAGCGGCCAAATTTCATTCCCCACTGTCTTTCGCAAAATTTACACGTCTCTCTCTCTCGTTCCACCCAGTAAGTTCCTAACATCGCTATTTTTACCGTCCCCAACCGCAATTAAAGCATACCCCGTGTCACCGTGCAATCCCATTTGGTACATCGAAGCAGACATGGCTCAATTCGTATGTTATAGTTGAAACTGAAACTTATATACTGACGCGAGTAGTTCCCAGCACCCGGCACTATAGTTTGAATCGACACATGTTCTTCGCTTCGTTTCTGACTCCTCTTTAGATCCCAGGAATGCCCTTTGACCCTGACACACTGATGTCTTATAGGTGCCGTTTCGTCTAGGACGTCTTGAATTGCCGCTGGATACCTGTCCGAATCAAAATCCTACATGAAGAATGTCCAAAAACAGGTCAGGTACCAGTCTTTATAATCTACACACCACGAATGTGGCACTCTTGAAATTTAAGATTTGACAACAGGGAGTTCGGATATGACATATATTCAAGAGTAAGAATCTATGAATACATCTGGACGTAAATATGGGACCGATGAACAGGACCTTGGCACAGTGGACAGAGGAACACGCAGTGAACCAGGACTGCGCAAGAGGTGGAATCAATTGTGGGGCAGTCTTTCGCATTAGATGTCGATTCCAGAGAACGCAGTGTGCACTCGATCGGCCTCGGCTGCCACGTGGATCAGGAGACCGAATACATTTAGGTCCAGGAAGACTCCCGGGCAGCGGAATCCAACAGGTACAATGCTTCCAGCTTGTAGTATGGGATCCAGTTGTCCATGGGGATCTGCCTGGCGGTTGACCCTGCTGCTGGCTCACCACCCCCCGCTCGGACAGCGTACCGAGCAACAGTCACTTCCATCAGAACCAAGTCGTGGGCTTTCAGTTCTTGGACACGGAGACGTGTCATCCGGGACTTCTCTTGAAGGCGCGAAGTCGCGTTGAAGTACTCGACGAAGAGTGTGGCAGTGGTGGGGACGCCCAGCGTTTGTGGCCCTCTGTTCATCCATGTGTTCCCCCGCAGCTGCCCCGGGCCCCACGCAGCGCAGAAACCTAAGGCACGATGTATGCTTAGTCACTAAAATCAGACTTGAGACTTCCGACGCACGCATGTCCTTGGGATTGGCTAAGTTGCGCAGCTGCATGGAAGCTGCAAGTAGCGAGGAATCTAAGGGTAAGATGCTTGCGCTGACGCGATTGGTTGGGTCGCCGTTGCGTTCGCACATCCACGTAGTCGTAATTTCCCCTATGGTGGATGTGAGCCAGTGATATGTCGGGGAGCATGCAATGACTTGCCTACGATCCACACCGTGATCGGTGTCTGCCCGTCTGCTTTACAGAGGACTCTCGATTTGTCCCCGAAAGCGGTCTGCTGACCCCAGGAAGCATCCCTAGGCATTCGATGTGCAGCATATATTCCGTGTACGTCGTCGGCAAAGTTCAAGAGGCGGCCCAGACGACTGGATAAATTATCAATGACGACATTCGGGAAAGCCTCCCCAAATTACGTACACAAGTAGGGATGCCTTAGCGTCGCGAAGACAGTTTGTGGTGACCCCATGTTCGGCTCGGAAGCGCGCTCGCATAGCCACCATAGCAACTTCATCGTGGGATATCTGAATAAAGTTGTTAGGAGGGATCGCAACGAAGTGTGGGCAGACCCACGCGATGTAAGAAGGTGTCGCCTTCACTCACGGTGCCTGAAGAGCAAAAGGTGATCAAAGTCCCACGCAAATAGTGTAGATATTTACTTACGAGACTGCTGCGAAGGTACACTTCCTGCGGCCTCTACATGCTGGCCGTTGGAGACGTTGGCAGAGGGTAGCAAAGGCATTGTGGGTGGATCACGGTTTGTGCCGAGGAGTTGCCGGGAGGCCTCCGCGTCCGACACGCGTTCTGTGAGAAGGGTTGCAGCGACAGGGGGTGCGGCCAGAGGACTTTCGACCTGTGGTGCCGGTGCGACAGACACGGGAACAACCGTCACAGCCGCTGCCACAGGCCCCATCGCTGGGATTGTCGTGATCGCTACCTGTGCCCTGTCGGGCACGACCGCCAGCGCTACGGCAGTCGTATTGCTGTCAACGACAATGGAATTGACGGATTCGGAGATCGAGGAAAGAGTGCTAGCGGAGCGGGCTACCTGTGCGATTGAGCCAAAATGATTGGATTCGTCAGCGAGGGCGGGGGCGACCTCCGTCGTGGAGGTGGAGGTGGACCGAGCATCCTCTACGTGGCGATCTATGTTGAAACATTACCATGGCAAGGATATTCTTGATCAGTGGATGTACCAGTCATGTCCCGACTTCCATTTTGCAGGTCATAGAGGATCCCGTTCGACAACTGGTATAAAGTAGTCGGTGGTACAGGTGAAGTCAAAGTGAATGATCTGATGGCAGAATGAGTCACTACGTGCATTGAAAAAACGATGATCCTGACCCGTCGTTGTCGCTGAGTTCATCTGCGTACAAGGCGTTGAGGGTGTTCGCAGTCAAAGCAGATGGGGGTTTAGTGGTCGCAGTACAAGTAGTACGTCTGACAAACTTTTATCACCAGGTCCAGTGAAAAGACGCGGTAGGTACTGCTGTCTTGTGTTCAGTCACTGTATAGTAGGCGACGCCTGGCGTTTACGACTTTGAGTTCCATCGACGACCATGTTTCTTGCAAGTGTGGTCAAAAGAATAGCAATTATGCAGAAGGTTGTAGTCGCAAACCGGGAACGGGGTAAAAGTTGCGGGGACGATCCCGGTTTGACTGGAGGTTCTTAAGGTCTGTGAATGTGGCGCGGTTGGTCATTTGGCTTATGGGTAGCAGGAACATCCTGTAGGCTCACTTTGCTTATGCGTCCTTGGAACCTTGTGTATCTGTTAGCGAGCCTCCAAATGGATGCCGACAATTGGCGGCCACCGATGGTGGGGATCCATAAAGCGGTTGGTACCCAAAAGGCGAGGAAACAATCTCGCCTAGTAAGCGAACGGCAAGCAAATCTCGCCTAATTACTGCAGCCAAGATCGCATTGTATAACAAAGAAGGTGCTGCTTCGCAATCGAGATCCAAGATCCATGATCGTCGAGCAGATCATTGACTTTGTTCCAACGTGAGAGCATCCCCAGAAAGTGCCCCCAGGGACCGTCCGGCCAGCTGAGGACAAACAGTGTTCCATAAGCCAGGCATATCTATTTAAGGCCCTGCATAGTTGAGATGAACTTACTATCTGTCCCTCACATCCTGCCAGCGAAACTTCTACAATGTCCTTCATCGAGAGTATGGTCGTCATCTGGTGGTCCAGTAACCGCTCTAATAATTTGCATGTAGCACCTGATAATGAGTGGGCCGCAGAGGTGTGGCCCGGCATTCTGCAATTTTCAGAAGCGCTGGGTTTGCCAGCGTACACAGCCCATTCCCCTCCATGGGTCGTCGTGCCATTGACTCTGACTGCGATCTTGGATTGGGCTTATGTCCACCGCAGCGACCAAGTCGCGGACTACACCAGGGAGCATGTGCTTCTTTACAAGAATCCTCCCCACGCCGCACTAAACACGGTGTTCCCGGTAGGTGTCCGGGTCCAGGGGTTTATCATGCGTAGTACATTGGGCATGCTCGGGAATTGGGAGGGGTGCGTCGTCCCGTCTGCGAGTGGAACTTACCGTTGATGTCCTGACCCAAAGCACACCTGGCACTGCGGTCAGTGCTGCTCAGAGTGTTGCACTCGGTTGCGGTGGGTACCGTGAGCCATGGCATGCGACGATGCTGGCATTCCGCGCTATCGAGGACCTGGTGCAAACAAGTCTATCGAGTGGGGGCTTTTCTCGTCCGGGGCACCGAGCAAGCACCCGCGACGTCGTGGACCAGGAGCTGTACCTCACAAGGCGTGTTTTTGAAAAGGTCTGTCTCAGGAAAGTATGCACAGAACTGATTTGACGTTGCTCAGATCACTACACGCAACCGCGGCGTTCGGCTAAGCGGTTACAAGACGGGGACGATCCACTTGGTTACTGCCCTGCAGTCAGCGACAAATGGCGAGTTACTAGAAAAGTTTCGTCAGGACGATTGGTAAGAGATGAAGAAGGTAGGACGGTGTTCGAGTCGTACAATTCGCAAGCATTCAGCCCCGGTGACTTCGTTGATGTCTGCATCAGGTTTGATATTGTGGCTAAGCGGGAAGGGAAAAGGGGTGAGATGACATACCATGTCCGCTATACGATCCAGCATATCTTGCTACTAAAGAGCGCTGCCGACCTGGAGGCAGAGTTGGGCGCTCCAGTGAGCTGCCTTTTGCGTTACGCTGAACAGCGACTGATCGAATTTCAGGAGGAACTAAGGGGGCCTTTGGTGACGGTCATCGAGCAGGGCCTCAGTTTTTGAAATAGCTGGTCCAACGAGTGCCTTCTAAAATTGAATATATACTTTTGCTACTAGTGCTCGCATGAAGGCCGATAAAAGATCCGATAAATGTGTGGCTTGGGTATAAAGTGTTGGAGGCGACCGCAACGATGTACAGGTGGATTCACTGCAAATCAGAGCGAACCCGAGGCTTGAGCGCTATCACAGCTGCGCTGCCAGGCAATCAATGTACGGTCCTCAAGGCCGGGCATTTGTAGCGCTGTACAGGAAGATTCTCTGCACCAGCGTTACCGCCGACGCTTGAGCGGCGCCACAACTACGTGCCCAGAAAGTGCAGGTGGGCTCACAGCACCTTCATGGGAGACGTCGATGCTCAAAACTCCTGACGCGGTCACGTTGCCAATGATGTATATTTATTTGTATATGTCGTTCAACGGCTTGAGTCCACGAAACAGAATTGAAAAAAATATCCTTACTGTGACAGATTCAACAATGGAGGTGGAGTATAATGCATTGTAATACATGCTTGTGTGATAAGGACCCCAGTAAGGGGGAGGTACATTATATTACATAGCTTCGTTTATTGGGGAAAAAAAAGGCGACGATGGGTTTCAGCATAGTGTTCGTGAGTACAAGGTCAACGTGACGCTGGCGGCAGCGGGGGTGCATAGTTACATGCCGCTGCCCTAGGATTCAAGGGCATGGACATCCACACAGTCCTGGCTGTATAATAAAGTGTCGGCGTGCGTCGGGGACGCCATGACGTCTCCACCGATGCGCAGATAGTGCTGGAACGTGTCGCTGGCTTTCTTTGTGATGGTGCCATCGTCGAGCACATACCAAATACCGTCCATTTGGGCGAATCTGGCGAGATGCGGGAGGTATCTGATTATCTGAAGAAACATCTTGGCAGAGATGATGGGGTCGTTGACGCCTTCGTTGAGCTCCTGGATCCAAATGCTGTGTACCAGTGAATCAAAAGCTTGAAACATAGAACGGAAAGAGGAACTTACTGATCTTGGCTCATTAACCCATGCGGCAGGAGCAGCCAGTCGGGACGTGGCGCCTCTGGATCTTCTTCATCGTCATCGGACGCGGTATGATTGTCGCACTCTTCTTTATGGGCTTTCCCGTGATTGTGGTACAAGAAGCAGGCCCGCACGAAGGCAATCACGGCATCTTTACACTTTTTGGTGGCTACGCACCTGGTGTCCTCAACACCACCAATTCCTTGATTTTTGGAGCCCCTGTAGGGAGTATGGGTGAGATGAACGCCAGGTAAATGACAGAGAGACTCACGCGTCAATGTGGACTCCCAAGTATCCGTCCTTCCCAGCCCAAAGCGTGTACCAATTTTTGTAATTGGACGCGTCGTGCGCATCGATGTTGAAGTCAGGCGGCACGAACAGGGGAATTTTGCAGGGGATGAAGCCCGACCCCGCGAGTTTGGGAGGGAAGACAGGCTGGAGCAGAGAGTGGATGGGGTATTGGCGTTTAGGTATGGGTCCACGTGCAATTGGCATGATCAAGTAAGGAGATGTCGAGGAGAAGCAACTTCAAAGTCGAAATTGGGGGCTGCGCAACACGTGACAATAACATACTACCACCCAAGTACCACCATGTACAGTGAACCCTCCTGCACATGGTGTAGATTGTAGCTGGTCGGGCCGCCGGATTATGGTAATGAAACACCGTACAGCACACGTCGTGAGGGATGACAGGAGCCACCACGTACAGTGAACCGTCTGCACGCAGTTGCTTCCCTGTGCTGCCCAGCGCCACGATGTGGTCGGTCAACACGAACAGGAGTTAGGGCAGGAGCTTACGCGAGGGAATGTCGCACAGGGCGCTTGGCGCGCCCTGCGGGATGATAGCAGACACCGCGTTCAGTGAACTTCCCTGATTGCATTGTCCTGTCCATCCTGCCTGAGTAAGCGGCGGTCTATGCAACACATCTGGAGTTGCCCTGCAATAAGGATCAGTACAGCAACCAAGAGTTTTCCTTCCGAGTGGACCACCGGCGCTTGCACTCGGCGTCGAGGTTCTCCAGGCGCTGGAACTCGTTACGGAAATCCTGACCAAGACGTACATTAACCTTGCGCATGTCAAAGTTACGGAGTACTGCGAGGGACTTCAAAGACGTTGCCCTAGATAGCATGACGTAGAGGCTTTGCAGTCCCCTGCACCCAGCAAGGTCGACGATCACTTTCTTCAAAGAGCGCCCTTGCGACTTTTAGTCTGTATACGCGTACGCCGGGAGCAGAGGAAGCTGTGATCGTGTGATGGAGAATTTTTGTCCTGTAGGAGAAGTATATATCCAGGTGGTGGACACTGGCACTATTGGCACTATGTCGACTGGGAGGCCATGCGATGTGATGTTGGAACCGGGGATATGGACATATACGCAGGTTGCATACCTGCGCCCCTCGGAATCAGTCTCATACTTGATTTCAGTCACTGTTCCCTCCGCACCATTCACGACATGATTCTTAATGGCGATATTTTCATTGATCATCACTTTCATACCCGTAACCATCGGAATCTGCTCCAAACAGTCCTTTGTCAATGTCGAACGAACTTGCCAGAGTCTGTTCTGCATATCGCCGGTCGCGCGCTGCTGGCTAAAACGATCCTTTGAGTGGTACAGCTGCATCGTGGTATTCTTGGAGTGAGCAAAATTTTTCACCAACTCTCTATTCAACACATCTCTGACGACCTTTGTCCTGACTATTATAGGTGCGTCTTCAAAGAGCGCAGCTTCATGCTTGCTCAGAACTTGCAGGCGACGACCTTGCAGAGTCTTAAAGTCGGAGCACGTGTAGTTTCGGCCATCCCCCACTTGCTGAGGAGTCATAAAGCTGCGACCATCCCATGCCAAACCCAGTCAGATCCTTGTGAGCAAATTTGTATACTGAGGGTCGGAAACGGAACACCAGTTCTTCCTCAGTATCACGATGTTGGTGACCAAACACCATATCCAAGCTCCAAACAATGCACTCTGGCCGTGGGGAGTCAAAGCGACGTTGGGCTTAATTTGTGACACTAGTTCATGGCTGAAAAGGGACGAAGCCTGGACAGGTTTTAGTTGGCCCATGTCACCGAGAAAGATCACATTAATTCCACCAAAGAGACTGACGTCACCGGCTATTCGAGAAGCTTTAGCCTGGTTTATGCGGAGACAAATCTCGGTGAGCAGTCGCGCAGAGATCATGGAGATCTCATCTATGACCAAGTACTTGACATGTTCCCAGATGGCTTGTAATTGGTCGATCTTGACTCGATTGAATTTCGACTTCGGTAGGAACGTCAAGGCGTGGATCGTGTAGCCATCTATCAGGACTGCGGCGCACCCGGTAGGGGCACTCAGGATCAGGCTTTCGGAGCAGCCGCAACACTCGAAGAACTGTATAAGAGCTTTGACGATGAAACTCTTGCCTGCACTGCCAACACCGGTGATGTACATCAACAACTGTTCTTCGCTCCCTTGTATGAAATGTTCTGCGATAGTGCGCAGTGCACGCTCTTGCTCCTCATTGCCTGCAATGCCAGTTTCTTGTATAATGCGGCTCAAGAGTTGTTCGGGAGTCTCGCCTGCCCCTGTGGACGACCCAATGATATGGTGTTGTATATTAGGTACCGTGCCGCCTCCGAGTGATGTTATCTCAGCAGAGGGCTCAGCGTCTCGCGTAGGTTCGCCGAGCCTACGTTTCTTCGTAAGACGATTGTCCTCGGCTGGGCCTGGAGCCGGTCGTTTGTCCTTTCCCAGTTGCTTCATCAGTGTGCTATGAATGAAAATGGCTTGCTCGTCCTCCACGCTCGTCATGGTCGTGTCCTCGTCGGGATTCGCGGAAGTTAGCGGCCCTCTTTTTTTCCATATGCCAGAGCGATTCAAGCATAGAAGTAGTTCATTATCCAGAGGTTTGCGGGCATTTTTTTAAATCTGACCATCGTGGTTAACTTGCATAGTACTAGAGGCATCTACGTCTTCGTCGTCGGCGTCCAGAAAGGGGTCATTCATCAATGCTACTGCCAGGCTGTCAGAATCCCCAGGGGTAAAGAGGGCGGAATCGTTCGCGCTGTCAATCAAATTTCGTACACGTCCAGTGCGACGTTGCTTCTCGTATTCATCACGAGCCTCTTCCAATTTCGCTCGAGCCTTTTCTGCTTCTTTACATACCTCTTACCCTTTTGGTAGAAATTATCCCGAAAATCCACTGCTGTCCTCGTACTGTGTCACAAATGCATGAAGATTGATGCAAGCCATAACCCACAATGAAGCATACTTGACACCCTTTTCATTGTTGATTGAGATGTGCAAGCCACGAAGGGAAGACCAACGGCCCTTCAGAAAGCCAACACCATGCTCAGAACGAATGTGAACCGCGGAAAGGTGATAGTTATATCTGGTGTTCTCCTCCGTGAGTTTTTCAGGTCTAAAAGCATGGTCTGAGTGAAAGAAAACTATATCCGGCACACAACACACTTGATGTAGGGTGACTGACACCATTTTTGCAATGGATGTGCAGAATCTGCCTAAACCCATTCATCAGGCTCCAGCAAAACATCATGCTGTTGTAGAACACGAGTTTCCGACCATGCTGTTGAGTCGTGCTGACTACCTGGGAGCCCTATGCCATAGTCGATTATTTGGAGATCCGGGGTAGATATAAGCTGCAAATTAGTCAGATAAAATTATTGGAGAGAACAAGAGCAGTACCTGTACATTAAACGAGTAATTGGACTTGCAGTCAAAATAGGTGTTTCCAAAATGCCCTGGTCGCCGAAACAAAGGGACCAGAGTTCCATCGACCATCAACCAGCCATTCCGCCATGCAGGACGAGAGACTGAGCTGACCCATTCCTTGGCAGCTTCCTTTGCCTGGGGACTCGACCATTGCACAGCAGCTGTGCGAAAGCGCTTGGAGCATGTCGCCTTCAGCACCCGAGTCGTAACAAGGTTGACAGTCCCATACCCAACCCCAAACTGAAGTGCTACCTTCATAGAGCTGGCAGCATTTCCATAATGACCGAAACGATACAGGGTGATAGCCACCTGCTCATCGACAGGCATTTGAGGATTGTTGGAATCATTGTCAAAGACCTCATCATATTTAATGGAGTCTACAAGTGCATTGAAGCAGTCTGGATCAATCCTGAGATAAGAGCAAAAGATATCTTGAAAATCTCGCTTCCACTCATTGAGAAGGAGATGCATGAGACATGCACTCTTGGGGATATCTCTGCACTCTGACAGATAGCGCTGAGAATACAGTTCTGCCATGGCTTCCACATAACGCTCTGCGGGAGTAGGCTCATCGTCATCAGAAGAGGAGGATGAGGAGCTCCAGCTGGATGAGGATGAGGATGAAGAGTCCGAGTCTGATTCATCTGAGCTATAACCATCCTCAGCCCAAGCTTCGGCCTCAGTGTTTGCAATGAGGTTGACCAGAAAGGCTCGGTGCAGTGCATCGGCAGCTTGCTGTCGGGGTGTATAAGTGGGCATCTTAATCTTTTCCATTGATAAGACACTTCATTTAAGGTGTGCAGCCAGAAGACACGATTGATGAAGCACGCGCAGAAACAGCACATGACCATGAATTTCGAGCTCTACTCAGTTGTTGCTGTGCTGAAAGTGCCGAAATCTCATTTCGTGCTCATTTTGCTGTCAAGATCAAAGTTGAATCTTCATTTTGCGCTTTCAATCCAACAAAATAGAAATGAAATAGAAGTGAAATGAAGTCGAAATAGAGTCGAAATGAGCTACTCTGAACAACCCTATTGCCTTCGTTTTGGGCGATATTCTCCGGTCGTCCAAGACTTGGTTCACTTATTCTGCTCTCAGCCTTCACCAAGTAGTTCATATGTGCCTCATCCATCAGTTTGCGCTCTCCTGCCTCCAAGCACTCTGGTCTGCCCGCTGTCCCCCAAACTTGACTATACAGCACCATAGGAATCTTACCAAAATCTTACAGTTCTTACTTGTACCAGAAATGCGCTGTTGATCCCGGATACACGACTCCTGCAATGCTCGAGACCATGTCAAATAGGAAGGATGCAATTCTCGCAGCGGGTCTGCAGTTTTCTCCACCCTCATGCCAATCATTTCCATCATGACCCCTGGCATTCTTCTTCTCCATACTTCACATGATACATGTTCTTATCTGAATGCTGTGCTCAATGCTCGATGATCTATCTTCCATAGTGCAGGCATATCTGCCGCACACACTACATGGCTACACGGGAATCTTATATCAACTCATGATTGCACATCTTGAAATTTGATGCAGTGGAATCTTACTACAATCTCCAAACACTTTCAAGATTCTTTGATCGTCTCGGGACATGACCAGTGTGAGTCGTTGTCTGGCTGGGCATCACGTACTCAGATTGCAAATTCTGATGTACAGTACATGAGGAGGAGAGGCAGGGTGCAGGGCAGCAGGAGGAATGGCAGGGACGGTACACAGAGCATGAAGCTTGGACTCGGATGCGGTGGACAAAGCGGGTGCGGAGGCGGGCTCGAACACAGTGGACAAGGAGGAGGCAACTGCGAAGAAGGGGAGGAAGTAGAAGGAAGATCAACAGCAGTGGAATTAAGTTCAGGAGCGAGAAATGACTGATTGGGATTGACAAGATGGGTTGGACACACATTTGTAAGGGCGGCACATTCAGATCAAAGGCAGCACATTGCGGCACATGTGCCGCCTTTGTGCCATCAATGTGCTGCATCAGGGCAGACCCATAACTGGTGTAAACATACCACGTTAGAGTTACTCCAGCAGCAGATTTGGATCTGGATTTGATGGCGGATTTGGATTTGATGGGTGACATATGTCAGAAATTTGAAATCGGCCTTATAAGACACTTACCTTATAAGAGCCTTGTAAGAGCCTTGTAAGATAAACATAAGCAAACATAATCCTTGCACGCGCAAGATCAATCTTGTAAGTACAGTCGTCACTGTCTTAACCCATGCCCCTCGGTGGGCCCTGGAAGTATGGGTTATCACAGTGTATGGGTTCCCACAGGGGCCGGTAAATTAAATCAAGAAAAATTCGGAAAAATTCCCTACTTATTAGACATGGAAATACGGTAATAGAAGTTGAAACCTAGACTCGCTACCAGTCTGTTTAGGCAAACAACTTTGATCACAGGGTTAAGGGATCAAAGCTTTCTAAAACGACTGGAACACTTGGTCATCATTTTCGGTGGACCCACCAAATGTGAGTTGGGACTTGAGATTTGAGAGCTTGGAACCCTCAGAAAAAGTGTAAAAAGTCATGTAGACAAAGTTGTGTATTTTTGAAATCTAAGCCAAATGAGACCAACTTTATTTTCTGGGTCATATAAAAGTCCTCGACCTCGCCAACTGGTCCGTGCACAGATGATGTCGAGCACCTTCCCCCAAAGCTGAAAAACATGTTGGGCTCATTCATCTTAGAATTTAAAAATATTCATATTTCACTAGACAACTTTTTACACTTTTTTTGGAGGTAAACAACAAAAAAGATTGCAGTGTCACCACTGATTTGGTGGCTCCACCCAAAACAGCGACCAAAGATCCAGCCACTTCGCCAACCGTGAAAGTGCAGCCACATTTGGTCACGAGCTTAGTCGAAACCAAGTGTTTCAAGTACTCCACACGCATTTCGCGTCCAAATGTTGCGAGGCCAAGCTCCAACCTACGTGTGAATTCATCCTCAAGGTACTGCTGAAGTGTTGAAATAGCTTGGAGGGCCTCCTTCCTCGTGGGCTTGGGCTCCGGTGCTGGACCATCATGATTGTTGCCTCCCTTGGTCTTGATGTCCTGGTGATCCCTGTGCATCTGTTGTACAGCTTCGAAAATATCTTCATCAGTTGTGTCTTCGGGGACTTGTTCTTCTGGTACGTCAACAAGCTCCTGCGAATCAAGCTGGTTGCACTTTTGCAGAACCCCATGTGACTCCAGACCATCTAAAGTCCGGGAAAGTGCATCCTCAGCGGCTGTCACAGTGTCGGGGGCTGTCTCTGCATCAAGCTCGGCCAGAATGGTGGCGGTGGTTGCACTGGATGGGGATGGAAGAATGCCGGCCTTCTTCCAGCAGTTGGCGATGGTCTCTGCTGAAACCTCGCACCAGGCGAGCTCGGCTATCCGCATTGCCTCGAGTTGGTTGATGTCATAGATGTTCGCTGGGGAGACATCTTCATCGTACCTGTCAAGTGTGTGTTGCATGAAAACACATCGGTAATGGGCCTTAAAACACCGGATGATTCCAGCATCCATTGGTTGGATGTGCACTGTGAGGCTGCACTATGTTTGCCCACCGTTGCGACATCATCCGCGGTGTAGTCCGACCCGACCATTACACCGTCCACTGGCTCCAGGATCATTCCGCCACACTCTGTGATCGTCTACAACCTAGTTTGCATCGTCCGCCGGCCCCAGAGTCTGACTACGACCGTGTCTGATGAGCAATTACACCGTCCGCTGGCTCCAGGATCATTCCGCCACACTCTGCGATTGTCTACAACCTAGTTTGCATTGTCCGCCGGCCCCAGAGTCTGACTATGACCGTGTCTGATGAGCAATTACACTGTCCGCTGGCTCCAGGATCATTCCGCCACACTCTGTGATTGTCTACAACGTAGTTTGCATCGTCCCCCGGCCCCAGAGTCTGACTATGACCATGTCCGATGAGCAATTACACCACCGTCCGCTGGCTCCAGGATCATTCCGCCACACTCTGCGATCGTCTACAACCTAGTTTGCATCGTCCGCCGGCCCCAGAGTCTGACTGCGACCATGTCCAATGAGCAATTACACCGTCTGCCGGCTCCAGGATCATTCCACCACACTCTGCGATCGTCTACAACGTAGTTTGCATCGTCCGCCGGCCCCAGAGTCTGACTATGACCGTGTCCGATGAGCAATTACACCGTCTGCTGGCGTCAGGATCATTCCGCCACACTCTGCGATCACTTTCGACCCAGTTCGCATCGTCCGCCGACTCCAGAATCACTCCACCTACAAGAAACACACCACGAAACGTTTCCGACATGTATGCAGTCCGCTGGCTATGGTTCCGCACACTAGGAAATCAGTCCGCAGGCTCATACAATGATTTCGCACAGCTGGGAGGGAGAGCGAGAAGAGGGGGGCCTGTTCCCGATCGTCGGAAAGATGAATGGAGTCATCGGAATAAGGGGAAATCACATGGTCTTTAGAAACAGTATAAATACCTCTCACTGTATCTGGAGAAAGTATCTCCGAACTCCCCTGCTCTCTGCTACTGTCCTAGACTGAAGCGGAGAAGTAGGATACCTGCCAATCTAAAGAGTTCACTGGTCACCAGGGACTCTCTTCTTCACTCATCCTCCATTCTGAACAAGAATAAATCCCTGGAAGTGTCGTCCTTTAGGCCCTTCACAAAACTCTTCAGTCCTCTCCAGGTCCTGAGAGGCACTGTCCACTAACAGATTTTATACCGTGAAACTCCAAAAGAGCCCCAGTACGGCGCCAGTTCTTGGTACAGATCCAATCTGACCCCGAACGACCGCGCGGAAACAAATCAATTACCCAGATCCATTCCCCGCTTCGAACCCTGCCAACAATATAGCATTTTGAAGTGTGCGGACTCTCCGAGGAGCCATCCATATCCTTCACGTAGTCTGTTGAAGCATCCGCCTTCTACGTTTAATCATTCGCGGTACCGTGGAGCGCGATCGGAGACCTGCAGACATCATTTTTCCGTTTGCTTTCAAAAGCGGACAGGGTCCATTCCATTAAAAGAAACCCTTGGAAAACTACACATCCTTGGAGGCTTACGAAGCGAACCCGCATCGCGACGAAGGCTTTTTAACAGCTCCGCCTGTAGAACAGAATTCACCGTCTATCCTCCAAGAAGGCCCCATATTCGTATCAACATATCCGGTGAAGGATACAGGTCTAGAAAAGGGGTGACCTAGTGCTTCCTACGCGAGTGGAGACAATTCCGCCGTGTACCAGTAGTGCGAAACAAATATTATTGGAGAATCCGGACCCCATCAGACAGATCATAACCATTACACTAACCAGCTACTACCCTGCATCTAGTAGAACCGCAGTCCATATCACAGTGCGGTAAGATTGGGTCTGAAGTTTTCCACCCGAACATTTGTGAGAATCGATGGAGCCTTATGGCCACTGAAGTTGTCCTGTAACAGGAGAATGTACCGATCCTCGGCTTTCATCTCCTTGTCGAGTTCTTTGATCCACTGCCGATAGAGGACTGCCGTCATCCAGGCTTTCACATTGTTTCGATACAGAAAGCCGAGTTGGGCACCGGTTTTCTTTTTGAATGCACACAGACACTGGGCCTTGCCTATGATGAAAGGAGGCAGCATCTCCGAGCCGTCAGCATTGGTGGTGAGGGCATAAGTGATGCGTTTTTTGATGCCCTTGGCACCTGACATTTGGTGGTCCATCAGCCCACGATCTGGAGGCATCCTGTTGGAAAATCAGAAGTTTATCTGGGAGAATAACTTGGCCACTTAGGCCTGTTCTGAGAATAACTTGGCCACTTACGCCCAGAATGGGCCTGTCTCATCGATATTGAAAATGTCCTTGAGAGCATAGCCTTCAGTCAAAATCAGGTCCTGGATGCACTTCCTGTCTGCTTCAATATCAACCTGATCTGCAGAGTCCGCCTCACCATGCCGTTCGAACTCTTTCAACCCACACCTTTTTTTTCAGGGCACCAACCCAGCCCTCACTCAGGGCAAGCTGCTCATCCTCCAGAATTCCCACCAAATTTGAGGGATTATTTCCCTGCTGAGATGAACACGATCACACATTGCCTTTGTGATCCAGAGCTCCAGCATGTCGTCGACCTCCGAGTGTTCCACTTGCTTCAGCCGCTTCGCTTCTCCTGACTTCCAATGCTGTTCCACCTCCCTCCACTGGTCCTGCGATTTTTTCTCATTCTTCACCCAATCAGAAACAAACAGCTGTTTGATGCAGAGATTCGGGTAAATTGACGCAAAGTGTTTCGCAGTCTTGGATTGACTTGGCTTCACCTGGGCATGATGCCAATTCAAGATCTCAATTCTCTGAGTCAACATTGCATTTTCTTTCTTTGTGAAAGTCGCCGGAGGAACAGGTTTGGTTCCTTTTGGTGTTGTGGAAGGTGACCCGCTCGTCGCCTCTTCCCCATTCCGTATTTACTCGTGTACTCTTCGGTATATCGGACTTTGGTCTGCATAATTGTTCCGTAGGTACACATGGACAAATATACTCCCCTTACACCAAAGCCATCACCATCTCCACGACCAGTGACCTGAGCAGCCCACCGATGCTATGTCGCCAGTGAACAGAATCCTCCCGAGCCCCGTTTTATCTCATCTCCCGAGTCTTTCCGTGCTACACGCATACTCCGAGCCCACATGGCACTTTCCCCAGAATCGACCCGATTTTCATTCTACGCTTCTACGACTTTCCTGGGACCTTTCACTGACTTTCTACTTTACCTGTACATCCCATTCCCCGGACGACCGACCCAATATTCTGTCTACCAGCCCTGAACTCCGTTCTGCGACAGTGTATGTTTCCGGTTCTCTGGCTCTGCATCGAGAAGGAAATTCAGTCCCCCGTGGTGCAGTCTCTGCAAAGTACACACTTTTTCGCTTTTTTATGGCCATGTCCTCAGCCTTCTTCCCAACATCTTCCGCCATCTGCTTCAATTTCTCAACCAATCCAAGCTTTTTCGCATCAAGATGCACAAATCTTCACTCATAATCTGACACATTCTCAAGCTTGTCCATCACAGCATCTTCATCCACATGATTCACAGCATCATCTAGCCATGCTTCGTCAGATGCCGAGATCTTCTCCTTCCTTTTGAGATGACTCATGAGGCCATCTTTACGTGTCTTCACAATTTCTTTGAGTAATGAAAGGCCTTTTTGAAGGATCTTGAGCGATGGGCGGGGAGGCATGCCATGTCAGCTCGAAAAGCCAGTAAAAATAACATGGACAAACAATTGATAGCGGCTAACTTATGGGTTTTCCGCACTGGTTGATCATTCCAAGTTTTTCGGTGAAAATATTGGTGAAAAATGTTTTACATTTTGCAATAATTTTTCACTGGAAAAGTATGTGAAAATTTTAAACCTTTTTCAGCATTTTTTAATTTTATTTCAGATTTTTCACCTCAAAGTCAAAAAGTAGTGAAAAAGTTTTAAAATTTTCACATACTTTTTCAGTGAAAAATTATTGCAAAATGCAAAATATTTTTCACCAATATTTTCACCGAAAAACCTGAAATTCTCAACCAGTGCCGTCCAAAAAAGTTATGGATTATGGAGTATAAAAGAGTTATGGGGTTTAATTAAGAACCACCCTGGTGGACCCCAAAAAAGTATGGATTTCAACAGAGTATGGGGTATGGGAGGTTAAGACAGTGGCGACTGTATATTATGATATCTTGCACAATGGCCACTGTAGGAACAGTTGCACTGGGGTTGATAAGATGACAACTAGCTGACTATTTGAATGTGCAAAAGAACACAGCAGCCACCCGTCCGCCCCCGACTTCGCTCCACACAAAAATCGTGACTACCACACTTTGCAGTGCTGTGCATTCTGCACCCGCCGCTCGTGTATCCACTCGGCCAATTGGTAACACCAAAAAAACACCGCTGTCCATCTTTGAAGCCTGTGAAGCATGACCTGCAGCAGCGTTGGGAGCAGCAGCAGAGCTTGGAAGCTGTGAAGGTAAGTAAGCATCCAAATATGCAGTTTAAATGCTGACCTCGCTGTCCCCTCGCAGATGGCGTCTCCACACACATTGGGTCCATACCGACATTTGCGTTCCACACCGCTGGTGCGCATCGGGTGCAGCGGGAGTGGATTGCAATGCGGTATGTCCTGCTCTCTGCTCCTTATCTCCTTGTTACAGCTATTTTGAGCTCCTGCGGTTTATCCACCTGCCATGCAAGTCAGGCTAGGCACAATTCATCCCCTTCGATATGCAATGCCTGGGGTGGCGGTGAAGGGGCAGTAGCCAACAACATATGTGCTTACTTGCATTTTTTTGAATCGTTGGTGTGTTAATTGACGCCCACCGATTGAACGTGCAGCTTGCAGAGACGCGGTGCTGGTTCACAGGCGAGGAAGGGGAAAGCCCGGCAGGGTGCAGATTCGAGCTAGCGCGGGTACACATCTTGCACGTTGGACGTTGGGTGCCAGAGGACGGTTTTCGGCAGAGCTGATGTGCAGCACTGCCCAGCTTCCTGAAGGCGCATGTGCGGTGGATCGGCGGGCGATACGAGCGGCCACCCGCAGTCATGCAGCACATGCGGTTAGGCTTGCGGGAGACTGGTGTGCTGTGTGGTCAACGGTAAGCAGAGATCTTCGTTTGATGGGATGTGCATACCTGGCTTGTGATGCAGATCTCGACAGACCGTGAGGTGTCCCTCGTAGTCGTCCAAACCGGCAGCTGCGGTCGAGTGGGGTGTGTGAGCCTGGTGCGGAGGTGGGGAATCCGTCACAAGGGAAACAAGTCAGCAGAAAGGGTATTAAAAGGTCAGCGCTACACTCAGATCAGGCTCACCTCGTGCTACAGCTACGGGACTGCACGGAGTGCTGCTCACAGGTGTTCGGGAGGTGGCACGCGAGGACAGGCTGCAGAGAAGAAATCAGCACGTGCAGACACCAAAGTAGCGGCTTGAAGACTTGCCTGGCACCACGATTCCGCTGCTCACTTGCGCCCCCAGCGCCCACCCTGCCATGCAACTCGCTGTGTTTTCAGAAAACCGCCGCCAGCAGTAAGGTCTGCGCGGTCTTGAGAACCGCAAGCGCATGAACCCGAAGCTTTCCGTGGATGGCCCCAGTGGATACGGGTTCCGGAAGATGCCCATGGGAGAAAAACTGTGGTGATATTGTGGAGCATCAAGCTTGCTGCTGCTGAGAAGGGAGTAGAGGCGAAGGAGTGGGTGTGCGGGTTTGCGTATGGTGTGTACGCATGAATGGAGCAGAGGGCAGTGGGTGTGCAGGCAGGGCTGGTGCAGGCTGGGGGCAATGGGTGTGTTGTGCGGGCTTCGCCTGTGTCGTATGTGGAGGCGGCAACACGTGCGGGAGGTGTTTGATATGTGCACGGGGCTGCGAGGGTGTTGGACGTTGCTGTTGCACTGTTGGTGGGAGGTACCTCCAATAGATGGGGGGGAGAGTGGACGTACTGTGTCTAGTTTATCGTATACACACGGGTTCATCAGCCGAAATGGAGTGGGGTGCATGAGGAATGGATATGGAGAAGCAGCGCGATGACATACCTGCTGGGCTCTAGGGAGCACAAGCTCACAACGAACACTTTGTAGGTGCACTCCCCACGAACGCGGAAACACCGAGACGATGGCACCAACTCACGTGTGTGCGCCTTGTAAGTTCGGGTGGGGGTATTCATTCTGTATCAGGGTGCACATTTCAACTGTTCAGTCAGTTCGGACGTCTCAAGTCAGCAACCTGAGGACGATCTGATTACAGGGAGCTTTGCCGGATGACAAAGGCCTGTAAAAAAGCGAGGTAGAGTGAGGCTAGAGGAAGGCTCTCAGGCTGGGCAGAGGGAGGATTCACTGAAGATAGTGAGATGGAGGCGGCGACTTGCAAGTTAACATCAAAATGAAACTTATGTCATTTCAGATGTCAGGCCCGATTCCAAATATATTCTAAGTTAAATACTTTCGGGATACATCGATTTGAGCTGAAGGAACATATCTGTGTCCACCATGTCTATAACCAAAAAACCCCCCGATTTATCAAAGTCAGGAGCTAAAAGTGCCCCTTGTATAATTGTGTGTACCGATATGAACTCAGATTTTTGTCGAGGCTTGGCACAGACACGGTGGAAATGCAAAGCCTTATCCTTTGTTAGAAGCTGGCCTGTCCCAGCATCCAGGGGCTGTACATAGGCAAAAGGATGCACCTTGTCTTCCACCTTGCATGTGAAAATACAGATAAGTTGGACAAAGATGCTGCCAGTAGTGGTGTTGACAATGGCCACATCATACCGTGAGTGGTTGTGAAAATTAGGGTTACACCTAAGATAGTCTGAACCGTCTGCCCAGTTGTCCAGTGATTGAAAGAAAACTTTGAGAAACTGGTGAGGAATGATCTGCAATCTAGTTAATGTTCTGCACTATGTCAAAGGACCAATGAAAACACACCTCATTTTGCGGTTGAAACTTGATAGGTTTACCACCAGGAAGAGAATATCCATAGGCAGGAAGGAATTCAGACAGGAAATCGGAGAATCTGGTTCGGAATTTTTGAAGGCAAGGTCCTTTTGCATATCATGTTCATGGCTCATGAAGGATATTGACTTCTGCTTTGCCCCAACAAAAATATTCGCAATTTTCTTAATAACTTCTGCTGTTTCTTCTGGGTTTTCAGCATCCTCCACCAACAAGAGGTCATCAAGATCATTGAGTTGATCCAGAATGTACTTGCCCACCAACTGGAAGTGATCTGCTCGAAGAATCTGGATAATTGTTGTCAGAATTTATGTACACTTCTAAAGAATAGAACATATAAAATAACACCTGTGCTGCAACACCTTTGAAATTTGTCTGGCGCAGATAAGCGGCTCGTGCAGGGCCATGCATGGACTCATCAATCTTGGTTCCAAAATTTCTGGTAGCACCCTTCCGATCGATGTCATCAAATATGTGGGTGTGTGAATGCATTTTTGGGAAGTCCCAATTTTTGTCTGCAAACTCAGTACCTGCACAAGCATCTTGGTATTTCTAGAGGTGATTTAGAAGCAGAACTATCAGTCACACTGTGAGCTTGCCTTGATCAGATTCCCAAAGTTCCGATGCCTCTGCGACCAGCTGCTATTGTTTCTGTGGTCTGTAGCTGTAGAGTAACATACATGTCAAGCTCTAGATAGCTCCGTATGCATTCAAGAAGCAGATGGCCTGGTTTGTCGGTGAGAATATTGTGAGCTGCAAATAACATCATTTTTGAAATGTCTTCATGCTTTGAACCATCATTGAAGGTCACATTCATGACTGAGTCAAAGTGATTCAAGCCATGCCAGTGTAGAAGGCTATTGAACCTGAAAATTTGTGTTCAATCCACTGCAACATAAAAAATCGGAAAATTACTGCATGTCAATCTTTGCTGATTCTCATCCACTGAGTTTATTGACATGATACATAGCTGGAACATAACATATGGCTCACCTCCACATTCCATAGTCCCCGATCTTTCAGCAAGCTTTCTCGTGCTTCTGAATTCAAGTGATGCCCCTCTTCAATTAGCTGCTCGGATTCTTGGGCATTCTGCAATTTTGGCTTTTCATGAAGATCAGACTGCTCATCCTTTTTTACAAGCAAATAGGGCAAGGATACAAGGCTTAAAGTCCCCGAGTTAATGCCATAACACAACTAGTAGCAGTAATCAGAACATTTAGCAAGATATAGATTCAGAATTCCTTACGCTTCTTCGTAATCTGATGCTAAAATCAAGATGAAGGGAAAGAGCCATCTGTCTTCTCTGTCTCCACAAATTGTCCAAATCCCAGTCTTTGAGTATAGAACAATAGACTCCAACAATTTGTAAAATGCAGCATGCCAGACAGCATTTTTGAAGTTGACCCATCGTTGTTTTCCGCTTTCTGCACTGTCTTCTTTGACCTAGTCCATCAACATTTGAGCTCAAATATGAAAAACAGATTATGAAATTTACCAGAGGTAGCCAACCAACAATCTGACCCCCACCCCAGTCATTGCTGTTGCGAATGTCGACCACCATATTGGCTAATCTGGCAACAACAGGATATGCTTTTTCTGCACCAAATGATGAAAGTTTGGATTTGTCTGCATATATGATGTAGGGACATGGTTTAGCTTTGATTTCAGGTGGAAGTTCAGACTGTAGAAATAATTATAATCTTTTAGATAAAAACATACAAACACTACTGAGTTGTATTTCCCAGAAGGCATCTGCAGTCCAAGGTTCTGTATAAAAACAGACCCATTTTGATCCATCATATTGATATGCTTTTTCTGCATCCCATACAAAAAAGGAGCCAGCTGTTCATCTTGAATTAGATCCAAAGCCCAATTCCACAATGGGCGAGCATGCATTTCAAAGCTCTGAACTGTAGTTTTGTATGGCACATCAATGTTGAATTTCCGAAACTATAGAAATTGTTTTAAAGCCAATTGCACTGTGCTATATTTGAATAACCTTGGTGCAGTTCTGAGAGGCCAGTTCCCACTGACTATTCATATCTGAGCAATTTTTTAAAGTGAAGCCCCCAATGTTCTCTGCACAGCGCCAAATCAAGGATATCAATGTATCAGTTTGTTTTCTGTTCAACATAGCCTCCTGAGCAAATTCTGAAACTCAAAATCCAAGTGTGTGCAGAAAGGAACCCAAGGTTTTTGGTCTGTTGGCAGTCCTCGGCAAGGCAAAGATTCAGATGTGCGATAGTCATCAAAACTCTGGACCACTACAGGACACTTGCTGTGGGGGTGAAATTCACGTTTGATATCATGCAGTTGGAGTTCTCTAGGCAGATTGGCTGGCAATTTTTCGTGCTCCATGCTGGCACCAGGTTCAGGAGAGTTTGAGAAATCACGATCTTTGCTCAGTCCCCATATTCGATGTATAACACGACCATGCACATGTGCGTCATCAACACATTTCGGTTTCTCGTTGCCGGCATGCACTATGACTTTCTCCGTCCCAACACCAGCTTTATCAATGATATCGGATTACTCGCCAGCATGTACGACCACTTTGTCCTAAGGCTGGATAAGAATATGAGTACATGAGAATATAATCAATTATAATCGTAAAATTATGATTAAATATGCCATGGGCATAATATTAAGCTCTGAGAATATAGATGGTTAGATTACATTACAGTATGATCATATTACGATACGGTGGTCATATTTAATCATAATATTAAGCCCCACCTGAGTTGATTGAATGCCTTATTCTGCACCAGCGAATGTACAAGAGCTGTAACAGTGGAAGCTACTCGATTGATATGCCATCAGACATGCTCACAACATCCCTGAAGGCTGATTTCAACCAAAGTTTGGTATTGTTTACTCCATGATTTTGGGGTGAATTGTGCACGTGACACAGTTTCCAAATCCCGGAAGACTCCGAAGAGTGTTGAATTTAAAGAGAACATAATCTTCAAGGTATTTTATGGTTCAGGGCACCTTAAGAATATCAATAGCTTGGGAAAACCTGGTCTAGCATGTCCCTGCAATAAGTACTTGGGCCCAGAGAGTGTGTATTTCTGGGAGCCGAGCTCATAAGGTTATGCCAAGTGTTTCAAGTGAATTCTGGCCCACGAGTGGGGAGAACCGATTCAGGGAGAAAAATACTGAATAAATACGATTAAATATGATTAAATTACGATTACAATACATTATGATACCCTTATGATTAAATATCCGTCCAAACCTTAACATTATATTATGATTACAGTACATTATGGCTCGAAGGTGTATTTAATCATAATGTTCCAGCCTTACTTTGTCCACCACTGGATGTTTGAAAAATGGAAGGTGGAAATCCAGACCCCTGGTGGAAACGAAACCCTGCTGAGTGAAACAAAAGCCAGTCAGAATCACATCTGTCTATGTTTTCTGCTCGATTCCTTCAACGCTCGTCAACTGATCATGTTCTTCAGCTCCACAAGTCCTGCGAAACATACTTGAAAGGTGTGGCTGCTCCCAAAGGAGTGCGACTCTTGTTTTCCCTTAAGGCAACCTCCGACAACGAAAGCACACCCACGGGTTCCCAGGCCCTTGCACACGAGGAAAGATCCTCGGAGGCTGACCGAGTCATTCGGGCGGTGGACAAACTGATGGTACAAGACCTCCGTGATGGGGGGAAGACATGCTCAGCCAACAATTGTGTTAAGCGCGTTGTACCAGCTTTTGGTGGGTGTAATCCTTCCTGTTTTCTCGAGCTGCCCATGAACATGCCAATCCAATATTACGATGCTGACTGGTTCAATAATCGCCCTTCTCAGGCTCGGGCCAAACTCGCACCACATCTTGTTGTTGCTTTTGTTCCTGGCTCCTCCGACTTCTTTTCTCACCATAGCGACAACACTTTGAGTGTCAAAGCGTTGACAGCAAAGTATGGCTCGCAAGTTTTCCCGGCTTATGATCTCAACTACAGGAAACCCAAGGGCAATGGGGACAAGGTGGATGGAACAGATTTGGGGTCTAATGCTGACAGTGACAACAGCGGCAAGAGTGTTGGGACTCACGACCCTGACGATGAAGAGAGCATTGCTGACGATTCAAGCATGGGCTCATTCCTCAGTGACGACGCGGGAGCCCAGGCTGAGGATGAGGAGTTTGGGAGCAAAGACGAAGAAGTGGTTGGGAGCAAAGACAACAACGAGGTTGGGAGTGGGGAAGGTCTTGAAGTTGGGAACGAGGACGAGGACAGTCAGAAGGCGGCATTTGCTGCTGCATATGGCATCCTGATGGAAGACCTCGAGAGCAAGATCTTTGGTGGGTCCGGAGATGAATCTATGTAATTCTTCGCTATATATATGTGCATATGGCAATAGAGTATTTTCCTTTTGACGATAATCCATGCTCCAATACCTCCCTCTCTGCCTTTGCCCGTTTTCCCTCATGTAGCCTGGTCATCTTTCTCCTCTCCTCCCTGGCACCAATAGCCCGACTTATGCACCCACAGCTCTGCCATGCTGTCACAAATACGCAGCACGAGCTCCCACCCGTGAATATGGGGCACCTTGTTGATGAATTCTTCGACTGGCTCGCGGCCCGCTCAGATGGGGGGACGGTGCTGCCGAATTGGAGGGGGGACCTGTATCTCGAGGTGTGTACCCGCTTTGACACTTTCCCCCATGGTGCTGGTACCAGTTGGCCCACTCATCGAAGCAGAACATTCCGCGCAAGTCACGTTAGGTCAACGCTGTAAGCATCACACCGGGAACCACATCGAGCGAGATCTGCCCCAAGTGAAGTGAGTACGAATTAGAGAGCAAGAAGCGAAAAGATGCACGGTAATGCTAATCCTGCTCCCCCCATACTCCACCTCCGCCCGCACCAACGAGCCCAACGAGCCCCTGCACCACAATTGACATACTTGCAAACTCCAGGTGCATTGCCGTTTCCAAATGGTGAATCTCCACATCCCACACGTTTCAATAATTCGGGCGGTGCTCAAAGATGACCAGCCCACTGTTAGCGCCCTCCTGGATCAACTTGCGCGCAAGCTTCCACGAGACTTGTAAGGTGCTGGCACCACTTCGTGGCAGGGGAAGAACATGGTATTGTATGCGACGAGCTGGGCGAGCCCAATGGCGGCAGTGGTTGCGGGTCAAGCCACCAAGGATGACGTCGAGCGCATCGTAGAGCATCTTTGGGCCTGCAGCACGGACTTTGGCGTAGAGCACCTCTGCGTCGTCATAGACCATTCCACTGTATTCGCATGAGCACTCCACTTCACATGTGGAGGGGAGAGGGACTCACATGGCTGAGCCAGGAGTACATTGTGGACTACACCACCAACCTACCAGTAAGCACACAAGCAAGTAGGGGAGGGACATACACACTGATTGAGCAACACCTTCTCCCAAGCCTTGTTCAGCGTCTCCTTGGGTTAGACATAATTCTTCATCCCAGCGAGTGACACGAGTGTCGCGACGTGCTCAATGTCGCACAGGAGGATCTCTGATTGCTGGTTCCCCTTCTTGATCGAGCTGTGCGAGGTGTACGTCCCACCGTGGAACTGCAATGTCATCAGCGGCGAGCGAGCCAAGTGAAGGAGAGTTCTTAAAGTGTGCGTGCCTCCCTATCTTCTTGACCTCATGGATGTGGAGTGCACCGTCCTCCACTAGACCATCAAGTGTGGCGAGGACGACTGGCTCAAAGCCAGCAGCACCATGACCGTTGTGCTGTGCCTGTACAATGTGTTCGGCAGGCAAGTGCAGGCGCAGGTGCACATGGTGGGTGGCCACAACGTCAAGCATGAGGTGAATCTGCTCGGGGGTGTCAAGCGCTGCACACTGCGCGGAGCACGAGCTTGGACTGGATCTGACATTCCGCAGGTTTGAGGTTAAGATGGTGATGCCTGTTTTAGGCGGTGTCAGGCAGAAGGAGAAAGGGACTGCATCAGTTCTTTTTCTTTTTTAGTTAACATTGGTTGTCTCATGTGTTGTGCCCTGCCCCCAGGTAGAAGTGAGAGAGCTGGGTAACTGTAGATGTGTTCAGGGAGGATGTGAGCAGACACAGAGTATGTGTGGCGCTGTACTTTCGTGCTTTGCCATTCTACAAGCTCCAAAAGCTGAAGTATAAGCAGTATAACCTTTTCACACACAGACTTTCTCCTCTCACTCACCGATATATCTTCCTCCCCTTTTTGCACAGATGTATATGACACCCCAGAATATCACTGTTGTCTCTTGATCCAGTTTCTTTCCGTTTCATCCTGATGTGGGATTGTTGGCACAAGACAGGACACATCTATGGGAGTTGGCACATCTTGGGCTGCGGCGGGCTTTATCGAACCGGCCCGCAATCTTATCTTACTGGCAATCAAACCCTTAAGCTTGGCACACAATCAAAATGGGGCAGAAAACAATTCACTTTGTTGCAAAATAATAATAATCCAAAGTGACTATGGTGGCCTCAAGTCACAAATGAAAGATTGGAAAGTGGCAGTACAAAGAGTTCAAGTGACAGTCCGAGTGACAGTTGCATGACAAATGGCAAGTGACAGTTGTTTGTCCACCATGTAAGGAACAACGGGTTTGACATCAACACCACTGGGATTAAAATAAGTTGGCACAGCAACTGAAATTAAGTAGAATATAATGTACCCTGTGTGGTGTACACTTCTGTTGGGGATGCTCCAAAAAATGGGTGAACTGATCACATCCAAGGTGCAGCTTATGAGGATGCGGCAGCAGAACCCTCTTCCTCTGCGGTTCAAGCGGACGGTTCATTGCTACAGCTCATGCTCACCCCCACGCTGTTGCTCGTTCCCCAGCCATTGCTCGCCCCCCAGCCCGCACCCGTCCCCCAGTCTGTGCAGGAGTCCCATGCGGCATCAGTGACCAATCCAACTGCACTCGCCATAATCGGGGACCCACTGTCAGGTGGCTCATTCCAACATGACGGAGGAGTGCCAGTGCTGGCTCCAGAGCCAACTGTCGATGCTTGACTGCCATCTCCCTGATTGATCGTGAAGGCGGGTCCATCGGACCATGGCAGCAATCAGGCCGATACAAAACAATCTAGGGAACTATTAGCATGCGGTGCACTCTCTGTTTTGCCATCCCTACTCACTGGCATCAGTCCCCGATCCACCATGAACACGACGGCCAGAGCACTTGCTGCGAATAGAAATGCCTGCAAGGACAACAAGTGTGGGGTAAGGAGAAACACCTCGCTCTGGACTTCATTGACAATATGATTGAAGGAAGGATCAGTGTTGCGCTGCCTGTGAACGTGTGTGCACGTACCACGGTGAAACCCGCCGAGGACATAAGGACGACCGCCCAAGCGCTCAGAACCTGGCTGATGGGAAGCAGCTTTTGGCATGGGGAAAATGTAGTGGTGGGAGGGGCGAGTGGAGAAAGGAAGTGATCAGAGATGGCACTGATTATGCACGATAAAAAGTACACCATGCTACGCCGATCACGGGAACAGCCACGATCATGAATCATGATGATGCGCCAGGGACCGTAAACACATCTTCTGTTCCATCATGGCACTCAACATCCCGATGAAGTGTCTGCACCCTGATGCCGCAGAGGGGCGGAGGATTTGATTGGCTGCAATAATTGCTACCACAACGGTCACCAAGGATGACACACAAACGATGGAGAGCGGTCGAACGGAACTTCATGTACCGGAGTCGTCTAGCGATAACCACAGACGACCCGATGTGCAAGGACTGCCTCAAGAGACCGCCTCCCGTGGGGAATCACCTATCGTGTCGGAGTTTGCCGCCTGCCAGAAGTGCCTGTCAGACTTGGCCGCTGCGTAAGCACACGGTAAGGCAGCGAGGAGGCTTGTGCTTCAAATCGGGTCGAGCTCTGATGATAAATGGGACAAGATCGAGCGGGCTGAGAGCGAATGCTCATCAGAACGATCACCGTCCCCTGCATATTTTGGTCCTCCTTTGACCAAAGAGCAGCACAGGGTTTTCGATCTTGTCGAGGAGCGACAGAGTATTTTCTTCACCGGGAATGCAGGTAACGGCCTCGTCTCTGTGTTTTGCCGGGATGGACAAGACCCGGCCAGCACACACATTCGAGAGCACAGCACATTCAGTTCAGAGGCAGCACATTCACTGAAACCCGGCACATTCCGACGATCCAGCTGGCCCTGGTGTGATATTTTTCAATACTGCTACTCTGACTGTCCCTAATAGCCTTTGATGTAAATAATACCTCAGCCAAGGATGGATGTTGCAGATATTAAATTCATAAACAACATTCATCATGGGTACAAACTTGCTAATGGTAGAATAAAAATACAAGTCATCCCCTCCCAACAACGCCACACTGGTGCCTGCGCCCCTGCCCGTGCCATGCATCGCGTGGGAAGCACAGTGCGCCAGTTGTACTTGGAGGAGGACAAGTCCTCCGCCGGATCAATGCACATGCTGAATCGCGTAGCAGACGCGAATGCCACAAGTCGGATGTGAATGTGAATGCCGCGATCCATGCAAGCTATGGAAATTGGGGTGCAAATTCCCATCTTCTCACGCAGATTCCCAAGGGCGGTGGGTGAGATATAGAATCCGCTATCCGGGCACAACAGCAGATCCTTACCTATGCCTGGAATGTGTTCGCACTCCGGGAATCGTTATGAATATTGCTAAATCAGAATAATTCACTTACCACCATCTTGCTGTATCCATCCACACACTCGCCTCGGCCCTCTACCAGTCGTTCTCCTTCCCATACTTGCCCCTGCCCATTCATCGACACCATCCCAAGCTTCTTAGTGATTGACCTGAACTCCGGAGGCTGGACATACCGGAGAATCCCCCGCCTGTACAAGAGGAGACAAATATTCAACCACCAGTCAATGATCCTTCGCCAAGAAGGGCGGTGTCGACGTGTCGGCGGGGCGGTGTGGGTGGGGGGTGGTGATGGTAAGAGCAAGAGGAACGGACACGTCGCAGGCTGTGCCTGCCTAGAGCAAAACATCCCCCGAAAAAGGAAAGTGCTGTCTCTGGTTCAAAGGCGGCACATTGATCTGAATGTGCCGCCTCTGAACTAAATGTGCCTCAATAGGGTTGTTCACAGTAGCCATTTTCGGCTCCTTTTCGCGTCATTTTCCTATCATTTTCCTATCATTTTCTCGTCATTTTTCCAAGAGGAGGTCAAAGAGGAACACAAAGAGGAAGCCAAAAAATGGCCCTTTTTTCATAATGGACGTATGTAGCCCATTATGCAAAAGAGCCATTTTTCCCGTTCCTTCTCGCTCTCCTCTTTCGCTCCTTTTTGCCAAATTTCAAACTCCGACCAAACTCAATTTTCACTCCCTCCCACCACATTCGTTACTCTAGTAATTACTCCACACTCATTTCTCGTACCTGTATGTCACCCCGTAAGCCGCAGGGGTCACGACGCCCAGGCGGCACAGCCAAGGCTGCTACGACAGCTGCCAAGAAGTCGTCCAAAGCGCCAAGGACGGGCAGGCGGGCAAGCACAAAGCAGCTGCTACGTCCCCGACCCGCACTTCTACGCGTCCCCAACTGTCACGTACCGTGACCTCGGAGCTCCATTGGACTCCGATTCACTATTTCCCTCGGAATTCCATCGGACATCCGATGTATTATTTCCCTTGGCATTCAGCACTTTGCCTTCATTCTACTTCATCCCTCCCATTTATTCTATTTGCTTCGTTCAAACCCGGAATTCCATTGGCCTCCGGATTTATCTTGTTTCTCTTCACAATACTTACGCTCCTATTGGTTCGTACTGTTTCTGACTCATACCTATGCCTGTGCTGTGTTATGACTCGCTTTCATCATGGAGGTCTATTTCCACCAACCTCCTTTGATTTATTATAACTCCCTCCTCTCGGACTACTCGGACTTCAGGAATCTCCGCCACAGCATTGACTCATACATACAGGATTGACTCATTGCTATCATGGAGCCTCGGTGTCCCGACGGTGCCGACTATTAAATAATACTATAGGCTTTAGTTTAAATAGCCTCATGTACTTCTGTTCTAGTTAGCCTGAATATCAACTAAGATTGTGCTCTATCTTCGTCCCTCATCCTCTCTGTCTTATCCTTCTGAAATCGGGCCTTGGGCATAGAGAAAGGCGCAGCGCACGAGCTGAAGCCAAGCCCGCTCTAAACCCCTCGGGATTCCGAGTCGGTTCCGACCGGATGGGACTTATCGTTCATTCACAAAGTTTTACTTTGTGAAGTCCTAATCCACCTCACTCACTCGCACTTGCTTGTTGGTAGGAACCTCGGAGGTCCAACTCGACTCCGAAATCTTCACATGTTCTTGCTTTCCACTCGCTTCTGGTTGGCAGGAACCTTCGGACGTCCGATCGGTCCTGAGGATGTCCAGTACTTGACACCAACACAAGACTGCGAGAGCGTGAAGATAACAAGTAGTGTTATGTAACTGTTCTGACATGAGGTCCGATTGGACATTGAACTTTCGAGCGGGTGCCGGGATATGCCGACACCGCCGTAAAAATGAAAGCAAAACTGAATGATGTCATCTGATTTCCTCTTTCGGTCCCGGTGATTCCGGCCCTGTCCTGGACTTCATCGTTCGGTCCCCTCTTTATCGGCATCTCGTAGCTCCCCTCCCCTAGCCCAGACCTCTCATTCGTAGACTCCATGAGTGCCAGAGGCCTCATATAAATTATAATTTATGTCAGCTTTGGTCCCACTGGGTCCTGCTGCCACTTCCGACCCGATGTAGAAGTGTCATTGATGCGCAACAACAACCTCGATCTGTAGGCACTATGGAGCCACAGCAGGTTGAATTTCAACAAGTGTTAGGTTGATGATCACACTTCGACCTATTATCGGTTGATGGTAGGCTGATTTCGACTAACCTATATCATAGGATGGGTATCAGCCTATGTAATTCAACCTATGCATGGTTTACTTTCGCGAGGGGGCCATGGGGGATGCAATCAACCTATCCTCAGTTCAACATATATCGGGTTGATATTCATGCCTCCTACTGGAGAAGACTTACAGTGCTTCTCTCCGTGCCTTGACAGGCAAGCAACTAGCAGAAACATCGAAAACCACTGGACAGGTGATCGTTCGATGGCGCTTTCGTGATGTGCATCCATTTCGATGTTAACGGTGCTCATGTTAACATCAAAGCCGAAGCACATCTTGAGCCATTGATATTTTCACACAGAAATATGTGTGTGGGAGATGTTCCCAAGCCAATATTATGCTCTCAAAATCGGGGACATTATTCATACTCAAAGCCATTCCCCTATTTTCCTGTTCACTTCCAAAGCCAAATGAGGAATTTTCGTTTCGTTAATATTGTGAGCTGAGCTTCGATGGCACACATTCTGAGTTGACAAACGATTCATGGGATATCTGTAGATCCATCCCATCAGGTCAAACCTTGTTCATTTGACAGTCAACTGTTGCTATTCTGAAATCTTTGAAACACCAAAGTCCAAAAAAGAAATGTCCATATACATGCATCTGAGAGATATCATGACCTAGTGAGGTAACTCAGATTGCTGGTAGCTAGATCTGAAATTGATTTCATATTTTTTGGGTACTCCAACTCAATCTTGACATTGAACTAGTTTTCTGGATCCTCCCCCCCCCCCCCCCCCCCCCCTCCCCCTGCCACCTTCATCTGAATCCACATGTTGCACCTTACCCATTCCTTGATCTCCACTGATTTCAGTGCACCATTTACCTGTGCCATCGTTGCCCCACATTGTGTTGCCAGTGCTGCTGTGATGGTCACAATCTGGTTTGGTTGTGACCACAATGCTGATTTTGGAGGTAGGAGAACACAGGACCTGCATCCAGCCATTTAAATGCGCCCATCCATAGAATACTTAGATTTTTGATGAGGTTCTCCCAGATGAGGTGCATAAAGTCGGAGGGGAACAATCACGGAAAGGAGATGGAACCAAGGTAAGATAACAGTGGAACACCCTTTACACCGTACTTCTTTCCCAACCTCTCAGCTTCCACCATGGCCACCGCAGCCTCGACCTCACATCCTTGTGAGACTGTCAAGTACCAGATTACGTCGGGGCCCGTCGGGGTCCGATGGGTCCTGTCAAGACAATAGCTTATGTGAACGATAAGGGAGGAACATCACAAAGGGGGACTTCGTGGATAAGTGTGAAGTCCTATCAGATGCCGGACGGAGGTCCGACTCGGGGACCGACGGAGGGAGTGGACTTGGCTTCAGCTCGTGCGCTGCGCCCTTCTCTACGCCCGATGTCCAATTTCGGAAGAGGGCAGAAGACCGAGAGGAAGAGAACTGAGAAGAGGGAAACTTAGTCGATATTCAAACTGAGTAGAAGCGAGAGTACATCGAGCTATTTAAATGATATCGTAGTGTAATTAATCATCGGAGGCCGATAGGCTCCGCAATGGGAATGAGTATGTAGGAGTCAATGTAAGTCAATGCTGTGTCAGCGGACGTCGGAAGGCCGAGGACGCCAACGAAGAAAGTCATAGTGAATCATAGGGAGTCTTGAGCATATGGTGAATGAAGTAGCCAATAAGAGTGGGGACATTACGATTCGGTGATTCTCGGAGGCCGAGGGAGTCCGATGTCACGGTACGTGACAGAGACAATCTTGTTATGGGTACGAAGCGGTAGGTTCTCAGGATCATAAGCCTGGACAGCGGTAGGGTCCGCGTTAACAGCTGGATGGCAAGAACGATCCAATGGAATATAGTGCGTGGTCGCCTTTGAGCCTGGTACACACAACCCAATAATCTTGCACATGTGGCAAGGCGAGATGCCATTATGGTCCTTCATTTGCATAGACATGGATACCGCTGGGATATCGCCAAAGGCAAGGATGAGGTAGGCATGGAGAACAACTTCCCTGACAGCATGTCGAAGGCCTGGACACCATGCGTGAGTTTAATCAATTCCTGTGCCAAGGGATATAAAAACGAGTCAGAATCTTTCAGCTTCTTTGGGCCTGGGATGACCCCCAATGCAAGGATATACTCCAGAAGGAACCGAAGATCAGTGGGGAGATTGTAGTCATAAAGGATGAGAGGCCATTCTGTTTTTTTTGCGATGTTTAAAAGGGGAGAATCCGTCCCACGAAGCTCCTAACACGACATCACGAGGGTCCGAGAAGTACTTGTGTTTGCAGCTCCAGCCGTAAATCTCTACAGTCTTCCCTCGGAGAGAACGATAATGCGAACTATCGAAAACTTTGGGAGTGATCCCATCCTGCTCTTGATACTCTGCGCGATATTTGTGCTTCTCTGCCATATCTCAATTGGCAGCAAAAGCAACAAGTTGGGGAATGCTGGGAATGTAATTATATATAAGTGAACTTTTTGCGCGGTTTTCCGTTCGAACACCGGCGAGGCTCATCACAATGAGGACAGGTATCCAAATCTTTATGCGAGCCAGCATAGCAAAAGCAGGATTTCGTACTACATTCGTAAATTTCCAGCTTAAAACCAGCTAGAAAGTTGATGCACGAGAGCATCGAGCTTCGGGAGCAGAGGGGTCTGTGGAAAGTTGGATTGGTGAGCTGGTATTTCTGTTGATTGGGTTTCTAGTGTTTGGTGTGTGGTTCATCTTGTTTCAATTTCTCAGATTCCTATACGGTCGGGGTCAGCTGAACCAAAGGTGAGTTGAAACGAGTCTATCGGAAGTTTCTGACTCTGGAATCCCATTTTGGATTGTGGCTGTGTTGGGGCGGGCAGGTTCGGGAATGGATAAACAAAGCTGCTTCTGGGGGTGTCATGTACCGTGACATCGGACTCCCTCGGCCTCCAAGAATCACCGAATCGTAACGTCCCCACTCTTATTGGCTACTTCATTCACCATATGCTCAAGACTCCCTATGATTCACTATGACTTTCTTCGTCGGCGTCCTCGGCCTTCCGACGTCCGCCGACACAGCATTGACTTACATTGACTCCTACATACTCATTCCCATTGCGGAGCCTATCGGCCTCCGATGATTAATTACACTACAATATCATTTAAATAGCTCGATGTACTCTCGCTTCTACTCAGTTTGAATATCGACTAAGTTTCCCTCTTCTCAGTCCGAATCCTCTCGGTCTTCCGTTCTCCTCCGAAATTGGACACCAGGTGTAGAGAAGGGCACAGCGCACGAGCTGAAGCCAAGTCCACTCCCTCCGTCGGTCCCCGAGTCGGACCTCCGTCCGGCCTCCGATAGGACTTCACAATTATCCACGAAGTCCCCCTTTGTGATGTTCCTTCCTTATCGTTCACATAAAATTATTGCCTTGACAGGACCCATCGGACCCCGACGGGCCCCGACGGAATCTGGTACTTGACAGGGGGAGAATTTCAGGTAGGTGCAGATCCCACTATCTGTGTTAATTCTGTAGATTGTCTCAAACACAACATTCCCCATGAAATATATTCTGACTTCAGCCTATATGAATGGTGGAGCGACATATTTAGCACATAGACTCCAGTGTACCCTCAAGCTGTGATTGTTAGACCACCCCACAGCCTACAGGTAAGTGAGTGATGTGCCGGGGTGATTAGAACGAGACAGACCTGGGTCAGCCCATACGCTTGCCATTGTAGTGTCCCCGTGACATTGATTTCCTGATTCGCAATCAAGCATTTGTTGTCCGCCCATCAACCGTTTTTGGTCCTGCCATCAATACTTTTCTGTCCAGAGTTTATGGATCTCCTCAACCTGTGGGCCAAATTCTTTCAAGTTGCAGTGCAGCCTGACTGCATTGTGGTCTACTTTCCAGTGAAATTAACAAACAATAGCTTCGGGGCCACTTTCGGTCTTTGCTGAGACAATCATTGGGTGCGCCAAGCTTTGCCAAGCACGATCGCGGTCACATGACGACACATCATCTGGTTCGGATTGATCGTTCGTCGCACCTGGCTTCCTCCCTCACTCTTCACAGTGACCAAGTGCTACTTGTTTAGCCACCTGTCATCTAGCCTCTTTTCTTAGAATTCTGCTGTCTGCTCCATATCCATACAAACTATGCCCAAAGGCCGAGAAACTACAGCATCTGGGAAAAGCACGCAGAAGGGCTTTGAAACCGCCAAGGCCAATGGAGAGACATTCAAACTGGAGTCTATTGTTGTAGATGCGACAGATAGTGAAGCAGCCACGGCAGGCACTCCGGCATCAGTTAAAGAGGGTCTTCCCCATGTCTTGACTCCATCTTCCTCTGTCCAGCGTGAACAGAGAAGCCACCAGACATCAGTCTATCCTCCGACTTTCAAACCCACTTCAGAAAAACCCAATCCACCTCTTCTTGAGACTCTGGTGCTCGAAAAAATCACGTACACCCACCGTGCCCTGATTCTCCACTTCAATTCAATTCTTCTCATGGTATGTTCTCAATTAAATTGCTAAATGTGTATCATGTCTAACATGCCTCATAGGTTCAATATCTTACCCATACATCAGTTCAGTTCTATCCGAGAGATCGCTGGGAGTCCTCTGTTATGAAAGTGGACAAAAAAGTATGTCAGATCCAACAGTCCAGTGTTGTGTCAGTGCTAAAATATTTCCAGACTCGTGATTCAAAATCGGCATGGCCCTTGTGTTTCAGAAATATGCCCTTGCATTTCCTTCCATTGATCTCTTATTTCAGGTAGTGCTCTCTTTCCTGCGTTCCTGATTTTCCTTTTATTCACTTCTCTTGTTGGCACTTTTCATTTCCCACATGTACCCAAGTAGATCCATCTACCAAGAACTCAACTCTTCCTCACTGGAAATCGGTAACCAATGTGTTGTACGAGTCCATCGACAACAGGAATATAAGCTCTGGGTGATGGCCACCTGCGACTTGGATTACATGCATAATTAGATTTTTGTTTTGAAATTTCCGCCTCCGTGTTGATATGACTGCTGACCGTCCAAGCGCAAGCTAAACCTAAAATCTAGGTAAGCGGCAACACGGCGGAAGGAGGGTGTGTGTGTAAGGTGCTCAGGCAACGCTCAGTGCTTGCTGCTCAAGTGTCGATGAGGGACTATGAGCCTGAGACGACGAGGACTCGAGAGACTCGAGAGAGCGGAGACGGCAAGGGCAAGGGCCAGAGTCAACAACGGCTATGACGTGGGCTGAGAGTGAGAACAATGAGGGACGAGACTTAGATGCAGCATGCATTGTGGGCTTTGGATTGATCATCCTCCAGACTGTCTGCAAGCCTACAAACACACATAGTGGGGATTTAGATGGTCTGGGAAGCATAACATCTATTCACTGGAGAGAAAAAATGCTGCAATAGGTGCACTTTTTCTCCATTTATACCCTCGGGTCCAGTTCAGCTTCAAGCAGGTTCAACACTTTTTCAACATTTCCGAACCCCGAACTGGACCTTGGGTCCAGTTCAGATTCGCCAGCAGTTCAGAACCTGACCGCAGCAACACTAGGGCAGCGGCAGTCACAACCTATCAGTGGTCACAAAATGACCACTCTCCGAGTCCAATGCGAGCAAGAATCCGAGTCTAGTCTTACTTGCACATTCAAAACATTCAAAACGGGATTTCAAAAATGAGGTTGGGTGAATGTATAAGCAGTGGAAGTGAAGGCATCCAAAAATAGTAGCGGAAGCTAGCCGAACAGCTATATTAGTAGCAGAAACTCAGAATGTATTTAGCAGAAATCTTGCTTTTCCTGCTACATATATTGAACATTCTTAGGACTTAAAAGTAGTGGGAAATGGCTCAAAGGACTGGTTTAGATAGCGGAAAGTCGAAAAGTTGAAATATATATATAGGGAAATATTAAATGTGCATTTGGACTGCCATATTTATCCCCCAAAAAAGCACTTGAACTGGAATAATAATGTGCTCGAAGTTTGAATAGTCATTCCCATACATTTTAATAGGACAATGAACACCGAAGTGAAGAGAAATAGAGAAAGGGCCAATATTGAAGGAAATACTGCAATATTGACCATTCCTCTATTTTTGCTGAACAATACTGATCTGTACGATCATAATCCTCCTGAAGTTCAAGGAAATTGGCCCAGTGGTTGTGGAGATACATAAAGTCTGGACCCAAAAGGTTGGGCGGCTGGACCGAAAAGATCTGATGGCCGGACCAAAAGGGGTTGATGGCCGGACCAAAAGGGGTTGATGCCAAGACAACAAGGTGATGTCGCGAAGACAGAAAGCTGTTAGTGAGAGGACCAGAAAGTGAGCATGGGTGGGCCGAAAGATGATAACTGATGGACATAATATTGTTGTCAAAATGACAGATATAATTTGGAAATGGGGCCATAATACGTATTCTGGGGGACATAAAAGTTACGATCGGGGGAGATAAACAGGAACTCGGGTTGACAAGAGGGCCTGTCAGAGGTGACACAAAAGGATAGAAAGGTTATGTCACAGGACATTAATGGTACACGCAAAATGAAAAGGGGCCTTTTCGGTCCATTTTTGCCAGATGCACGAGGCTACCCGTTCACAGTAGCCATTTTTGAGCTCATTTTCGAGTTCCTTTTTGTTTCATTTTCACTCAAATGGCGGGGAACTGGCGAAAATGAGACAAAAAGGAGCGCAAAAAAACAACCCTAATGGATTAGATTGCGCCATTTTCGACGCAGCAAAGGTCTCGGAGATATCGGCGTTTGTGATGTTTGTGACGGGGGGGGCAGTATTGGAGCAGGATAGGTCAGGCGGGATGTGCTTGGTAGCGTCGGCCGGCGTCGAAACGGTGCAGGGCTAGGAGATATCAGAAATGATGTTTGAAACACCGATCAGTGGCAATGCAGCCCAACGTGCCGGGTTGTAGCTACGCATACATCCGGCCTTGATAATGTACTTTCACTACACCACACAACAACCGTTGACGAGCTAACCTCTCTCGGCGAGGCCGTAGATCCCCGATTATCGAGCAGCAGCAAATAATAAAGAAAAGTGCACTGACCCTTCCTGTGTGGTATTGGATAATCAACCACCTTATTGTCAACTGCACTGGTCCCAAAGCTCCATGTGCATGAACCCAATGCATTGCAGCATGGCCGGCTTTGGTTGCGGCAGGACTGACGGATAATAACCCAGTGGGACTTGGTTCGAGTTCTCTCCTCAAGCAAAACTCCCCGTCATCCACCAGCATTGACGGATCGAGGCCAACACCGAGAGTTGCGGGAGCAGCACAGTACCAGTCACTGGATGACTGCACAAATGAAAGATGCTGGGCAGACATTGAAGGCCTTGTAGGATAGCAGTGCTCGGCACAATGTCAGATCATAGAATATAGCAATTAACAAGGTCTTTGCGATACTAATAGCCGTCGGAGCGGCGCGCCTATGCCGCGCACTTTTATAACAGCATTTTTTCCTACAGTTACGCTTATGGAAGGGCTCTCCCTTCCTCTTCCCTTCCTCTTTTACCACGACGACAATCGAGCAAATTTACTTTTGAGCTGCGAGTTGAACCTGCTTACCACTGCATTGATCCATCGATTAATTGCTAGAGCTTTCTCCATGACCTCCCGGAAAAGACGACTAGCCAGCCTTGGCACCCTAATCCATGCACAGACACATTACCAACGCAAATCCATGCCCTCAATGTACGGGGTATCGAGAAGACAGGATACATGATCATACATATTCCCACAATGAGCCACAGCACGCCGGCCCAGAGAAAATGAAAGGGGGTGAAAAAGAACAACTCTCATCCCTCCAGCGACCAACTCTGCACAACAAACCGAAACTTGCCCTCATACTTCTCGTACTCCTTCATCGCGAGCTGCTTCTCCGCGTCGCTGGTGGCCTGCTGCCATTTTAGGAAGGCGGGGTCGATGGCCTGAGGGTGTATTTATTAGAGGTAGAGCTTTTCGAGACACGGGAGACACGGGAGAACGTGAATGGGCAGAAGTAGAACTGCAAACCGTACGTACCTGGCGGGATGCCTGCGTGGGCGTGGGTCCGGAGATGCGGGAGATGTTTTGTGCAATGTAGCTGTTGAAAAGAACAGAACGAATGAATTATACATCAGCAAGGCCGAAGCAAAGGTATGCGTGAGTTAAACAAAGAGACGTACACATCCAGGTGCCTCGGCCTGAAAAAGTTGACGTTCCACGCCTCGACAAGCTTGCACGTGGGGCCTACTCGCCTCGCGCGCAGCTTGCGCTCCGCGACCGTTGATACGACAAAGCCCGCACCGAAGATTGGCATGAGGGGGACTGTAGATGAAAGTAAAAAATAAAAAATAAAAACAAGAAAGGGTCAGCGTAACTCAAGAGACGCGTATCACGAATTAGGATAGGAGAAAATTACGTACGTGTAGCAACGCTCAACCCCGCACTAGCCCTCATCTCAATTCTCGCCGTCTCGTCGATATCGTCCCACAACTTGTTCCAATCCTCCCGCTGCACATCGTGCGACAGCAGCGGCGGGGGTTTGGAAGGAAACGCACGGCCTGTGGTGATGGCCTTCGCCAAGTCGTTCGAGTTGGGGGAACGGAGGATGATGGGCGCTGGGAGGGGGGCGTAGGTGATCTGAATGCCTTTCTCTCCTTCGCCGGTGGGTGCAGGAGGAGCACGGGAGAAGCACGAAGGCGGCGGGTTTAGACAGTCCCGCCGATTTCGGGCGAGCTCGACGGCCTTGCCTTTCGCGAACCCGGTTTTGTCGGAGGACCAGCTCGGGGTTGTGGTTGCCCTGTCGCTGTAGGAGGAGGATTTAATGCGGGTGGGAGGGGGGCGGAGGTTGGGATTGCGGGTGGAGGAGGAGGGTGTGCGAGAGATGGGCTCCTCCTGGTCGACAAGTGAAGAAGTGGATCTAGACGGGAGCGGAGGTGCGGAAGGTGTGGATCGAGGTGGGAGCGGAGGTGTGGATTGTGGCTGTCGAGATGGGAGTGGAGGTGCTGCTTGTGGCTGTCGAGATGGAAGCGGAGGCGTGGATTGTGACGGTTGTCGAGAAGGCAGCGGAGGCCGTGAATCAACCGGGAGCGTCTGCGAAGGAACTAACGACGGCAGTGAGGTTATTCTTGGTATCGGAGGAGGAGGACGTCCGATGCCAGTGAGCTCCACATCTACCGTATCTTCCTCCAAATGCTCCTCAGTCGAAAGCGCAACTGGAGCTGCCGGAGGTGCCGGAAGACGTCTCCGTAGCGCTGGGAGCGAGGTGCTGTTCGAGATGACTCGAGGTCGTATTGGCGTGGGTTCAAATCGCGCTACCTTGTCTAGCTCCGTAGCTGGCTCCGCGTCGTCGTTATCGTGGGATAGGGTAGCAGTTGTGCGACGCGGTGGGAACGCAGGAGCATACGGAGGTGGAGCGGGAGTCGTTCTTTCGGCAGGAGGAGGAGGAGGATTCTTTTTCGAGATAGAGGGTAGTAGCGTGGCTCGAGCTGGAGACGCCTTCTGGATCTGAATTTGAGCAGCGTGAAATTGCGCCGCTCTAGCTGAGACCAGATTGCTTTGGGGTCCCGTAGACTTGATATGTTGTGTATCTTCTTCTTCCTCAGAGTCCGACGCCGGGAGGATTACTGGAGCCTCGACGACGACATTGCCCCACGTCTACATAACACAGTTATGAGCTCCGAGTCCGTCTCGTTTGTTATGAAAAGCAAGCAATACCCCGTCAGCTCGCTTCGCCCATAGCATGATGAATTAGTTGTGTAGCGTCGGTGGTGAGTGGAAGAGAGTGAAGCTGGCAGTGACATGGCGGTGTGTTGACGACGAGTGATTGACAGATGTGATCTAACGATGAGCGCTACGCTTACCTAACTGATTATTAAGCCTTTGGTCTAGCGATGCACACTGGGCCATGGAGGAGACCAATCCGTGTAGATTCAGTGCCGCTGCGCGCGAATGAGTTGGTAAGTCTTTCTGTTTTCTCTCGCGTTCTAACTGTTACTTGTATCGTAGCCATCTGAAGATTGAAAGGAGGCGCAGGTGACGCTGTCGTCAGCGTTCCCGCGTACCTCAACGGCTCCACAGTGCCAGGCCACCAAGGAGGCGGGCACCATCTTTGGCACGAACGTCCTCCGAATCACCAACAAGGCCACCGCTGCCGCTCTCGCATACGGTCTCGACAAAAAGGTCACCGCATTCGGGGTTGTACATACACTCGGGCAGTCCCTTGGGAGCCTTCCCCTCGAGACCAGTTACACACCTAGGGGCAGGGTTCGCTCCTTTATTGATGCGCATACGCTCGGCTGCCTTGTCAACTATCCGCATGTAATCCGCAATTTCTGGGGCGCGCCAAACACTGATTTTGATAATGTATGTTCGGATGATAGCTTCCCCAACCGCAGTGCAGTCTTCCTCCTCGGAGGACATCCCTTCGACGCCTAAGTAACACAATATCTCAGACAGATGTTTCCAAGTCGCAAGATCTGCTCGACCACTTCAGTGATTGTCTTTTCACACTTGTCGAATTTCTGCCGTCCATCTCAGGCTTATTATTCCAGTAAATGGTTGCAGAGACTTACACGTGGTTTGAACTCTCTTGATCACAAACCACCACAATCAGATTGGGTGGCACCACCACCGACACCCCCCTCTCTCAACCACTCTTCATCCACCGACTGGGTATCGACGTTGGCACTCTGCAGCACCCCCTGTGCACTGGAGACGGATGTGGAATGGCCAGAGACGTTGGCATCAGCAGTGCCACTCGACACACCCACACTCATTTCCGGGCCTTTGACGTAGTTGCCCTGCGTTGGGGGCTCATCCCACTCAGGACTTGGCCACATGGCGCAGCGCGCTTCATTATGCCTATGCACTCCTCTTTCCAACCTCTTTCACCTATGCCACCTCTTCTCTCTCATCCTCAGGACCACCTCCCATTTCCAGTGTATCCATTGATGGAGCACGCCACCCACTTCCCACCAATTTCGACAACCAGTACACCTCATGGTCACATATCACCCATGCACACAGAGATCACTGCTTCTATGCACCCTCTGACTTCGTGTGGGCACTTTTGCATCAATCCCTGGCTTCCGTTTGGGGGGTGGAGCACAGGGGCCCGAAAAGGCAATGCACTACCGACATACTCTGTCGACATACTCTGTTGATGGCATTTAGAAAAGTAGCCACATAGGCCATAAACGGCCTGAGCGCTACTATAAATATACTGAAGTCATCATCATCATCATGAGACTTACATGTTGTTTTTGTGTTCGGTGAAGGACACTCTCTCCGTGTTTGTTCTGAAATCCATTCGCCCGAGCATGAGCCTCCTCCTGCATCTCCATCCGATTATATTCTTTCATAAAGTGCAGCTGATGTAAGGCCCAAGCATCGCGAGCTCTTATCACCTGCCCGTGTATCTCCCCCTCCAGATACTCTTCAGATACCGATGGAAGGTCCAAGCACTCGAGCGCTGCCAATGCTCAGCCACTAGTTTTCCGGTGACGATCTCATTCCACTTGGAACTACGGTAACCCTCAGAAAAGTCTAGCCTGCATTCGTTGATAGCAGGTCCCTGAATGCCCCCGTTGCAAAGAGCAACATCCTCTGCTAGGACTGGCGTGTACAAGATGAAGTCGTCGGCGGTTTTGGTGTTGTATGTCCGTCTCATCATCTGTCTCAACAATTGCTAAGAAGGGTCATCAGATGCATCCTAGCATGGGGTGAGAATTGCGCACTTTGATCTGTCTATCTTCGTCCTTGGTCAAGCTTCTCTGCTGGAACTTGATGGCCGCTAAGCGGCCCTGTAAGTTAGGCCTGTTTGTAAACCGGTTTATAAACCGGTTTTTGAATGGTCTGGGCAAAATGCCCGGTTTTAATCATTTCGGGTAGGAGCCGACCCTGCCGACCATTGGAGCTGCCCAGCAATCATGCAATTTCGGTTAGCAGTTTCCATCTTTTCCAGCGACACTGACACCATTATGTCTGGCTCTGGCAGGGTGGTCTACTACGACGAGAAACTCAAGTATCTGCTGCGCTTGCTCAAGGGCTTACCTCAGGCCATTCCAATTGGAGACCACCACAACTTTCTGGGCTACGTCCCCAACCCAGAGAAGGTCTCAGAGACCGGCTGCCACAAATCGGTCGTCAGTCACTCACTGGAAATATCCTGGATTAGCAGTGCTCAATGCTGCGAACTCCGACGACACTGAGGGTGGAGATACCATCCCAACCTCCTTTTCTGCAAGCACGCTCGACATATGTCGCGATGGAGTCGATATCACGTCGCCTTTTTTCAGGGATTTGCTGGCAGATAAACCCATTGAGGGTGCCGATGCCATCCGGAGCCTTGCGAATTGGTCGAAGGGTGGTGAAGTCAACAGGGAAAGAGGAAAAAAGCAGTGTTCGCCCTTAAGGCCTTAAATGCGGGCTTGAGAATCCTTAAGGCCTTAATTCTAAGGGCAGTTTAAGGGCTTAATTTTTTTTTTCTCATGCATGCCCCAGTACAATGTAACAACAGTAAGCTACGCCGTGTATTCCTCGTCGGAGTCAATCTCGATGGCACCATCATCCGGCACGTCGTCCTCCTCGGCGTTAGCGAGCGCCTCCATTAGTTGCTCCTCCTCCTCCATCGCCCGTTTCGAAGGCCTGCGCTTCCGGGGCTTTTCTGCTCCTCCGAACAATACCTGTAGCGTCATAGGCTTCCATGCTGGAACCCGTGTCGGGAGGCGAGAGGAGAACTCGTCATTCGCTTCGTCCTCCGAAACCAACTCCGTCTCCATTCTCTCTGCTGCCCTTGCGTCTCCAATCCACTTTGCAACCTCGGTTCTCCAGCCCTCCGCACTAGTTACAAGCGCACGCTCAGTCGAGTCTTCATCGTCCTGGTCTTCGAGAAGATCGCGGTAGCGCGGGACGCTTAACAACGTTGCGGTCGATTTGTGATTGTTACGCGCCTGGCGAGGCTTTAACAGGCCTTGTTTCTCGTGTTCGGACCGGATTTCAGCGCGGATCTGGACGGTGCCATTAGTATTGTTCGTTTATGCAAAATCACGACGCACTTTGGTCCTCTTGTCTGTTTTCTCAAGTGCCAACCTGTTACGACGATTTTCTTGCTCAATTTTAATCCTCGAGAATGCACGTTCGCAGCCAGCTTGATTCGCGACGATGTTGAAGATGATAATTGCGAAACAGGCAAGTTCTGCAACCTCGCCCCCGTCTGCGAGCGCTTCCCAGACCTGGAGAGGGTCGGTATTGTCCTGGAATAAATCCGAGTTAGAATGAAACCCGACGGACGAACCGACTTACATAGAGCTGCTCCCATTCTTCGGCGTTAAAATCAGAGAAATCACCCGTTCCGGACAGGTATTGCATGAATGCCTTGGAGACTTTGTTCTCCTTGGCCTTCCTATCCCCCGCCGTGTCCTTGTTATCAGGACGATCGTTGATTCGATGGTAAACCTGTCATTCGAAATTTAGCACGGATTTACAACGTCAAATGGTACATACCGAAATTAGAAGATTGCGGCACTTGAGTTGATTCAAGTTCGCGTTCGGTCCGAAGCAGGAAAGCTTCTCGAACGGGTTTAGAATTAACGCGATAAGAAAAACAGACTGGTCGCAATCCTTCCAACGCTTTTCGAGGCGCACCAGCATGGCGGTCCGAACCTCGTCTTCTGCGTGGTCGGCGAAGCGGAGGAAGATACCGGCGATTGTGAGAAGTACCTGGTCGAGACGGATCGAGTCCTTCTGGTTGATATTTGTACCGAGACATATGGGCTCGAGGTCACCCAGTACCATTTCAAGGCCATGCCAGAATCCCGTGTCCTCGATCCTGGCACACATTCGCTCGGCATCTTCCCTCAACCGTTCACCTTCCGTTGACGTCGCGGCACCAACCTCGGCTTCAATAATCGCGGTGCGGTTTTGAAGGACGGCAAGCTGGAGCGCCTGGCGAAGGATGAAGATTCGCATGAAAGCAACGAAGTGAGTGGTCCAACGGGTGAGGTTAGCGACGAGGTAGGCAAGAACAATGATTATCCCCCCATTGCGATCCTTGCTGATGATACGCTGCGACGCGTCGAATATTTTACGAACCCTGCTATGGTTGTTGATCCACGCGATCAACTCGGTCGCTTCTTCAGCGATAACGGCGGCGAAATGATACACCTTGAAGTAATCTCCAAGGATAAGCTGAAACTATGTTTTACTTCAGAGCGGTGCACAAATTGGAAGCAGATCACACACCTGATGAGCCCAGCACGATGGTAAAATCAGCCATGGTCGTATTTTACCGAGAAGGAGCCGTCCTTTCTTGCTACCTCCGTCTGCGTCGGTTGTGAAATAAATTACGATGCAACCATGCTTCAACTCGATGCGGTCGATCATGGCTGCAAACTGCTCACATTGGGAGGCCCCATCCTTTTTTAATTCGGTGACATCAATGAGCTCGAGCAAGTACGACTCATTGACGCTGATTGAGTCCGGGATTTATAGAAGCTGTGGACGACGTACCTTAAAGTCAATATTTGCGCACAAAGTGTTAACGGAATCCTTCCTCTGGGATTTCCAGCCATCGGTGCTGAATGAGGTAGAATTAGTCGCGTTGATGTGTGTTGACGAAAGTACACGTACCAGAGGCCCACATTCCGATTTTTCAAGCGCTTATTGAGCCGCAGCTCGATATCCTCCGCCGCCCCATTCAGCAGTCGTCCCCCGACAACCTTTCCGGTCGGCAAGATGCCTGGAGCAGTGGTGCGTATCATGCCGAAGAGGATCTGCATTTCCGGGTCTTCAAAGAGCCCGAACGGGGAGCCAGACGATATGATTGCGCGAAGGGCCTGCTTCTGGAGCGCATCTTTTTCCTCCGTCCCGTACGGCATGTCGTTCCTGCGAAACGTCAAGGATGACAGCGTGGACTGAGTCTGCTGCTTCTTAGAATGCCGGCCCAGGGTGGCGGTGGAATCTGCACGCGTGCGCTTCTTCTCCGATGATTTGTCCTTCGACGCCTTGAGCTCTTTTCGTAACGTTGTCGCCAGTGCCTTCGCTTCAGGATGAGCATGCAGTCACGGAGCATCGCCGCCGAGAATATGGGCAATCCACGCTGACTTCTCGCCACGCGTGGGCGTTACAAACGCGCAAGCTATAGTTCTTGAGCACGCGGATCATTCGTAATGAGACGTGCATACCATCCTTGAATGCCTGGGAACTATTGATAAGGTCCGCCGCTGTCGCTCCGACACTCTAGAGCCGGTGGTCGACACAGCCTTTGCAGTAAGTTATTTTGTGGCTTTTATTCTGCATTTGACCGAGATCATAGAACTGGTCTTTCAGCTTCGGTGCCATGGCTGAGAGGAGCGCGAGCGCGTCGAGAGAGAAGTGAAAAAAAGTTACATAATGATAGTGCACGTGATAATTTAAGGCCTTAGTTAAGGCCTCAAGACTCGGCCGAAATTTCTAAGGCCTTCATTAAGGCCTTAAATTAAGGCCTTAACACTTAAGGCCTTAGGCCTTAGGGCGAACACTGGAAAAAAGGCCGCGCACCACATGGTTTGGGATGGGGAAGCGGAGAAAGTTGTATTTTAGACACCCTGTACTGCTGGTTTATAAACCGGTTTATAAACACCCGGTTTTTTTATCGGTATTTAAAACACGTTGTTAAATCGCTGGGAATTAATTACAGGGCCCTAGGCCACTTACTTCTGGGTCGGCCATTTTTTCGTCTTGTTCCCCGTAGAAGTGGTCCGGAACACGCCAAGATTCTTCAAGCTTCCACAATGGCATTCTCGATAGAAGATTGATTCTTGCCACCGTCAAGGGGACGAACAGCACCCTCCGACTCCGCTGTCATGGCGCTAGGGAGAGGTGCAGGATGGACAGGGATGACGGGGATTCTGGTGCTGCTATTCTCGATCACTCGATAACGTGAGGCTCTTTTCCCTTGGTTAATAAACCACCTGTTTTGTGAAAATTCAGGCTCAGCAGATGCTTGACCCAATGATGTAGGCTGTGGTTGTTTGGCCCGCATAGCAAGCAATTCTTTCGATTTATCGCTCTAGTTTCGATTAGAATGAATTATCCAGTCATGGAACATGGAACTCACCACAGCCTTTTTGTGGCTTCGCAATTGGTCCTCACTTGCAGCTCGCCTTTCTTCAACCTGGGTGACGAGTCTCCTTCTTGGTGGCAAGTCTCTCCTTCTCGGCACTCTAGGGAAGGACTATCCATTGCTTACTGGATACTAGGGGGGCGGGAAGTGCTCACCACATTTTTAAGCTGCTTCTCAAAGGCCAGAATTTGGTCTATCATCTGACCCTCAATCATGATGTTGTGATTATGGTTGCGTAAATCAGCCGTCTGCACCTCGTAGAATCTTTCCAAATGTGTGATTGCATGTTGCCTTGTGTCTTGCCTCCGAATGCGCAAGCTGAGCCTGATAATGCTTGTCACTCTTTTTACTTCGATCCACTTGCTTTTGACCGCCTGACACAAACAATCGGTGAGCACTCAGGACCAAATTATGAAGAATGGTTGCTTACGTTGTCTAGGGAGGCACGTGTGGGTCCAGCAACTGCTGCTCATTTTGCAATGGGCGCATTTGCGTTCAATCTCTGTGCGATATCCAGATTAATTCCAAACAATCCCTGCGCAATTAGCCACGTACAGCGCCCGTCTCCACTGACGTGGTCCTGGGTGCGATATCCAGCACTTGTCTCTATTCAATCTCCATGTTAATACCAAAACTCACTCTGCACAATTAACTGCTTACAGCGTCTGTCTCCATTGGCGCGGTATTAAGTGCTTGGGGCGCATCAACCGCGGCAGCGGAAAACATAGCCGAGTCTTCTTCCATAGTAGTACAGAGTGGGAGGTGTCTGCGATGCATAACGCTTCAAACAAATGTGCAGGATAAAGAAGTGTGGGATCGGAGGGAGGTGTGTCTGCAACATAAAACACTTCAAACAACTGTGTGGAATAGAGCAGTGGAATGTATGTTGGGATGGTTTTGAAGGAGGTTCCCCCGCCTGTATTTATATCTTGTACGCATCTTCTCCTTTATTGTGTCGGGACATACATTGTTTGCCCATTGCAGGCGGCTTTATTGTTTTCTCGTTTCCAGGCGAGATCCTTGTTTCACCCACTGCAGGGCAGTACATTATCTAACCCCGCTTTTCCTACTTCGCTTCTCCTTGCGGTATTGTGCTGGTCACATTTTTGACTGTCCAAGCTATCGGTTTGACATTGAACGATTGCAGTAATGATATTGCAAGTACAATGTAGGTAGTATAGTAGTACGAAGAAATGCACCAATTATTTAACGAGGTATGATTAAGAACTGTGAAGTTAAACACATCCTTCGTGGCCCTTGAAACGCGCGTAACTTGGGAGCAATCCTGTATAATGTGTCACGAGATGCAAAGGAGAAAAGAAAAGATCCAACTCACATCACGGCAATGAAGTCGCAGAGTTCGCGGTCTGATGCACGCATGTTGACCATGGACTGCTTGTTCTTGGATGCAACACGCATGATAGCAACATCGTCTTGGACATTGAGGCGGGCGTTATGGGGGAGGTTTACATGGTGCTTGTAAAAAACCCGGAAAACTGAGGTCACGCAACAATCACAACGACCATCTGGCTGGTGCATGACCATCACCGAGACATCGTGGACATACGGCTGAATGCGATCTCCGTTCATGAGGCTTTCGACGCATGGGAAGCGATGACCTTGCGGATCAGAGGACTCGCAGAGGACATGCACAGAATGAAAGGTTGCTGGTCAATATGCGGAACAGAGCCGGGCCTTGAGGAATTTGCTGCATGTCTGCAGCAGCCAATGTCAGTAGCGCCTATGGATGCATTCCGGATTGCAATACTGACAGCGGAAGACATTCACAGATATGGTCTGTGGTTGGGCATGATTGTAATGGGAGGTAACTCAGCCGGCTGAGAAATGGATGTAGATACGACGAGGCAAGATAGATCGTCTTTGCTGATCTGACCTTATGATGGATCAAAAATAAATCGCAATTGTTTGTGGTTTCTATTCGAGATTCTCAGTTCCTGACAGTGCTGGCGAGTATAGCAACATTATTGTTTTCGACTGGGTGTCTGGTCTCGTTGAAATTTGTGTCCCTGTCCAGTAAGGGAGCACATAAAAATCATTGTGAGAACTCCAAAGCGTCGGTATGCTTTATTTATTCTTGTTAATTGTCTTGCACTAGTGAGCGCTCCACTGTATCTGGAATGGGGAGACATATGAAATTATTGGCGAAACTACATTGTCATCGGATGATGCTCGCATCAGACTGATTCAAATAACGGACATGTCCGCCATTGTTCGCAACGTCAAAGAGTGGTGCGACACAATATCATATTGTCTCTGGTGTTGTATGACCCAGTTTTGAGATGTTATGTGAATTTTTAAATTGAGGATAGCGCTCTGCAGATATCAATCATCCCATCATTAAGTTACCCCGGATACCAGTGGCGATGAAGGGCGAACACACGACAATGTGCTCTAGTAACAGTATACAGCACAAGTATTCGCGGTTACTCAGCATTGCATTGGGTATATGTATAAACGAGTACTATGAATTTATTCGAGTCACAGTCTTTAAATTGCCTAAAATACCATTGAAAAACAATCGAGAATTGAAGAAATTCGACACACGCTGCAGCGGCGCCTAGCAGTAGCAGGCGCACCAGGGCCATTCACCACAGAAGCAACTGCTTGAACAACTCTGCACGACGAACCTTTAGTGGCAGCAGCGGCTGTAACCTTCAGGTGAGCTTGAAGTATGTGAGTCGCAGCCCAATTCTGCTCATAGTCTTTGAGCATTGGGAATTCCACATTGATCTGTGCTCCTTATCAAATACGAGGTAAATGGTGATAGGGACGAGTGACTTACGAGCTTGATCACTTTCCTCAGCACAAGGTGATCTTGGGATGTAAATGATTTGCTGGGGTCGAGATGTTCATCTGCAAGGGCGTGGAGGCGATTCTGATGGCCAATAACTTAAAACACCATCACCTGAATTAGAGAACCAACACACCATCACATTTGCCTTCTCTTCAGGATTCCACGCCAGGAAAAGTGTAGCTGTGGGGGTATGCGAGGTGGCAGTGGGCTTGGGAATCATGACCCGGCCTGAATCGCCTGTGAATTCACTTGCTATCATCGCCCTCAGAGCAGCTTAAAAGTGGGCTGGAAGCAGCACGGTCAGAAGTGATGGTTCCCACCGCAGGAGTGGGCGGCCTCTTTGCAGACCCCTTTGGGAAGGATAGTGGGGCAGCGGACTTCATGACCAGCGGCACAGAAGCAGTAGGCTTCCTAGCCAGAGGTGCCATTGAAGCAGCAGCGGGAGCCACTTTGGGAGCGAAAACAACACCTTTGACAGGAGTCAAGACATCCTCATGCAGAAGGTGAGGTGGAAGCAGCAGGGCATGCAGGTCCGTGGCAGATAACAAGACCATGACTGGGGGTGGAGGAGGTGCAGACTCGGTGAAGGACTGAACAGACATCATTTTGGCAGTAGACATGTTCAGTTACACAATGGAGGGATGCGTAAAGGAGGGTGCTTTTCAGGGAGGCAATGAGACAAAAGAAAAGGTAATGTCCATTTGGGTGCTGATGTAAGAAAACAAAAAAAAGTGTCACCTCTATTGTTGCCTTGTGCTTGAAATATGGAATGGACGCCCGAATATCCTCCCATTCAATTTTTTTCAGTACCGCCACGCTGAATAGCTTATATGCCCCACTTTATCTCCACATTGATGCTGTCACTATTCTCTCAGAATCCATCTACCAAGTCCAATAATTACCTGCTGCAAGCGACGTTGAGCGGCCACCTTGGCACGATTGCATGTCTTGGTGTAAATGACAATGGAAAACTGCTGGCCAGCGGCGGTGAGCACGAAAACAAAGGCGAACTATCTATCCTCTAACATCATCTAGGAACCGACGGGACCAAGGTCTGGGACTTAGAAACGATGAGAAGAATCCACGGCCCGAGCAACGCTGGCGTGAGAGGGGCCAGTACCGCTCTTACTTGGATTCAGCGCGAGGATGAGCCGGGCGAAGCCTTCTTTTATGGAACACAGAACGGTTTCCTGGTCTGTTGGTGACAAAGTCGACACGTTGGGGTGAGTGCCAGCTTCAAGTCAACTGCACCAATGCTGACCATATCAGGGGACTCATGAGTTCGAAGAAGTATATTGCTGTCAGCTTATGCAGCCAGCAGAAATTACAGGGGTCGCTTTCGATTCTGCGTCCAATCGACTGACCGTCTGTCATCGAAACTCAATCGTTTAATCCTACACACTGGATGCTCTGATGGCGCCTCACATCATTTTTTCGATAGCAATCTCGAACTTCGTCCCCAAGGCCATCGCCTTTGGCGCGATCAGCAGGAACGAGAGAGACATCCTCACGTTTGGGCTGTACAACGGCCACATGTAAGTCCACATAGGAGACTCGCTTCAATTTATTCAACCCTTTTCTTCTTCTTCGTCTTGTTCTTCTAGTCATACCCTGCACAGTGGGACAGGCGACATCGGGGAAACTTGGAATGTCGGTGGTTACATGTAAGTGACTCATTTGAATGGGTTTATGTCAGGATGATAATGGTCGATTCAGTGGCGACACCGCAGTCGACTCTCGAAAGGGGGTCGTTTGCATCGACGATCCAGCTTGCAGAGTGGGGCTGTACCGCCTGGATGACCACCACCGGGTCAAAACATTTGAAATCTCGGTTACCAAGCAGAAAAAACCGCGGAAGGCCTGCTTTTCAGACGAATGCAGGGTCATTGTTTGCGGCAACGACCATGTAGTTGTGTACATCTTTGATCGCCGCAGCGGAGACATGTTAGATGAGTTGAGGATTGACACCAACGACTGGGTGCAGACGATCACGGTAAGCAAGACCAGAATCAAATTTATTCGACTTCACTGACAATAATTTCCAAGACCACCGACTGCAACAGAGTCTCCACCATTCTGGCCGGAGAATCATGAGAAATTGGTGGGCCAAATGAGATATTCGCGTGGCGCAAGAGAACAGAGAAGCGCCGCTTTATTGCAGGGGTGTCCTGGAGCATGATGATGATCGTCCATGTGATGATAGTAATTGCAACAGTCGTGTTTACGTTTGGGAAGCTAGTCGGAGGAAAGCTGGGTAGATTCTGAATGAAGGAACCACGACAGTGGAGAGAATTACATACAGACATTGTCATTTGTCAAGAAGAAGCGTTGACTGGTAGGTACAATGTTGGTATTGTGGGAGAATACAATTTGCTTGGTAAAATAGAGGTGAATATTCCACTGACAGCCGTAAAACGACTGATAGTGCATGAGCGGGAAGGCTGATCTACTTCGACGTTAACAGCCGTAAAACAGCCGTGAATGGGTTCATCAAGATTAACGGGGAAAAGAGTCAATGAACAGAGGGCTGATGGATATGAAGAGCGCTACTGGCCATAAAACAGCCGACAACAGAGACGACTGGTGAAATGGGAGCGCTGAAGGCCGTAAAACAGCTGACAGTGGAGGTAGTTTGGATCAAGTAATCGGTGGCGATGACCGCAGTCTGATGTCTTGTAACGTGTGACACACACTCACCCACCTCTATATTGCATTCAGTGGTGTTATACGCTGGAGTGCAAATAAGCAATGTAGCCACGCGCCATTACTGGATGTTGTATGTCCAATAGTGGAGGTGTTTGTGCCAGTGCAACTCCATCAAATATGTTCGGCGGTGGCACACTCCTTCCTTACAACTGCGCTTGAACATCGTCACATCTGCTGCGGCTGCGACTGTGACACCATTGCTCGTGGCCACGCCTCATTACTGGATGTTGTACGTCTGGAGGTGTTCGTGCTAGTGAAACCGTATCAAATTCGTTCGATGGAGGTCTATTGCACTCCTCAGCGGCAGCACACTCCCTCTCTACAGCTGCTCTTGAACTCATCCACTGGTTTTCCTAGCTACTCGTCCTTGTTGGTATTCTATGCCCGCAAAAGCCTCCTCGAAGCCTCCACTGCAATTGGCTTTCTGTCTCCCACTTGTTGGTGTTGTATGCCCACTATCGACCCACCTCCGTACGATAATAGTGCCAACCCTGATTCTCCTTCGAATGCTACCGACTCTCGTACGGACCCAAACACTACCTACCATACCCACAATATATACATGTACTCGAATGAAAATTCGATACATAGTGTCCGTGTGTCCGCAGCTGGATATAGGTACTCAATTGTTTTGATTATCAAATCTATACACGAAGGTGGCAACTACAGGGATGGGATCGTTGTATGTATGTGAGTAGGATAGACATGTATGGTCGTAGTGAAAGTGTAGAGTTAATTGGCACCAAGAAATATATAAAATCTATGACTCAAAAGCACAGGTGAATTGTATGAAAGTTGTTACACGGACTATAATCCAATGAAGCGGATGGACATTCTAGTCAAGGCCAAGACGTACCATACAACCACCCTTACGCCTGTAACCGTGGCAGCGGCAGATTTCGGTTGGGGGATCTGTACGCAGGTCAGGAGAAATCAATATACGGACATGAGGATGTACCGCCTCTCGCTCTCTGATCAGCCTGTTAGAGCTTGGGAATGAATACAATACAAGGGACTCACGGAATTCGGATTTGGCCGAAGGCTTGCAGGAAGTATTAAATGCCGCCTGACACTGTGGCAGCAGCAGCGGATTCCGGTGGGGGGATCTGTATGCAGGTCAGGAGAAACCAATATATAGAGATGAGGATGTACCTCCTCTCGTTGTCTAATCAGCCTGTTAGAGCTTGAGAATGAATACAATACAAGGGACTCATGGAATGCGGATTTGGTTGAAGGCTGGAAGGAAGTATGAAACACCGGATGGACTGAGGAGTAGATGAATTCTTGTTGTGCGCGACACCAGGATCTCTTAGAACCCATCCTTTAAATTCTCATTTCGGCCTCTATTGACTCTCTTCACCATATTCCGGTCTATCTACGGTGGATCTAGGCGGTCCATTTGAGAACGGGAATTCGACTTTGGGGCAGGGTGGCCCTGCACCTTCGGCGCCTCGTCACCTGTACCCCCACATTCGCGTTTTGGCCACGTCAGAGCCTTCCCTGCATCATCTGTCCTATGGGGGCGATAGCAGCGATGGAGGCTTGGTGGTCACGGAGTGGGTTGGTTTGGGGGTTTCTGTTTTCGATTTTCAAGACGGCGGGATTTACCTTGCGCGCCAAATTTTCGCGGCGAGTCGGCAGCCCTGCGGGGGACGATAGCGGTGGAGACTTGGTTTGGGGGTCAGATTTCAGTTGTTTTGGGATCACGACGAGGGTGTCGCTATGTTTGTAGGGGGGAACATGCACTAGTGCATTCTGGACGGCGGTGCCATCGTGTAGATTACGAGTACTTATGTTTACATAATACTCGTTCCTTTCATTCCTCTGAGGGGCTAAAAGTCTCCCTATTTTACTTGTCTCCGATTTTTTAAGATAGTCTCCTTAGTGGCTGTGTCTGACTTCTTCAGTGGCTGTCCCTATACTTCTTTCACTTTTTCCTTACCCCTTTAGCAGCTGTGTGGCCTAGGGCTGTGCTGTTTTTATTTAATTCTGTCTCTTTTCCCTGGTGTTGCCACCTCTTCACAGCTTTTGGCCGAAAACGAGCGGTGTCGAAAGCCGAATGTCCAGCCTTCTCAATCCGGACGGCGGCAATCAGTTTATGTCCTGCCTCTCTCTCCTGACTCTTTGGGGCCCTGAGTATGTATTCTCTGACCGGCATCGCCTACTCCCGTTCAAATGCTGCTGTCAGTTTCGAAAATGTGTGCATTCCGATCCATACTTATCACCGGGTATGTTTTGGTTGTCTTTCTGTTCTCTATTGTGTTTGGAAGTCATCAGAATCCAACGATCTGCCAAACCGTTGGAATCCAATGGACATTATTTTGATGGCAATAGTTTGTAGTATCATTACATACTGGATTGTTGGCCGACGGTTCACAGCTCCATTGCGTGCTACATTAGAGTGTATTTGCACCCACCAAAACGACTCTCTTGGCAGAAAGTTGATGTGGCTTGTCAGAAATTTGATGCAACCGAATATGGCAGGCATGACTCGGCCAAGATTGTCGCATCCCATGCCTGCCCATAGGCTCATTCAGAGGGTACGAACATTAATAAGTCTAGTATATACCTCCTTCCAAGTGCCCCAGCAAATTTTCAATATTGCCCTGGACCTGCCAAAGTAAATACATGGCCTGGTCTGCCTGGGCCACATCAAAATCACATCAATCATTTGGGTCGGTTAAAAACGACAAGTGATGGCGAAAGAAAATGGGCGGTGCAAATACACTCTATTTCATATTTTTTGAATGCAAGAAGTGGGCTTGATTTAAAAAAAAACAAGATTTTCGGCAATCAATTTACATTGGATTCCAAAGGTTTGGCAGATCATTGGATTCCGATGACTTCCAGATTTGCTGTGTATGTCCGGGTCGATTTGGGATGACCAGCTTACTAAGCAGCATAATCGGCATGATGGGAAAAAAGATAAGTACAAGATCCTGCCAGGCACAGCCATGGCCCTCTACCCCCAAGTGCTTGTTTGGGCCTGAGGCCATAGGCAGACAATCATTTTTGCTTGCTCTTGACCATTGCTCAGCTCTCAGCGTGTCCATCTGGACGCTGGTCTGGCATCCCGCCAGATCTGCTGTCTCCATCAATGGAGACGGCTATCCGGCAGGACTAGCCAGACCGTCATCCAGACAGACATGCTAAGAACGGCACGGTATGGTCAAGAGCAAGCTATGATGGTCTGTCTGCCTACAGCCTCAGAGCCCAACAAGAAACTACACTACAGCACTGCAGACCAGAATGCACTAGTGCACCGTAATCGAGTGCTTGAGAGACATCAAGTCGTTGGCCATGTTATTGAACGGGTCCTCAATCGAAGTTGACATAGTGACATTCGGTTGCTTGGATGGTCCAGATGCGATTGAAGGTGCTTCGACAGAAGCTGGGTTGTCAGAGGTATCCTGCAACCCGGTTAGAACTTCACTGGATCCATCGTGCATCATCATCACGTACAAGCTGAACTTGCTCATCCTCGTCCTCTCCTTCGTCTACCATATGATTCATCTCTCGCAGAATAGCTGTGGCATGCTTCATGTTTTCGAGAGGAGTTTCGAGAGCTGGACTTGAATTAGTTCGGCACCAAGCCACATAGTGATTCTTGTAAGGTTTGTATGCCTGCATCTTGACCTTGGAGTGGGGACAGCTGGGATGAAAACCGAATGGGCTTCGGAGGGAATTGGATCGAGATCCCACTGACGATGGGTTCTGATTTATTGTGCTGGGTTCGAGAGCTTCTGTCGCAGTCATGCAATGTCCAGAGAGGAAGCTAAACATTTCTGGTGCCTAATTCCTCAGCTTTTATTCCAGTCTTTAAAGTCGACCAATTTATTGTTTTTATTGGGCGGGACTCTTTGCGATGCTGTTATTGTATTCTGCCCAAATGCTATTCCCCATTAATCAGTTCATGCGGTTTCCCAGAAGAAAAAAAAAGGGATTACCTGGACACAAAAAGATCTTGGGAAATCGATGGCATAGTGCAAGAAACTGGAGAAATGGGTATGAAAGAGTCGACTCTAAGGACTGTTGAGTATAGTACTTGGTCGACAACATAGGACATCGTAAACCTGATTTCAAGAGGCCGGCTCGAAGATACAAATCAAATACTGCCACAGATGTAGGACATCTTGAACAACTAGCTCGGTGGCAGTGTGGAGCCGAACTGTCCATGATGTGTAACGTCAAGGACACTGTTGGGACACTAGAATTGCCGGCAGGAGAGTTGATCGCCGAAAGCGCTTCCGCTCCAAACAGGTGACGCCATCAGCAAACATCGTCAACTCTGCACCTGCGACGCGCCATTGACGAATGTTGTATGTTTGGCAGTGGAGGTGTTCCATAGTACTAGTAGCTCAACTCCATCGAATGTCGTGCGTTTGATGGAGGTCCTCCTAGTGCTAGCTAGCTTAATCATCGATTTGTCCTCATCCGTGCATTGGCAATTTCAAATCTGTGCCTGGATTCTCATTGTGGTGGCGCACCATTACTGAATGTTGTATGTTTGGAAGTGGATACGTCTCTTAGTAGGCCAACTCCATCGAATGTTGTATGTTCGATGCAGGTCTTCCTCAGTATATGTGATAATTGTTCTCAGCCATTGGCCCACTTCCACCAATTGTGCTATTAGCGGGGCGGTTTGACATCTACCCACCCCAAATCCTCTTGGCCTTCCGTGAATTCGGCTCCACATCAAATCAGATGCCACACCTTTTGTCTGAGCGTCTATTGTTCTTGTGCTGAGGGCGGTATCATCGTCCCGCTCTGCTAATAAAATGGTACCTCGCAGAAGATTCTCTCCAACCTTGACTCAACTCTTCTGCTGGAGTAAGCATGGTACATCTTTGTGCTCCTTCCACATCATCTGGTGTGTGTTTCCGTCTTCTAATCGCTGTCTTACCCAGTCAATAACTGCCTTCAAATACGAAGATAGTAACAATGAAGACTACGAGTTCTACTGTGGCCGTTGTGACACTTGTCCAATGTGCGGTGCAAAACCCAAGATGGACAGGGTTCCTCCTTGCGCAGAGCAATCACTGCTACTCGAGGTACATGTTAGCCCATTTTCCTCCATATCGTAATCTGATCATCATGGCAGAGCGTGTCCTTCCTGCGACCGTCTCCATCGCTCTCCCTTTCACCATCTTTGTTATGGAAGCGTACATCCAAGGAGGATGGTGTCATCTCATTATTCCTTATACAATTGGTATCTTAGTTTGCTTCCTCTGACCGGTCCTGGACCACCTATTAACATCCACTTGTCTATCACTCGTACTACATGCCTACCATAATGCACTATCATTAATATTGTGAATCATCAGCAAAGATAATCAGATAGCGTTGTCAGTGGATGATCGCCAAACACTCCAAACAGGTGATGCCTTCAGCAAACATCGTCACATCTGCAGCTGGTCTACCACACGCCATTACTAAATGTTGTATGTTCGGTAGTGAGGTGTCTTGTGCTACCTCCAATCCATCGAATGTTGTACATTTGAAGGAGGTCTAGTTCTAGCTATTCGTTCTATGCGCTCTTTTGCAGTCTCGAGTTTCTCATCAAGTACCCAGTGTATGATATCCTGCCCACCTCCAAGGAGAATCAGGGCCCACCTCTCCACGCCCTTGTGTCTATTCTGGAACAATAAATTGTTAATTCAGTACCGGTAAGTCGCTAGTGACCATTTGGGAACAATGGCACTTACTTATCGTCTTGGATTTAAGGGACAGCGTCTTCTTTTCTAGCTATTTGTCCTTGTCAGTGTTGTATGCCCACGAGAGCTTTCTCGACGTAAAAGACACACCTCCCTTGCAATCTGTCCGCTTCTTCTACTTGTTGGTGTCATACACCCACGAGCTGTCGCCATGGCCCCCAAGACGTATGATTGTATGAATTGCCCGTTATTGGATGGCGCCTCACACAAGGTGCTTAATAGCCAGAGGGCACAGCATAATCTTGCCCTCAAGGCGCATCGAGACTGTCCGTCCTGCCACATGGAAAGCCTTGTTGATTCACTCGCGGAGTTGGCCCTGTCCGATGAGGCGCACCGAGATCAAGATCCGCAGTCCCATAGCATAGAAGGTCTCGCCGATCTAGTTGCGGCATTGGTTCTGACCGATGAGGGTCCAGATACTTCTCAGCAACCTTCCAAGCTTTTCAGCACTCGCAACGAATTCCAGGAGCTTCACACGCCAAACATTCCCACAGGATTCAATCCCATTTCCATCTCGGAGGCGAATATAAGTATTGCATCGCTTCTCGGCGCTCCAGCATTGTCCCCTCAGCCTCTTCCACCAATTCCTCCGGTGCCTCCCCAGCCCAAGCCTTGCAAGGTAGAATCCCGATTTGTCAAACGAGATCAAGAGCTTCTTGCTGAAATAGAGCGGCAAGGCCTTGCAGCCTGAAACAGCTTAGTCATTCCCGAGACGTATCTGGGAAACGCAGATGATGTGGCTTTGATCTGCCTCTCTCTGGACGGTGCTGCATGAGCTGTGGCCTCCGCTAGCAAATCTTTGAAAGCTGTCAAGAAGGAAAGGCAACAGAGGGCCGAAGTTCTGTCCATGGTCAAGGCGCTAGATATGCAGATTGTTTTCATTGGGGCTACTCTACCGCCGCCCGCAGTGGAGACGGCACCCTTGTTATTCGACGCTGGTATGTCTTACTTAACACTATCCATCTACTTACGCTCACATACCATTAGCCTATGTGTATCTTAATCCAATTGGAAACCTCGACCTAGTTGCCCAGGTGATGGTACTGCTCGCTGTTGTTTGTGATGTCATCATCGGACTCGGAACCAACCCATGCAATTTTATTCTGTCCACTGTGACCATGATCATCAAACTGGTGATGTCGTTGAATCTTGCTCCAGGTGCCAAAGAGTATGATGCCAAGCAACGCTGGAGACCACGCGGGATCTCTGGGGCCGGAGAGGAGCCAACGGGGCTCGCAGCGGGTAGGTGCAAGCGGAGAAAAACCCAATATATGACTAAGCTACGACAGGAGAACCTAATACGACCAAACCAAAGCCCGACACGCTCGGCCACACCACAGTCACCCCCCTCCAAAAAACGTCCGAGGGAAGTGAGGACGGGCGCGACCCCGCGCCATCAAGCTAACCAAAAGAATCCCGCAAAGAATAGTCAACAAACGCGTTCGCAAAATCCGCAATCACTGGATTCAGGAAATCCGCGAAGACAGGCTCGAGTGCGACAAACTCGACCAGCATGCACAGGAAAACAAGCTGATCCCCGGGGAGTTCCATGATAATGTTCTTGCGCTTGTTGCCTGCGCAGGGTCCCCAAACAAGGTCAAAAAGGTCCTCGGAAGCATCAGCACAGCGCTTCTGGCCTGCGCACGCGAGAGCAAGGCTGGATTGGACTGGACCATACGAGGTGTGTGCAGGAAAGGTGGGGGCGATGGGGGCAGTTACGGGGGGAGGAACGTGGTCCGCCGGGCATGGACAAAGGACGGGTGCCGGCATATCGACTGGAGGGACGTAGTCGGGGTGGATCGGGTCGTCACAGTGCAACGGCAGTAGCTGGAGGAGATCGACGGGACGTAGTGAAAGACCGGGCGGCCGAGGGCTGGGCGGCGGCGGTGGCAGCGGCGGCGCTGGAACCTCGCGTGGTGCTGGAGTCCTCAGCACATGGATTGGGGCAGACGGTGGTGGTAGCAGCGGCAGCGGAATGCGCAGAACGGGGTTTGTCTTGGGCAACGATCGCGGGAACGGGCGACGCTGGGGGAGAAGGCGGTGGTTGCGGCGCCGAATTGTGCGCCAAGGGTGGGCTGACACGCTGCAGAGGGCAGAGAAATCACGCGGGGGAAGGGTCAAGGGGACAGCGCGTGCAGAGGCGGACAGGGGGTCAGGCGGATCGTCAGCCCAGCAAGAAGGTGGGGTAGCGTCGACTGGGGAAGGAGGTGGCGTGTCATCGGCCGTGGAAGGGAGCAGGCCTGACGCGTGATACATCGGGTGGTCGCGACCGAGTCCAAGAGGGAACAGCCATGAATTGGGTACAGCGGGGGCAGGGGATATGGGTACAGAGTTGAGGGTGATCACAGATTGCACAGCTGCTGCTCCCTCCTCTTCCAGTAATTGCCTTCTCTCTGCCTCTCTCCTCGCCCTTTGTCTGGTCCAGGGTTTTGGCATCCTGCCACGTCACGCGCGAGTGTCGAAGAAGAAAGATGAAGGTGCGTGAAAAACGCGTTAGAAGCGAGGAAGCGGCGCCAGGAGGAGCCGAGAGTCGAGGAGAGGAAGGTAGGTTGGAGAAAAAAGCCGAGAAATCTGCTAGGAGCAGGAGGGAGAGGATCTGTCGAGGTGCTGCTCGGATGCTCTGGAAACCAGTGGGGGTCACTCGTCCGCGCTGGGACCTTTCTCATCACGGAGTGGGGCGTGGGAAGTGCGAGGAACACTCTTGTCACCAAATGGAGACCACGCAGGATCTCTGGGGCCGGAGAGGAGCCAACGGGGCTCGCAGCGGGTGGGTGCAAGCGGAGAAAAACCCAATATATGACTAAGCTACAACAGGAGAACCTAATACGACCAAACCAAAGCCCGACACGCTCGGCCACACCACAACGCAATGTCCTGACGCAGCTGCCATTAAGTCTATATACTGCCCTGCACACATTTAACATTGATGGCAAAACCACCATTTATGCTGTGTGTCCGTCATGCAATTTTACTCACACGCCTTTCGAGTATCGAGCCTCAGGGGTCATCAGGTATCCAAAGAAATGTGTGAATTGCATACTTGGTGCAGATGGTTCCACCACATGCTCTCAGGACTTGCTGGAGCTGCAGAATGGTAAACTCCGACCCATTAAACCTTTTCTTTCCTCCTCGTTCATGGATCACATAGCAAGAATCCTCGCTGATCCAGAAATCGAATGGCTGTGTGATGCGGCATGCGATGATGCTCTGGCGGCTTTCGCAAAACCTGCCCCTGAAACTGTAAACAACGTCTTCGAGGCGGTGTCGCAGTACGGAGTTCGGGGCTGGTAGACAGAATAATGGGTCGGTCGTCCGGGGAATGGGGTGTACTGGTGAAGTAGAAAGTCAGCGAAAGGTCCCGGGAAAGCCATAGAAGCACAGAATGAAAATCGGGTCGATTCTGGGGAAAGTGCCTTGTGGGCTCGGAGTACGCGTGTAGCATGGAAAGGCTCGGGAGATGGGGTAAAACGGGGCTCGGGAGGATTCTGTTCACTGGCGACATAGCCTCGGTGGGCTGCTCAGGTCACTGGTCGCGGAGATGGTGGTGGCTTTGGTGTAAGAGGAGTATATTTGTCCATGTGTACGTACAAAACAAATACACGGTCCACGGACCGATATACTGTAAGGTACGCAAGGAGATATGTAAAGGGGGAACAGTGACGAACGGTTCAACCTCCCCTTCCACTGTCGCAGTAGCGAGTCGTCTGCTGGGGGACAGAAATATCGGGTCAGTTGTCCGGATATAGGGTGTAAGGGTGGAAGCGAAAATGGGCGAAAGGTCCCGAGGATGTCGTAGACGCGTAGAATAAAGATCGGGTCTCGAAGCGGGGATATGCCGTGTGGGCGTGAAGCACGGGTGCAGCGTGTAGAGAATCAGGAGGGATGAGAATACAGAGCACAGGTGAAATCTGTTCACTGGCGACGTAGCCGCGGTGGGCTGCTCAGGTCACTGGTCGCGTCGATGGTGGTGGTTCGCGTGTAAGGAGGATCTATTTAGCCATGTGTACGTACGAAACAAATACGCGGTCCGAAGACCAATATATTGTAAGGTACGTAAGGAGATACAGAAAGGGGGACTTGCCACGAGCGGTTCATCCACCCCTTCCACAGTCTGTCGCAGTAGCGAGTCGTCTGCTGGGGGACAGAAATATCGGGTCAGTCGTCCGGATACGGGGTGTACGGGTGCAGTAGAAAGTCGATGGGGAGGTCCCAGGAAAGTCGTCAAAGCGTGGAAGGGAGAAAGGCTCGGGGGTGGAAGAAATCCAGGGTTCGGTTGGAAGGTGTTCACTGGCGACGAGCCCACGGTGGAGCGCTCGTTTCACTGGTCGCGTCGAAGATGGTGGTTCGGGGGAGAAAAGTGTATTTTTTGGAGATGTGTACGTCCAAACAAATATGCGGTCCGAAGACCGATGTATCGTAAGGTACCAACGGAGATGCGGAAAGGGGGGATAGCGACGAGTGGTCCATCCTCCCCTTCCACACCACAGCAGATTTCATGAAAGTATTTGAAGGTCCTGTTCTGGGACAGCCTTTTGTCAATTGAGGTGGCAGGATGAGATTAGCGTACACAATTCAATTGGGCTTCTTCAATCCCAACGGGGTCAGAAAGCGTGGCAATCAAGACTCGATCAGCTTGCTTTCAGCAGTCAATCTCAATCTTCCCGAGACCATTCGAAACAAGCCTGAATATATGCACATCAGTATAATCACCAGTCCGAGGGAACCCCGTCTTGATGAGATAAATTCCTTTGTGCACCCTCTTATCGACGATTTTGTAGTAGCCTGGGAACGAGGTGTACATGTCTCTCCTACCGCTTCCTCTCCGACCGGCCGCAATGTTGATGTCGCTGTCGTCCTCTCAGTAAACTATGATACACCTGCTTCGCCGCTAAGAGTGCGAGCGAAAACAAATACTCTGCTCTGCGTGGAGAAACAGTAGATGCGGGTGTGCGAGGTGGTCTAAGACGAACCAAGACTCAACTCCTGGTTGAGATGAGCGTGATGCCGGTGGTAACTAGTGCGAGAAGGTGGGCGACGAGGGACCAGAACTGAATGCGGAGACAAGAGCTAATGCGGAATGTGCGCAGATAATAGTCTGCGGAGCAGGACGACAGCGACGCAGGACCTATAAAAGAACTACTGAGTGAACACGGCCCAGGTAATAGCCTGGGCGAGCGAGAATGATCCGGAACGTGCACAGATAATAGTCTGTGGAGCAGAGCGAGTGCAATAGCAGGTAATAGCCTGCAGAGGTCGATGGTTCAAGTCAAAAAGCTAGTGGAAGAAAGGGCATATGATTGAGAGGATAAGTGGGGTACAAATCTCCTACTTTACAATGTAGAATACTTGTGGCTTTAATAGGAATGCCAAGACCCGAGACAACGGTAACTGGGTATGAGTACCATGCGGCACCGTAGAGTTCACGGAGATGGCCTGTTTACACTGGGGGCACGCAGCGTGGGCGCAGGTACGTGGCAGAGCACGGAAACTCGCCATGGCCGCCGCCTGACACTTGGTGCCAAAGGCCGGAGATCGCGGCCCGATGTTTGTGAGGTAAGCAACTACCCTTGGTCGCACGCGACGACTTGGCAGACTCGGACCTGGACCAACTTCAAGGCCCTGCGCGCGAGCACCCCAGGACCCGCAGTGGCCGATCCGGTGCCTACGTGTGTCCTCCTCCTCCTCCTCCGCGATTTCGTGAACCTGACTGTGTGTGTGTCAAAACCAGACGGTGCGGGCCTCGACATTGGACCCCCGCTCATTGACTCGCTCGCGCCGCAGAAGCACGGCTGGCTCTTCGGGCGCACCTCGTGGGTGCGTTCACCCCCTCTCCTTCCCATTCGATCCGGGTCTCAGCTGAATTGTAGGGCTCGACTGGCACGGCCCGAGCGCGGCTGAGGCGTGGGGCCGCCGTCGACGCTCGGCGCCATCATCGCCGCGCCCACGCACCCCGCCAGCTGGCGTGCCTCGCGGCGGCGAGCGGCCCCGTGGCGCTGATGGGCCACTAGAACGGAGGGCAGCTGCAGCTCTCGATATCGCGGTATGCTCAGCTGCTGTTCTTGTCGGTTGGTCTGACGGTAACGGCGCAGGTCTGCGCAGCTCGTCGACCCCGCCGCGCGTGCGGTCCTCAAGGCCGTGCAGACGCCGGACGACTACAACCTGTTCTACTCGAACCTCACCGTCACGCGCGTCCGCGCTGTGAACGGGTGCGTCCTTTCCCTTCCGCGCTCGATACGATGCAGCTGATTGCGAGTTAGCGGGACGTTCACGTCGTCCCGGTGCGGCACCCCCGGGAGGCGCTCAGCATGCTACAGACGTGGAACCCCGCCGCCAACGCGATGTGCGTGGCCTGCATCCAGTACCACCTGCGCGTCCTTCTGGCTCGTCGTGGCTCGACCTTGCGAGCGCGCGACACGTTGCTCGCACTGCGCATTCCGCACGACCAACTCGTCTACGACCGCCTCAACGCGGAGATCGTGCCTGGGCTCGCGCCGCCCGCGGCGGCGCGGGGAACATTTCGGTTGTGGGGCACCTGGCGGACCCGGCGCTCGCCGAGTTGCTGCGGGAAGGATGGTGAGACCGCGTTCTCCATGTGCACACTCAGACCATCCCAACACTGGTCCTTTGCTGACACCTCGCATCCCGGCGACCGAGAGTCGCACTTGCACGCAAGCCGTATACCCCCTCCGCCAGGCACCGCGTTCCGCGGTACCAAGCTCGATTGGCGCCGTCTCAGTTGAGGCGGCGTCGTCGATCTTGCTTCCGCAGATGCCGCGGCGCCTTCGGGAAGACCCTCCTTCGTGACCCGAGGCGGACGGTGTTGTCGCGCATGCTTGCGCCGAGCGGCAGCGCCATTCTTTCTCGCCTTGGATGCCAATCTCGCTGCCACGGTACGTGATCACGCCGCCCGTGGGCGAGGGCGAGCAGGTCATTGTGGGCGAGACACCGGGCGGGGGAGGCGCTGCGTTCCACGGTACCGAACTCGATGTGCGCTGTCTCAATGGAGGCAGTGTCTTCGATCTTGTTTCCGCTGACGCCGCGGCGCCATCTTCTCGCCCTCGACTCCGCTCTCGCTTCCACGCACGACGGCGCGATCGCGCTGCCCGTGGCCACTCGCCGCTCATCATGGCGAGAAGTCGCAAGTGAGAGTCGAGGGCAGCGAGAAGGACATGCCGCGTACGCCCTCGGCTCCGGCCGCGGGTCGTTGTGCGCACGCCATCGTGCATGACCGTGGCCGACCTTCGGCCACTCGCGCACCTTCCACACCGCTTTGACAATGCCCCCGTGCCGCTCAGCTCCCTTGAGGTGCGAGGCGGGTGCTACCTCGCGGCGTGTCTGCACGTCCACGTGTCTGCACGTCCACGTGTGCGCGAAACCTCGAGGCGGACATCAATAAGCTAATTTTAGTTTCTCTTTCATCCTTTCTGTACCTCTCGCTCATTCAAAGGCAAAGCTCATGGGAAGGGCAAGGGGAAGAAGTCGGCCAAGCCGAGGGCCCGGTTCACCAGCGGACCAGCGCCTGGCAGCAAACGGGGGGCTACAGCTGCCCCTGAGGCCGACACGGACGCGGGTCCCTCCCAGAAGAAGCAGCGCAAGGGCCCTGCGGCCGGGGCTGCCTCAGGCTCGACCGGGGGTGCCTCTGGCTCAGCCGAAGGGGCCTCGGGCTCGGCTGCAGGCGCAAGCGCGGCTGCAGGCGATGGTCCAGCGCAGCCGGGAGACGCGCCGGGTTCTGCAGCTGGGGATGCTGGTGGCCAGCCTGGAACTCCACCGAAGACGAAACGGGTGCGCAATACGTTGGGGATTCGCCCGAAGGAGGTGCCGCCTGAGGTGAAACCGACGCAGGTGCGTGTTTCATGTGCTGCCTTCATGAATTCAACTAATGGTGCTTCAGAGGGCATTCCAGCGCGTCATCCGCGCGTTTTGCGGCATGATTACTCAAAACGACATCCTACCCTCTGCCGTTGAGGCCCGTGAGCACTACGACAGGCGCTTCGACAAGGTTCAAGACCAGCGGGCGCACATACGGAATCTGGTCGACGAATCTCGCACGGCAGTCGCGGAGGCTCGCATCAAAGCATCCCAGCTCAAGAAAACCGCTGAATCAACCCCTGGCCCCATCGCAAACGACATTGCCCGCATCTCCGAAGCTCACCTTGCTTGCGCCTTTACCATCATCCAGAAGGCCGGCCTCAAGGGCTTCTGTCCCGACATTGACAGCCCACTCCTTTCTAAGTACAACGAGCTTCATCGCTATGTGACGGTTTCCGCCTTTCAGTACATGTCGGAGACGCTTGGCCTTGCCGGGTTGAATGTTAACAACAGCATTGCGCAGGACCATAACCTCATGTGCGACATGTACAACAATTTTGTCTATGGGACGCTTGCGCCGAAGACGAGAAGGGAGAGGCGCCAGCCAGGAAGCCTTAGCCAGTCGGTTGAGCACACTGTTGCCTTCAAGGCTCGAACGCGCGTGAGTTGGGTTCGCTTAGTCCTTTACAGCCCACTCAGATTTACTTTTTCAGGTATGCGACACTCGATTCAAGACAGCGAGCCGGCTCAAGTTGCGGAAACCTGTGCTGCGCATCGTCTACGTGAAGGAGGTTCATTCCGACGACGAGCATGGTCCAAAGGCCTCCATCGTGCGCGACAAACCGGGTCGCAACGCTATCGTGACCCAGTTCTTAACCGACTATATTGATGCCAAATCCGAGGAGTATAGGCAGCGCAATGCGAAGCCTGGACAGACGTGCGTCACAGTGAACTGTTACAGGGCTCTACTAATTTATCTCTAGGAAATCCAAGCCCCGCATGCGCAACGAGCCGCTTCTGGAGCCCTCTGACATGAGTCTTGTTTTGCCGCCCGAAGTTCCCCTCGACTACTTCACTCCCGAGTTTTACAATGAGCTCACAGTCAAGGAGCGGGCTAGATACGTGAACACTGGTGTCGCCTTCCCTCTTGCCGAGTACGCCTTCAGCCCAGAACACGCGGGCTGGAAGAAAATGGGCAAGTTGGAGTTCATGAAGGCGTACGGAAATGCGGTACGGGCACTTTACGATATTCCCTCGGCCGAGGAAATTGCGGAGTTGTCCGATTCGGACGCCGATGATGAGGGCGATGAGGAGGAGTCCGAGATTGATTTGGCGGATACAGACGGCTCAGAAATGGAGGTTGACGAGGAGTTGAACGCTGAGGAGGATGTCTGAGTTGGGTTTTTTTTTTTCGGGTTTCCTCTGTACTTCGTGTTCTGGTAAAATTAGAGGTGCTGGCACTTCCCTGCTTGGGCGCTGAGTTCGACTCTAACTAAGGCACGTGCCAAGGCTCCAACAGATGACTTTTCACAAGTGCAACCGTGGGAACAGATTTTGGCATCTCGGCCCTGTCTGACAAACCACATTCAGCCTTCGCACATTCACAGCCAGGAAGTATCCCCAGATCATCGTTCGAGAAAATGGGTAAGGGCAAACAGTTGGTGCTGTCTTCAATCCTGGGGGCCCACTAGCTAAGTAATTCTGAGTTATGGCAAATGAAGGTACTGTTCTGTACTGCTCAATTCCAGACTAGTAAAAAATGTGCTGGATTCCTTGCAGGGGCCCCTGTGGCCGGTCAATCTATGGTCATGTCACATGACTGTGATCTTCATTCGGAGTGGGGGATGTCTGGCTAAGAAATTTGAAACTGTAGAAATTAAAGTCAGAAAGGTGTTAAATCACTCTGAAGTGAGAAAACCTGTCCCAGAACAGTTTATGCACTCGTTATTCTTCCTAAGATTGGGGTTAGGGCTGCGAAAGAGACTCAACCGGGTATCAGAGAGTCGGTAATTTACGACCAATTTTTCTTCCAGGAATTCAACTAAACAGAATGGAATAATAATACAATATACAACGAAAGTACAAGAGGTCCCAGCTATTTATCTCCGGCCACGATTGAGTGCCCAGCAGACAATCATCACCGGTTTGTTGGTATTGTAAACATCTGGTCCCCTCTTCCAAGCACTGAGGTGGGTAATAACATGTCTTGGCTCAATAACAATCTGCCCGGGCTCAGGATCTGTGTAGACCACTGAAGTCATTAATTCCGGGTGATTCGAGTGGGGGGTTGGCATAGTGACAAGCTTGTGTTTGCGAACCAGGATGAGTGTTCGAAGCATATTATCCAGGGGAATTTTGAGGATGGCGTGAATGGCGCCTGTGAAGGTCTCATCTGCGGCGCGCTCCGTCCCGGGTTGGTAAAATTGAATCAAGCTATTGCCCTGGTGGGACGTGTATGTGCTGTAAGATCTTTTGTCGATATACAGTTTCCTGCATCGCTTCGCCCTAGGTGGGAGAATCATGGAGCGGTGTGCCACATCCGGTAGGGTTGTGTTCCCAGCAGCATCTTGGGCCCCGAAGAAGCTGAGCTTGTGCTCCCCGATGGAAGCGAAGTACTGGAGGAGAAGGTTATAGGTATGTGTCGATATTTCACGGTTTTTCTTCGACAGAAATTTGGCCAACTCAGCCTCGTCCAGAATTTTAACTTTCTCAATGTTCTTTTTGAGAGGGCTGAGAATGTTGTCAAGTGCCTGCATTTCATCCCCATTGTCTTGGTCATGCTGCCGCGCGAGCACACGGCCCAAGCGGGACATCTGCTGCAACATGGTGTAGTCCATGTCATCTATAAGTGGTTTTAACATCGACATTGGGATTTGAGAAGTGGGACTCACAAATATGATCATTTGTCTTAATCTTTTGAAGCCATCCATTGATACACTCCCCCATGAACTCATTTTGACTAGCAAGAGGTCCCCAGTTTTTCATGATATCCGAGTTGTGGAAAGCATAGTGGTAGTTTGGCACCGTATTGACGCCAGGAAAGAGATGTTGAATCAAGGAAAAATAGTCATAATAATAGTCAAGGAATTTATCCGCCGCAGAGTCCGAGGTCTTGAAAGATGCCAGGATATTTGTTGCACCGACAACATCGAAAAAACTTTTTAACATGGCCTGCTGGCGAGCGGGATCTTCATCCAAGGTCAGTTCCGGGAGGACCAACGGGAAAATGACAGAGAATAGTGTCAGGAGTTCTTCGGCTTTCAGCTTTCCGTGTTTCTTTTCACCAAGATTTCCGGGTGGGCGAGAGACCCAGGTCGGAAGCGAGACTTCTCGAATACAGCAGCGGATCATCTCCAGTTGTTCTTTGCCAAATTTCCAAGTCCCACGAACTGCAACATCCTCAAACTCATTGTCGTCATCGTCATCGCCGCCTTCCTCGGATAAAACAGATCCTGGCACTGGAGTGGCTGCAGATCCAGTTCCATCCATAGGATCATCTTGAGCTGGTGCAGGAGTTCCTCTCGGTGTTGACTCATCCTCGTCCTCGTCATCCTTGTCAGAGGCAGCCCGTGTATCCCGAAAATATTTATCCCGCCATTCAGCCCACTCATCAGCATCAAAGTTCTCTTCATCATCGAGAACATCCCAGGCTTCAGCATCCCCTCCTGCATCAGATATCTCATCGTCTGTCCATAGGTCATCGTCATCTTCGTCAAGTTCCGCCAAAGTTCTAGTCCGCTGGGCATCCCGTCCGATACCCCAGAGTACGCGGAGCTGATGTTCAAGGACACCTTCAAGCCAGTTATGCATGAAGCCAAGTATCGTGTCATTCACAGGATCCCGATAAGGCAGGAAGTGGAGAGAGCACCATCGAACACCAGTTTTTTGCTGTTCAGCAATTCTTTGCTTCTTTGTGGGCAGTTTAAACCATTTTTTGGCCTACTTGATCACAACTGCGGCCACTCGCCCTGGCCATGTCCAGTAGTCAGCTCTGTGCCGATCATCCTTTGTAAGGAGACAGAAAGAGCAGAACATGTTCGCAGCATGGCCAAGGAATCCACCGGTCTCCCTAGCGGCCGGAAGATCTGCCACGAGAGGGACAATACGAGCAGCAACATCCACCCCTTCTGGGTGTGAATATGTGGGTATGTTCTGGCCTGGCAAGTCATATAGAAGAATCGTCTTCATCAGAGGGTCAAGCAGATGCAAGAGTGACCGCGCAGTAGGTTTGTTCGGGGATGGAGTCAATCCCACAATGAACACATTTTCCGGCAGGTAGCGGACCTCCGGCGGAAGATTTAGACAGTAGAGCACAATTGTGCCACACGAAACTTGTTTTCCTGTGCATGAAATGAGTGAGGAGTGAGAGCTGAGCACACCAAGACATACCTGCCATCCTGTTCCCTCGAGGGTTAAACCAATCGATATAAAGGCCAAAAACGAGGTTGTATTTGTCCTTGCCCTCACTCCTGAGATTTTGGTATCGAGGGCTGTCCTGAAGATCAGACATCTCCTCTCCATGTGCTGGGGCGGGTCGCTGAAAGGCTTTGGCCAAGTAATCATCGATGGACTTCCGCGAGAGAAACCACTCCAGCCATGGTCCAAATTTCTGGGTATTGAAGGTGCTTTTTGGAACACGTTTATACTCCTTGCCAAAGCGCTGTGTACGCCAGAGTTCAGCCTTGCAGCTAATCTTTGACTTCTTTGAGATTTTTGCTGTGCAACGCTCAGGCATGGATGCCAGAGAGGGGTAAAGTGTGTAACACTTTGGGCAACAAGCAGTTCGAAGAATCTCTGGCTCCCTAGTAAAGTTCCGGTAGGCTGTCCGAATATCCCGAGGAATTCGCAGTTCTGGGAGTTGGATGGGAACCCCATGGGCGGTAAGCTGAACCTGTACAAGAAACAACGCAGTAGACAAGAGGAGTTGGAGGGCTTGTAGAATGGTGTTTGCAGTCTCTCAGCTCAGACCGGCCTTCAGATTTAGCCAGACCACCAAGGCAGAGCATAATTGAATGAGCAGAGAATTGTCGATGGTGATATCTAGTGTTCCATTAGCCTAATGTATAATAATACACGGGGGGTAATCCACATACTCTGGGGTTTCCCCGATTTACCAAGGTCATAACCCTCATCATCATCATCGGTGGAAAATGGCCTGACATTTGCAGGGGTTGGTGTGGGGAACTCTGCAGATTGGTGCACAGCGGCGGAGATTTCATGTCGTCGACGAAGGTTCTGACTGACTTTGTGTCCCTGGATTCGCTGGCCATCCACGAGAACCCACTTCGTTATGCACTGAGGGCAGGTGCAGATAACCTTGACCCCCATGCCGGTGGCAGGGAGATGGGGGAAGCAAAGTGCGAGCAGTGTATTCATCGCTATTCATCGCCTTTATCTGTAGCTGTAGTCTAATCACACATCTGCTGATGAGTCGATGAATACCACGCAGGTGGGAAAAAAGCGACGAAATAAGTCAAATTGAACGATCGAAGTTGCCGCGGCAGAGCGCGGCAGTGACCGGGGAAAGTTCCGGGCAAGGACTCCGGGCCGACTACTGCGGTAAAACGACATCTGTCAGGCTGCGGCCAGGCTGCGGCCAGGCTGCGGCCGTGGCAAGTGTGCGCGCTCTGCCACGTACCTGTGCCCACGGTGTGTGCCGGCAGTGTTAGGAAGAAATAAGTAAAAGTCCTGCGGAAAAGGTAGAAATAACCGGAGAGACCTGCGGACTGGTTGGAGTCGATAGAAACAGTGTTGGAGATCTCGAATATCTATTTTGTAGAATTTTCTGAATCGAAATGGAGCCAGTAGAAGTGAAAAGGTTGCGGAAAGGGGTGAAAACCATCGGAAAAGTCGCAGAAAGTCCAATAACAGCCATGGAATGGATGCGGAGTCGATGTATCCCATGTAATAAGCCATGCGGAATCTGAATATCGTATTTGCGGAGCCTTGGGGGTTGTAGAAGTCATGCAGAATGCGAAAATGTCGAAAGTCGCGCCAGTGATGCGGAGCTCCTATTTTTAGTACTTCCGATCAAATTTCCGATGAGCTTTCCAATCGGACGTCCGTTTAACTTTCCGATCGGATGCTTCCATGCTCGGAACTGAGCGGAGCTCATCAACAATCTTCCTGCCGCCTGGAAAGTGGCGGGCGCTGCAGGCGTCGGTTCTCATTTTTATTGTACCTTGTGCAAGTGCTTTGGGCTTCAGACCTTGTATCGTACAGATTTTGAACATTCAGACTGGGAACCTAAAGATGCAGTGTTGGCCCTAAGACCTAAGGCCTTAGATTGAACCTATGGCCTTAGGCCTTAACTAAGGCCTTAGGTTAAGGCCTAGGTTGAGGCCGATTCTCGACCTAAGGCCTTAGACATCACGTGTGACTTACGAAATATACTGAAAATTTTGCCGCCACGACACTCATCATGTGAAACGAGGGAGGACCACACTGGGATTCCTGGGAATTCTTCTATCCACATACCGGGACCAACAACGAGCACAACCGCACTTCCTGCTGGACCCCAGTATCATGTCGTGCTAGGGAGGAAGAGGAGATGTACATGTGCATTATGGTCGAGCTCCATGTAGCAGAAGACTCATTCGATGACAGGGGGAAAGAAATTGCATTAAATCGCTGGTGCAGCCCAGCGGGAAGCTCTATATACAACTGAGAATAAATTTCCTTTTTGGGTTGCTAAGGGCTTAGATCGCCTAAGCCCTATGGCCTTAACCTAAGCCCTAAGGCCTTAGAAATTCTGAAGGTCGATATTTAAGGCCTTAGGACCATCACTGATTGAGGAAGCTACACAGAAAGCAAAGCCTGAAGTAAAGTTGCAGATTGATGAAACAGAGGTATGCGATGTCTTTTTGCCATCATGACATCGGCTGACGAATTGATAGGCCGATGATGCGAGCGCTGATAGAGATGGGGACGACGATGAAGAAGCTGCTGGCAAAAGTAAGAAGAGAAAGGTGTGTCCAAGTCCAGGTCAGATCTCATCGGTATCTTGTTGTGACAATCGTCTACAGCTCTCTGCCGAGGAAGAACAAATGGCCGAAACAATAGTCCAGCTCTGCAGCACTCACACTTGTTCTGACCGATCCTGCACTTCGCAATACTGCTTCTTGGGGAATGAGACAGGTCAACGCATTCGACTGACACCAATCCACTTTTCAACCTGGGCAGCGGCGATTGTACTTTACACACAAATGAAGTGACGTGAGCTGATGTATGTTACCGCCAGCTTGCTTCTGTTCCCGACGTTGATCAACACAGTCCACCGCAAGGGGAAAAGATGTTCTGGCTGGCTGATCGAACTGGTGATACAGATGACATCGCTCTTCTCGCATTACGTCGATGCAGCTCATTCAATAAACCTCCATCCTCAACCATACCTGTTAACAATGATTTTGCGGGTCTTGCCGAAATTTTCCGACCATTTATTCCTGCAACTGCTGCTCCACCAACTGCTGCTCGCCAACCAGAACATTCTTCCTCTATCAATCTGTCCCCTCCCAAGCCCATCCACATGACCTTCGAGAAGTTCTGCATTGCTGCCGAACTGTCCCCAGATACCTTTGCTCAGCTTGCGCCACTGGAAATACAGGGCCCACATTTACTAGCTTTCATCGAGAACAGTGTCCTTGATCAGTATATCAAGATTGGACACTGGGCCGCGCTATGCTACACTGAGTCAGAGTGGAGGAAAGGTCTCATTTAGTGATAAGGTCTATTACACTACAATTCTCGTTGATACAGCAGGTAATTTTTGAGCGCTCGCAATGGGCATACTTTATACTAGGCCAGAATGCCTAAAGAACCCCCATGTCAGCTCCGGAGTGATTACCTGACAAGCAGAATATAATTCATAGTATGCAGACGAGGTGGGGAGAGCACCGATTCCAATACGGCGAAGGTACCTCTTGACTACGGAAAATGCCTGTTCAATGGGGTTAAAGTGCGGTGGATATGGAGGAAGATATTCAATCTTGCAGCCTGTCGAGTCCTTCAGCTATCGGTACTTCAGATGGGATGCTGAACCACATACCGAACGAGTGCACCAACTCACATATCTCATCAGAATGATGGATTCTAGCATTATCGAGAAGCAGAACACTCCACGGGGCAGGGTATGGGTTCATAATTGGAAGCTAAATGATAAGAATAGATAAGAGACGAGCCTCCACATATGATGATCACCCACCAAGTCATTTCGTAGAAAATCAATGAACGTATCACGGTTGAATGAGCCCTCAATTATTCGTGATGCAATAATGCCCTCGCCTAGGCCCAGTGCACAGAGGGCAGAAAATCTCCATTTGCGAACGAATGGACTATACACCTCGACATGATCACCCTTCCGAGACCGTCCCCATAGTCTTGCATATGTGCGATCATCCTTCGACATCTCATCAATAGGAACAAGATAGTTGGCAGGGTAACGGGAGATGCGGTCGATGAAGTCGCCAGCCTGAAGGGGATCACGTTCGGACACCATCGTCTGAACACGTTTGACGTTGGGCCCTGCCCGCTCAAAGGTGCGGTGGACAGTCGAAATTGAAGCCGGAAGATGCCGATGAGTTTCAAGGTAATATGTGTATTCATCAAGGAAAACAGTTGGGTTATGTTGTGCCAAACGCAAGAGATATGCAGAGTCAGCATTCTGGAGGATCCTTGGCCGACCTGTGTTGAGCACTGCAGCCTTGGCGACACTCCCAGTAGTACGGAAATGTTTGAGCGAGCGTGACAGAGTTCGAGTCGAGAATCCGCATACACGTGCTATTTCCTTGCGAGAATCACGGCCCCGATGCAAAAGATGTATGCCAATGAGTTTGGCATCGTCGCTGACCTGCCGATTGACCATGAGTCTTAACGAGTCTAGCTGCGCACGTTGTTTGGTTGTGCTTAGATCGGAAAGTGGCCGTGCCGAGATCCGAACCCCTGACATCACGGACCCCTTAGTGCTCTTACAAAAGTTTTTTTTTCGGCGAAAGACATTAGTTTTGAACCTGTGAAGAACATTATGTTCATTACTGCCCAGTTACAAGTCATCAGTCCTGATCTGAAATTCTATATCATCCATGAGAGGACAGATTGACTGGAACAGGTGTTCTCAGACTGCCGAACATTGGACCATGCTCGCACTTTTGATGCAGGGGAGCTAGCAGAGAAGCTGACTCATTCAGCACTCATAAATGTTGCTTTTCAACGAAATCCTGATTTGGATCGGGGTCATCGGTGTCTTAGTCTGAAGGGCGCACAAGGATGGAATGCTTCTAATTGGGTTCTGAAGCACTACTTTGGTGTCAGTGCAAAGGTGGACTTCATCTGTTTATTCTCACAGATGAACTACAACATCCTTTGACCAGTTGACATTGGTCATCGACCATCTCCTGATGATCGCCACTCAGAGTCCGAGAATGGATCCTTCTCAATTTCTATGACAGATCCAGAAGTGGGATGAACGAGATCGGCCCGCCCACACATTCGGAGCCCAGGCCAGAACATTTGCTGGCACATGTGCCGCCCATTAGCGGAAGCACAGCACATTTGCTCCATGTATTACAAATCCCAAGAATGGGGTGTGAAGTTCAACGTCTGACGGATCATGCACAAATCAGTCCCACATGTAGTACAATTCTTGTGCAAAATCAATCCTCAAGGCCGAGGTAGGCCAAGGTTCGGTATTAAAATGGACTACATACATACTTGCTATAGCTACAAGCATTGACTAACCACGAGAATCTATCCTTCATGCCATTTTGACCCAGTGTGGTCGCAATCCGACATGTGCAACGAGGCGGAACAAGCGCGCAATGGGCAGGCCATTTGCTTCGAATGCATCAGCATCATCAACTCCAGCTCTAAAGCGCAACGCATGGGCTCAATGTGCAGTAAAATTCGATGGTATCATACTTGCCTGGCCTTTCCGTACCACAAGATGTTGAGCACCACATGGTATGCATTCTGAGGGCTCAACCTGCTGCTGCCTCGATGTCAACATGGTGGGGCAGGAGCCAACTCGATGCCGAAATCCCTCATCCCTGGTAAATACAACCCCAGGTGGCACCTGATCCACCTAGGGCAGGTGGAATGAGGAGCCGACACGCACCATTGCTCGATTATGTGAGAACACGTCAGCACCCGAAAACCGAATGTGTGGGGTGAGCGGGTCTTGTACATCCTCATCCAGAAGCCCCCTCAACCATGACGGTTTCTCCAGTGCCAGAACAATACATTGTGACCAATTCTCACTTCCGCAGAATCGTTCCATAGGGAATGGCCAGTAGCACCAGACAGGACCAGTGAATTTGATCCTGGGAGCTATATGCAGAAGGCCATGGACGGTGAGAGGACATGTTGATAGTCTCTCTGGGTCATGCTGATAATACATGCTGCAAAAAAGCGATCAGTATAATTCAATAGAAGAAGGAAGAATATACTCTTCGTAGACATGTACCCAGTTAATGAATCCGACTCTGATCTCCTCAATCTCTTCGTCAGTGATCTCGAACTGGTGGCAAGGTTCAAGAGTCGGACGAGTTCGATGAAATGACGGTAGTACTTCTCGTCATCAAATTGACAACAAAAAAGCACAGGGCCCAGATATAATATCCAGAACGACCACATTTCTGCGGAAACATTAGGGCGATCCTTCGCAATGTTCAGAACTCGACTGCAGTATGCAGAAGGAATCGTATCAGCAGCCGATGCTGTCCACTATACAATCACCTGCGATACAGCTTTCTCTAGCTCATGGCCAGTGTCGAGTCCCTTGAATTCTCCAGTCCACAGAAGAATCAGGTTCTTGATCAGATTCACAGGTCAGTTGCATAGATCTAATTCATCTTGCCTCAGATACTTACATGTATGGTCAAGATGCATTGGAGAAAGAGAGGGCCGAAAATGCGGAGCTCAAAAAGCATCTCGCGTTGGCACTCAGCCATGGACCAGGAAGATGGGCCCACCGACGAACAGATCCCCAGGCCAGCTGGCTCCGCTGGGAATAATTTTAACATCCAGAACGAGATGGGGTTGTGAGGTAGTCAGGTTGATCACGACCAATACAAGGGACTGTTGGTGCATCAGACTGTGCTTCAATGTTCAGACATAGCACCTACCGCTCTTGTAGCATAACTTGTTTGACCTTACTCTCCAGGCCGGCATCTTGTGGGAACAACCATGGTCCGAGACACCTGCCAGCACAAAAGCAAAACTTTACGCAGTGGTGAGTGGCTAAGTGTATCATACATCAGTCGTTGATTCCTGTACATGCAGGCCTGTGATAGGCACCCTTGCTTTGGCCACTTTGTCAATGACTGGGCCACTGAAGAGATCGTCAAACAGTTCATCAAAAACAAGCACAGACGCAGCTACCGTCAGAAGTGGCTTGATGTTCCGTCCAAGTATGCATATCTGAACGATAAAACTTAATCGCTGTTCCATCGCCACTAAGAAAGCTTCCAAGAAAAGCGCCCTGAAGAAAGGCAAGAAGAGCTCGGGTAGCAAGTCCACTGCCAACACGAAAGGTAAGGGACGCATGGTGCTTTCAGATGGCAAGGAAAGCGACAAGAATATGCCTGATGCCAGTGAGGTTGGTGCTGATGACAACGAGTAGGAGGGATATTGATGAGGTGTGTTTGCTTACCTGATCAACATTGATGTTCTGACAGTGGCTTATAGCCACATCTGGTGTTCCCTTTGTTACCATTCAATACCACCTCTGTCCACCTTTCGTCCCACATCACTTCGTACAATTGCCCATAGCCGAGCTGCACCTAGCAGATATATTTGATTTTATTTTCTGTCCATTTTGGGCCGACGGCTCCATGAGATTTGCTGATGAAATTCACCTGATACCATGATGAAAAACATCCTAAGATCGTTCTCCGCATTCAACATGTTGTAGGTTGGTGGTAGGTTGATGCAACTATCCTACCTTAGGATGTTTTTCAGTTGTATCATGCAGGCATGACATAAGTTAAATTCGGCCAAAATAGGATACAATTCAACCTAAATCAATCATCCTATCGTGATGTGGTTATCAACCCACCACCGGTAAAAATCATCCTAGAGGTGAGCAAAATTATACCTATTCTTGGATGATCTATAGGTTGAATTTCCACCTGTTGCCACCTCAGAGGGTACAAATTAGATTATTCACTATGCTCCACCTCTGAGTTCTGTTTTATTTTATTACAGGTTCAAAATCACTATTCACACAAGATCTCCCAGAAAACTTTGCCCTGAAACCAAAGCTTACAGCAAAAAACAGTTGTGGCATCCTTCATATGTGGCCAAGACAAAATGATCAGAAAGGTGCAGAACCATGTTGGATGCCATATATTTTCTTGCGTGGAATTGAGGAACCGAGAGAGATCATTCACAAGGTAAGTATAGCTTAACTTGGTGTACATTATACTGACTGAAGTCTCGCTCAGATTGGTGCCAAGCCTTGCAGATTTTGTGAGAGAGATGAAAGTTTCACACAGCTGATTAACAGGAAAGGCAGGGTGCCGACAGTTCACTCAAGTTGCCCATACCACTACTCGAGAATGGGCTACAAGTCCGCAAAACAGTCTTCGAAAAACTCACCATGCACAAATGTGCCAATGCACTGCCCTTTGTGCCCTTGCTCTGTTTCTAGAGATCCATGTACCATTTGGAAGTATAATGCGGCATACCATATTCTCAGTGACCACCAGGATCAACCTTCCATCACACCAGAGTTTATTGTCGAGATGTTCATTCACAAAGAGGAAGAAACATGTATGGGTGTCTCAGAGGAGCAAACAGATAAGTGGAGACACGAGAACCGGATCCCAGACAGTGATTTCATAGATGCGATGATAGTCAAATCGGAAGCGCAGAAGCAGGGCTGCAGAGATACTACCTCAACAGCACCCTCGGATGCCCAGACTGAGCCGGAGAGGAGCTGAAAAATGTAGATTGATTGAGTAGTTACAATAGTTTAATCGGAGACTACCTCAATTCATTCCGAGCAACAGAGATCAAATCCTGGGTCCCCCCCCCACTCACTGGTCATCGCATGTCTGCCTCGTTGGTGGCATACCTGTTGCACACGTCGTTAATTACTGTGTTTGGCAGGCACAGCAGCCACTGCCGGATGCCGCCGCCACCACACTGGGAGGGGTTGATCTGACTGAGAATGCTGTGACCGCCACACTGGGAGGGGTCGATCTGACTGAGAATGCCGGTGACCGCCCCTCGGGTGGCTCGGACGCTCGCAATTGTGTTTAATGCGGGGGCAGTTTGGACATGTCCATGCTGACGGGCGTCGGGGATGCCCATGTGGACTCCAGACACATCCACGCCGAAGGGCGTGCCAGACGCATCCTTGCTGGTGGAATAGGGACCTGTCTGTTGACGGGTGTCCCGGACACCCGTGGGCTTGATCCTCGCTGGCGGGTTATTGTACCATTTCGACCAAGTGTTCAGTGACAGGTCACACCAGATTTTTTTGATGTGTGCAAAATTTGGCTTAAATCAAAAGAAAATTTATCGGGCATCTCAGATAAAAATTGATGAACACTTGGTCAAAATGATATAGTAATCAATCACAACTGCGAGTATTAGTGCTGTCCATTAAAATCATATAGGATAATATGATATTGATATATTCGTGACAATATGAGTATGGAAAAACATAATATGATACAATAAGGATATGATATGATATGCCAACCCCTGTATTTTGCATATTATTCTTGTATTATGGGTGCTTCAACCCTGCACTGGGCATGTCCCCGGCATATCTCTCACCATCCTTTCTGTTGCCCCGACCTCTAAACACCTGGAGTCTCACCAGTTCCTCACCAATTCGATGTCTCAGTCCCTGATTGATATTGGGATGGCTCCGGAACTTCCACCAAATCAGTGTTAAGAAGTTCATCTTTCCCCATTGTCACTATGTCCTCACTCCAGGTCATTCAGATGGTTGAAGGACTGTGATATGATAGCCAGGGATCCTCAGTGAACTTGGACTGGAGCGAAAAATCACCGAATGAGGGTAGTAGAACCGTATTGAAAAATATATTCTGAATATGTCATAATACAGTGTAATAAGACTTAATATAATACAGAGATAATAAATACGGACACGATACAGCCCCAGCGAGCATGATATGATATTGGTATAATATGATACACGAATTGTCGTATTAATATCATATGTGGACAGCACTAGCAAGCATAGGCTTGGACGATCGCGATCGTGTTCACTATGGAAGCAGTTTGAACACGTCCACGTCCACTCCAAACACATCCACGCTGAAGGGCGTGCCGGACACCAGCGGACTCGATCCTCGTCTGTGGAGTCGGGACGTGTCTGTGCAAACGGGCGACCCCAACACGTATAATCGTGCACACTGGTTGAGCCATATGACCGGGCAGGTGAAGGGGCACCTCTTCTGAGGGGCGTCCAGGACAGCCGTGACAAACGCTGGTGGTGCGTTGCCGAGTCGTTCTAGGCAAATCTGAGGATACACATCACTTGCCATGGCGTTAGTTGGGCTTCTGAGCCCAAGTGTAGCTGACGCCTGCTGCCGTCGCGGCATTTGGTGGGCTGCCTGGCTTCGGCAACGGACCTGCCGTCGCGGCATTTGGTGGGCTGCCTGGCTTCGGCAACGGACACCCTCCGTGTGCTCCTTATTGAACACCTCTGGTTACCAGTTATCAGTTACCTCCTTGTTCTTGGGCCAGCACAACCGATACCACGAGCTGTTACACACATGTATATTTTTCGCCAGGCATGTTATAGACACTGGCTGCAAGTGATGCGAAAGTCCATGGGAGATTGACCTTCCGAGAGCAATCGAGATATTCAAAATGCGGGTACTTTGGGTCACAAGGGGCCTTGGCCATCTACTTCTGTATTGCACGGAAAGAGAGCATTGTATGGGGCCTTCGATGGATGAGCCAACCTCCGACTGGCCCTATTGCGTTGAGTTGGAACATGTCAGTCATTTACTCTTTCGAATGATCTTCTATATTCTAAGGCTCCAACCATCTGTTTCATGTACGGTCAAGCCCAACCCAAACGGAAATAGTAAAAAACAGTTTTTTTAGCTGGCTGATGACAGAGCAAAGTTGCCTGGAACAAGAGTGTGAATTTTAGTGCCTCATTTGACCTCCTCCTGCCCGTTGCAGATGGTACTCCAGTGCGCTACCAGAACAACCCGGGATGGCGAATGCAATCAGCATGGCAGACACTTCTGAAAATCCGCGAGCGCTGTCCAGAAGCATGGGATGCCTCGCGCTCAATGATCTGGAAAGAGTTTCCAGAGTTCAAGTGGTTCTCTGCCCTTGACAAGTCCAAATGTTTTGAAAAAAATATAACTCGAGTTGGAACACACTCTACACAGATTGGGAGCAACCTAGCCAGTTGATCTGTATTTTCGTGACACCAGACAATCCACCTCTAGACACCAATAAACGACTGGTTCTGGATCCACAAATGTTGGAAAAGTATATTGCGGACTGCGCAGCTGGCAGGCAAATATCTGACGAAGGGGGCGGGGGCAATGATGTTTTAATCAATGTTGAGATGGTCCTGGGCCAGCATGAAAACTGCCTCCAACTTACTTCTGCACAGCGGCAGCAGTTGAATCGCCCTGCAGGAGCCCGTGTCCCTGCATACATTGAGTTGTGGCAGGAGGAGGAGGAAAACGAGGAAGAGTCCACTCATTAGGATTTAGTAGAGCCATTCAGCAGCTAGTATAGGTATGAAAGAGTTCGGACTGAAACACAAATGAAAGTAGCTCTTGTAGGTACTGACATCCTGTTCACAAGAAAATTCAAATGTACATACACCCTTCGCATGTCACACTGATTTAGCCTTCCGTGGGCTGCCCAACTAAGTACACCTCCGCCCCAAAAGTCAAGGGTTGACAGCGCTCATTGCATTCACACTTTGTGCGAACACATGATTGCAGGCATCCCAGACACCCGTCAGCAGACGGCATGTGTGAGGCACATGATTTGGGTGAACAAACCAGTGTAGCGTCACGGGCGTCCCAGATGCCCATCACCAGAGGTGCTGGTGGTTGATTGCTTCCTCTGGGCCTTGACATAATTGAGTTCTTCAAATCTATGGTCCATGAATGCTCTATGATCGCTCTCATGGCAAAATATGCTCATGAAATTCTTAAGGTTTTTTTACGCTACTCTTGTGTTTTGGCTCCGCCGACTGATTTGAGGTAACACTGATGTTTCATTTCTCCAATCTTTGCTTCTAGTTGTCAGCTGAGTTCTACAGCGTGACAGGATACCAGGTGCGTGAGCTCGGCTCAGAAGATAATTTGAGGTGGGGGACGATGGTGTACATAATTGCCTGTAGTACACCGGCATACTTCCCCAAACCGGTGTTCCTCAGTGGGACCGTGCCGTGTAATTCTACCTACCTACACTAAGTGGACAAAAAGAATGTCCGATCGGATTTCGGTCATTTCTGATTCAAAACACTTCAAATAAAATGTTGGCACGGGACCTTTGCAAATTTCATAACGATGGACACTTGCCTCGTGATCAAGCCCTGAGCACACTACAAAAAATCTGAGCCACAGGAAAGTTTCGTATTGACGAGGGCTATCGATCTGCGCCCATCCGCGGTCGAAAACAGGCTGCGCGGAGGCTCTGGGGTGTTTTGTTTGAAATGCATCACAGGACGTGTATTGGGGTGTTTTGCCAATCAAACCCAGCCATTCACGGCATCTCAATGCTGGGTTCCGCACTGCAATGTTGAGTTTATTTTGCCCAGGGAGACGGTGATGGACAGATAGTTAGGCAAATGTTTGAACCATTGCATTTTCGTTACATTTTATAGAGTGGACTTACTGATACATATTGATGACGTCTTCCCATTAATGGTAAAGAGAGACAGCTGTGAACAAGTTCTTGAGCTCAGATACTCCAGGGGCTTTTCTTAAGATCGGGGCAGTCCAGACCGAACAGGATCTTAAGCTTCCCTACATGACTTGAGATCTGTTAGTACGGTTATAGCCATAATCATATACCCTGTAAGCTTACATTCCTTGAGACTTAAGTTCCCAGTTCCTGCGGACTTCAGATGTCGAGACACTATCAGCACTTGAGTTTAAGATCACAGTGCAGTTTATACAGATTGATGGTAGGGTATTTAAAGCTCGAGTTCTCCCTAACCTAAAGCTCAAGTTCTCCTTGACCTTGAGTCCTACGTTCGCTCCCGCTACTTAACTTCTGCTCACAGACTTCAGTATCATGGAAACTGAAGTTGTCACGTGGGACTTAAGTTGCGGCATGACTCAAGCTCTGCGAACGATATCTTGAGTTTCGTCGTGTGAGAAAATAAATAAAATCATACCTCTGTCCAGAACCCCACTTGGATTTAGCTTTCGCCGGACTCTTTTCAACGTACTCATAGCTGAAATTCATTATTACCAATGCCCATTCTACTACACAGACGTTAACACTCACCTGGGTTTGATCTTCTTGCTGCTACCTGTAGCCGTGACTTTCTTCTCGCGTTCAAGTTTGGCCTCCTATGCATACAAATCAGCCGATGCAATAACATGACTGAATCAAACTTTTACCTCGGGTGTTTGCTGTGTTCTCCCAGTCCGCCGCACCGCGCAGCCATCCTCTCGGCCGAGCTCCTCTTCCGCCTTGCGCTTTCTGCTACCACCTCTGTTCGGCCCTGACCCCCCTGATGCCCCCCCTCTTCTGAACGACGTGCAGCTTCCTCTGCCTCGCGTCCGAGACGCGCCTCCTCCTCCTCTGCCTCGCGCTCGCAAAGCGCCGCCTCCTCCTCGCGCTTGAGACGCGCCGCTTCCGCCTCCGCCCTATTGAGACGTGCGGCCTCCGCCTCGCGCTTGAGACACGTCTCCTCCTCCTCCACCCGCTTGAGACGCGCGGCCTCCGCCTCATGACGAGGGGTGCGAGGGGTGCCCGGCCCAGTGCGAGAAGTAGAAGTGCGAGGAGAGGGAGGAGTGCGAGTGTGAGGAGTGTGGGGGACCGTCAAATCAGGCCACGTCGGAGACCCTGCACGCGAAGATGTCGTCGGTGCACGGAAAACGCCCCGGGTGCCCGTGCCCGTGCCCGCCGCCAGGACGCCAGCCAGCTCATACACTTGGGCATGCGAAAGGTCGGCGACCCGCGCCAGAGTGAAGCTGAATGTGAAGCCAGTTACGTCGTAGTAATGGTCGGGCTCCGTCGCGATGTCTTCCCAAGGTATTTGTCTGCTGTCAAATGCAGCATCTGCGGGAGCGGTTACTCTCGGTGTAATCTTGCAAGGAAAGCGACGTACCGAATGAAGCTACCAAGTACTCCGTCAAGGTCTGCACGAGAGCTTTGTGCGATTGGTCGTCCAGGTCCTCCGTGGAGAGGGGAAACACCGGCGAAACACATTGTGTCGGAGCTTCACGGGTGGCAAGATATCCTATGGGGCACATCAGATCGCATTCGTCGCGTTCATTATGAATCTCACTTTTCAGCGGTTCTTCAGCCCATGCATACATCGCATTGAGCGGTTGTTGCATCAGTGGCGCGTTCAGCTTCCTAAAAGTTTCGGGCACCACAATGCCGTCGGGAACGGCCTCTGTCCTGCTCCAAGGATAAGTTACCCGTCAGAGACTGGAGGTGCAAGCGACTTGCCACTCAAAGATAACTTTTCCATCCTCGTTCAGCCAACCCATCAGCATTGTCGCCACGAAAGGGCGGAACTTGCGGCTGGCGTGGAGATTGTTGACCATCTGCTCGAAGCCGGTGGCCACCAGCTTTTGCCGTCTAAGGGAGTGTTAGTAACTACACATCTACTTGACTGAAGACGACTTACTGGATCCCGTCGACTCCGTCCTCAACTGCCGCTGCGGCGTCCCACTGTGCTGCATCCTCTTTGGCCCACAGAAGGGCCTTGGCTTTGCGAAACTTGCCACCCGCATTCGTCGTTTTTGAGTACTCGTGAATCTCGTCGTGGCGATCGTCCCGGAATTTGTTGCGACCGGAGTACGCGGTGATGCCGACGAGCTTGGCCAGAGCGGGGGCTTTGCGAAAGGATTCGTGATCGTGGTCTCCCTGGGGCTGGTGAGATTGATGTTGCGCTGGCACTGCCTGTTTTCCTTTTAGCTTAAGCGCATTCCGCTTGTTACTGTTGACTTTTTGAATGGCCTGCTCGATCTCATGTCAGACCAACGAAGAGCATTCAAACACAATAGATATACTTACCATGCGCCATGCCGTCTTGGAGTATCTGCGGAGGCGCGATGCACGTCCATCTTCGTCTTCTTCCTCGGGCTCGTCAGTGTCCTCCCTAGCGGCCTTCTTGGTGGATGCCTGCTTCATTTTCCAGGTGGCAACGAGTCCAGCGATCGTGTCTTCCTCGGCTCGGTCCGAGGCCTGCGGCGTGTGCTGAAATGCCTTGGCCTCGAATGTGTCTGTCTTGACTCGGTTGTAGACTGCAGTTGCAGTCTTCCCCGTAAAGCTAGCAAGATCTTCGCCCCGCACCCCAACGTCCAGAATCCAGCTGTGCTGGTGATCATTGAGTTTGGGCACAGCGATCTCCTTGCCTTTTGTGGACCTAACGAATGCCAGTTCGGGGAGTGGCATGACATCTGCCACGACGTCGGGGTCGTAGGGCTTGAACATTTCCTTGGGCTTGCTCTTCTTCTCTGGCGCCATCGTTCACGGTTGAGGTGTGGATTGAGTTGGTGGAAAACGGAAAAACAGCTGAGGTGGTGGAGTTGGTTAGAGTACAGGGGAAATAACCAAGCGTAACTGAGGCTGATCCAAGTGGTGTCGATTTCTTTTGTCCAGTCCCAATCTGGAACTGGACTGCCAAAGCGTCGCGCAATGTGGAAATTCAGGTCCAAGCATCCTGCCACCTGGGGCTGGAAAGGGAAGGGATTGGTGGTGCGACTGAAGTGATTCCAGAAAAGGGAAGAGACCCGTGGAATAAAGCGCGAGGAATAAAGCGCGAGGGCGAGGGGCACTGAAAACTACTTAAGTCGCTTGTAAAGATACTTGCAGAAACAACCCACCTTATTCTGAGATGACTTCGACAGAGCGCCGTCTGTTTGGCATGAACCATCCGCACAAAAACACCAATGCTCGACACCGTGCTCTTCTTCACAAAGCCCTCGAGGTAGTTCCCAACCGGGAGCTTGAGGTGGTATTCGGGCAGCCCACCTGTCTGCGATGGGTACGGCTATGGGCTTCTTCCAGATGGGCAAGATAAACAGTAACTTTGTAAGCCCACTACGGATTACATTTCGTCGTGACTGCGAACTGACACGCCACCCAGATCCGCGATGGTCGCGTGGTATATCGAGAAACCGACATTCCTGATCTGGCGGTGTGCAGGGCTCTGCGCACCTATCTTGCTGCATACGCCGTTTACTTCATGAAGCGTGGGGACGAGTATGTCGTGCGCAACCCACAGGGGAGGGCCGAGATGCAGGCAGCAGAGCAGAGGTGGCATGACTTCATTGTACCATATCTCGCCGCTCGCGGCAGACCTCAGCGTCCCGACTGGGCGTTGGAGCCTCTCCCTGGCCTCACCCGAGTGCGCCTCGTGCGCATTCAACAAGCCACTGCGCCAATACCCGCTATACCAGCACGATTGCCAGCGCGTCCCCTTCGTCGTATGACTCTCCCCACTCCTCCACCAACCTCTCCCGTCCGCGGTAGCTCTCCCATTCGCGTTAACTCGAGGCCCTCGCAAAGCTCTGGTTCGTGCCTCAATCCCATCGACCTTGCTGACTGCGCTCACCAGGTCCCGAGTCGCCGGGAAAAACGGAAGTGTTCAGACATCATCCAGCATCTGGGTGTCATCGACATTTCAGACGACGATGACGAGGACACCCAGCGGCCGCACAAGATCCCAAAATTCTTGGGCTTTCTCAATTTGATGTCTTAAACATCATGTCATATGTACTCTAGAGTAGACCTAGACAACTTATTGGACTCAGTAATTGTCTGTAGTGTAGTGAATGCGAAATGAATTACCTCTGCCCGCTCCTCCGCCATCGTCGCAGCTGTATGCCCCAGCCATTCACGTAGTGTTAGTGTTCCCGTAGTCCTTCCTTCCCTCCTGAGCATAGTTTCATTGTCTTAGAGCAGCAGAATGTGGCCGACCTGTGAAGTCGACCGAGGCCGACGTGGTAGTCGAGCCTCAACACAGCTTCATATCTCTGATCCGATCCATCAAGTCCCGCCTCCCACTCTTCAAGACGCCCTCAGCACCCTCCTCCCTCCCTCCTACCTTGTGTGTGTGATCCCGACTTTCACGTCGGATTTCTGTCTTTGAGCCCGACTTCACGTCGGACCCGTTCAGCCCGTTCAGCTTCGACTTCACGTTGAGTTATTTCTGTGCGCCATTCCATCAAGACGCCCTCAGCCCTCTCCCTCCTCCCTCCTTCCTACCTCATCTCGGTGATCCCGACTTTCACATCGGATTGTTTTTCTTCAACCCGACTTCACATCGAACCCGTTCAGCTCTGACTTCACGTCGGGTTAATTGTGTGCGCCATGGACTTATTGCGCAACTGCGATCCGACCAAATCGCTGGGCCTTTTCGACGGGAAGGTCACGGCGTTGGCGAGGCTCCAGGGGGAAACCTACTTCATCACCACTAATCAAGACTATGTACCCCCTTCCATCTCTGGAGCTCCCTCACGCCATTTTTCTGTGTTCTGACATGTGTTACGGGACGGACGATCCTACCCTCTGGCCGCAGCAGTATACCAGCCGTTACTGCCATCTGCCAGTCATTTCCAAGAAGGGTGCACGCTCCGAGCTTGACGTGATGTGGTGGAATCCTGCCCCCCAGGATTTCATAGTCGCTCGAGACCAGCTTGGTTTGCGACGAGGTAGAGGAGCAAAAGAGCGAAGTTAGCGAGCTCTGCAGTGTCTGCATTCGTTCGCCGCAATTCCCAAAAGGGAATTGGATCATGTCCCTTAAAGAAAAGTAAGCTCCTGCTTGCAGCACAATAATCTGAATGGAAGACTCACGTGGAGCGTAATGTATGCAGACTTGCTTGCAGAATCAGGTTCGCTCCAGATGGCAAAGGGCCCAGTACCACTGAGATACACCATAAACGAGGTTGTAACTTCACGAGCTTGCTGCTCAAGGACAGCCTTGTTTTTGGCCTCCAGCTCCGGAGTGAGTGGTGTCACAGAAGGGCGGGAGTTGACGCGAGTGTACAGCTGCACTTGGGATAAGAATCTCATTTAGAGAAATAGAAGACCTATGCACCTTGCTTATTTCCGCAGCCAAAATAAATACATTGATGTTCGCTTTACTCCCGAAAGGTGACAGCATCTCGAACGGGTTGAGAACCAATGCAAGAATAAACACGGCTTGATCGAGCTCGCCCCATCGCTTCTCAAGGCGCGTGCACATGTGTTTCCCCAGTGCAGGCTTCTTGTGGCTGAGGAAGTGGCAAAATAATCCTGCAAATGCGAGAAGGAATTGATCGGGGCAAACATGATCACTTTGAGCGATGTTTGTGAGATAGCAGATATGTTCCATGTCGACAATGACTGAGTCGAGACGATCCCACCAAGAAGGCAACTCAACGGACTCGCAATGCGCAATTGCATCACGGCGGAGTGCTTCCTTTTGGCGGGTGCGAGTCACCGCGCCAACCTGCGCCTTGATGATGTCCTCGTGATCATTGAGAATGGCTTTGCGGATAGGTTCCTTGAGATGCTGGACCCGAAGAGCGGCGATAAGGTGAGTCGTCCAGCGGGTGAAATTGGCAACGAGATAAGCGAGAACTTTGCCATGTTCATCGAGCTCGCTTTGACGCTTGTCGAAAATGTCACGGACCTTGTCGTGGTTGTTGAGCCAATGGACAAACTCGATGAGCTCCTCGAGAAGTTTTGCCCCCTCCGCATTTTCCCTGATATATTCGCCAAGAACAAGTTGGCCTTGATGCGCCCAGCACGGGAAAACCAGAAGCCAAGGCCGAGCTTCAGCGAGGAGGTTACGTCCTCGCTTGCTACCGCTGTCGTTGTCGGTGAGAAAGGCGACAACGTTGCAGCCAAGTACCTGCTCCGCCTTGTCGATCATTTCACCGAACCGGATCGCAAGAAATTCACCATCCTTTGGCCAGTGATTGGTGCGCAAGGTGTCAATAAGGAGCGACTACAAATCTGTGATCAGTAAAAGTAAATCACCGGAAGCAATGTAACACCAAACCTTCAATTTGTGACTCAAATGGATCCCCGCAACATTATCTTTGGCTACGGTCTGCACACCGTCAGTGCTGCTAGATTATTCCATAAGTTGTTAAGTAAATCATGCACAGCAATGTACCTCATAAGTACATTTTCACCTTTGACAACATCCGCGATCTCGGCAACCACACGTTCGCTGGCCCGTTTTAGAAGCGGCCCGCCCAATGCCGCACGAGTCGGAATTACGTCCAGTGCACGGCCGTGGAACATAATAAACAGCTTGAGAATTTCTGGATCCTCTACCCAGCGCTCAGGGAGGTTTGCGGACTGCGTGGCGCGCAGAAATTGTTCGTGAATTGCTTCTTTCTGTGCCTCGCTAAACGGGATTTCTAGACCACGAAATACTTCGAGTTTGGATTGCGTGAATGATTTATCCACCTTCTTGCATTTTGCCCCTCGCTTGCCAGAGCCGCTGGTCTCGTCATCAGCGGTGTTCCCGTCACTAGCCAGAGTTTTCTCGAGTTTGCGCTTCTCTGCCGCCTTCTGTTCTGATTTGGTCGGGGCAATTTTTGCTGCGAGCGCCTTTTCGGCAGGTGTAGCGTGGGCACATTTCCGCAAGTGGCCTGACATTGCACCTTTTTCGCCGTTGCAGGATTTATCGGCATCAATTGCATCCTGCAAGTAGTGATGTGCTTGGCTTGGCTTCAAGCCAACAAGCCACGAAGCCAAGCCCTTGGCTTCACAAGCCAAGCCAAGCCAAACCGTTGGCTTTGCGGGGGCTTTGGCTTTGGCTTGGGATGTCTGAAGCCAAAGCCAAGGGCTTAGGCCTTGGCTTCGGCCCGCCAGAAAATGGTCGTCCAAGTGGACAATTTGGGTGCACAATAGGGAGTGAATACCAATGTTGAACTTCGTTACTTCACCCAAATTTAGAATCGGTTCTATCTGGTCGGTCACGGTCAATCATCTTCGGCTTTGATGCCTTGCCGAGACGGCTTGCATGTATCTCACGGTTGTCGTGTCGTGCTCAACAACTTTCTCGACTCGCTCTCAACGCTCCAGTGCCAAATGATGCCCAGAAACATCGTGCACTCATTAATCCTTGCTCTAGGGTTGGTCCCCAGCCACCATTAAACATTGCTGCGGTACCCGGGGACAGGGAAAAAAATATCCCCCAAGCCCTGGCTTGAGCCAAAGCCAAGCCAAGCCAAGCCCTCCCGGACGGCTTTGGCTTTGGCTTCAAGAATGTGAAGCCAAAGCCAGACGAAGCCAAGCCAAAGCCGGGGCTTCAAAGCCAAGCCAAGCCAAGCACATCACTACCTGCAAGGCTATGCACAATTCACTAAGCCCGTGAACTCCGCGGGACAGCCAAAACGTAAGTACCTTGCTCGAACCATGCTTCGTTCTTCATCAGTGACAGGTTTCCCGCGACTTCGATGTTAATCGGAGCGTTGGCAGGTCGGAATGTTGGACCAGCTATGCTGGTCGCGGCGGATCGGGACGGGCTGTTTGGCGGTGTTAGGCAGTTGGCTCAGTACGTACGGATTGGGACAGCACAGCACAAGACATCTCGGCTTCCTCTCTCACGGAGCCAGACCAGCCAGACCGTACCGGTCCATCTGGTGATTAGATCGTGATTCGAACCCACGGTGCGGCACGGTTGCAGACGGAATAGACAGCAAACGACGGATACAGACGGACTCGGATCAGACGGCAAATTTTCAGAAGATTCTCTCGGACTCGGAATCACTTCCTTCCCCAAACACATCCTCGGATTCGTTGCCCAGCGTCACAGACGGTCTCGCACAGCTCACACTGGGCCCCAAGAAACCCCCTCGCAAAGGGCAATTCGGCTACACAGTGCCGTCATCATCTTCTTCGTCTATCTCGACCGTCTCCTCGCTATCCGCCGACTCCGACTTTTGGGATCAGCTACCAGGCCACAGCCGCGGCACTCCCCCAACATCTCCCCTCGTCGGCCCTTCCCCTCCTTTGATCACTCTCCCTCCCATCCTAGCCCTCGATTCCTCGGACGACGAAGATATGCCGTCCGACTTCTTTTACGGCGATAACCGCAACGACGACCCCGTCCCGGGAGACTACCTCAAAAGCACAATGAACAAGTTCAAGGAGGCCTCCTCGGACGACTTCAAGTGCGAACACCTCGCGAATGGCTTCGCCACGGGCTCGTTTGCAGAAAAATGGTACGACAAACTCGACATCGCCACCCAGGGGGATTGGAAGAAGCTCAAGGCGGTGTTTCTGAAGCAGTGGCCGGCGGAGACCGTGCCCGAGCTGAGCACGGAGCAGCACCGGGCGCGTTTGAGGGCGGAGAAGCTGAGGAAGGAGGACATCGGCAAGGTGGTGATCGTGCGGGGGATGGAGACGACGGGCCAGGCAGCATGGGCCAACCGGGTTCTGGCGCTCTCGATGCGCGCGGACGATCCCTCGGGCGCGATGATCCACGGGATCCGCGACGGGATGCCCGCAATGATGCGGAAGCTCGTAACCGGCACCTTCACCAGCTACAAGGTGTTCTACGACGCCGTCAAGGCCGTGGACGACGACACCATCGCGACCGCCATGGAGGAGGAGACTCGACTCACCCAGGTGGAGAACGACACACGCCGATTGCGGGACGAGCTAGCGCTAGCTCGTCGCACCCCCGCTTCTCTGACTGCACCCCTTCGCGCAGCCTTCGGCGGATTCGCGCTCACCCGTGGAGGCGCGCCACGGGCCCCGGGCCCTCCTAACGCTCAAGGCGATCCCTTCGGCGGTGGCCCCGTGCGCGGCGCTGTCCCCGCTGGCGGTACCCGTGGCGGTGCAGCGGCGAGGCGGTGGCCAAGGCGGGGTCTTTCGCGCGAATCACCTGCGCATGGCCGATTTGACGAGGAACACGGCGGGGATGGTGCATCATGCCAGCATGCCCGCGGGTCAGACCGCCTACCAGCTCCAGGTGCAGGCGTGGGCGGCAGCGAATCCGACGAAGTACCAAGGTGGAGACGAGTACGCGCCGTACCCGCTAACGCCCGGGACCGAGGCTGTGGGCACCGGGGAGTGTTTCGACTGCGGTGCACACCACTTCAAGGACACCCCCCACACCCGCGCTATCGTCGACGTCAAGGAGACATTCTACCGCCGCGTCGCAAACCGCATCATTCGCGACGACCGCGACGCTACCAACATGGCCAATGCCGCGGGCCTCCCCGCTAACGTCCACCTCGTGCACGTCGAGGCTACCGACGACTATCCGGCCGATTGGGTTTCAGCGGACACGTACGGACAGGGAAATGGGGACGGACCCGAGGTTTAGTCGAAAACCGTCGGGTCCGCGAGGCTATAGTCGACGAGGGCGTTGTGATCCCCGGAGCAGAGGCGGCGAGTTCCGGGGAGGAAGAGAAGCCCCACACCAATCTTGTCTTTACGGATGATATGTATTCGGAGCACGGTGCAATGAATTGCGTTGACGTTTACGGTGTGGGTGAGGGGAGCGAGGGTGAGGAAGTAGCAAGGCCGTTCACTCAGACGGTCCAGCTCGTCGGCTCGAGCGGAGAGCTTGTGGATGTCGTCGCCACATTCGACAACTGCGCCATGGTCAATTGTATTGATACGGCGGTATTCGAGGGCGCGCACGCGATGCTGTCCAGTCCTGGCACGTCGCGGCGGGTTTTGCGCATGGCAAACGGAGTACTCGTTCCGTCGGGCGGGTGCTGGCGCGGGAAGATCAGTGTGCGCGGTGTCAGCGCGGTTGGGAAGTGAGAAATTTTCTCAGGTGGCGGCGCGTGGCAGATGCTGCTGGGCAAACCGATGCTCAAGGCATTCGGTGCCACTCACGAGTACGTCGACGACACGGTCACGCTCAATACCGTTGCGGGGAAGGTGACGCTGCAGAATGCGTCCGACGCCAGTGCTGAGTGCTCACGCCAAAATAAAGTCGCAGTTGCGTATGTTAGTGACCCGGGAGAGTGCCTCGGCACCTCTCCCTTGAAGCCAGAGCAAGTCGATAATCCCACACCGAATCTTCCAGTTGATCATGCACATGAATTACAGGGCTCGGTAGCTATGGCAGAAGAGCTGTTGGAGGCGAGCCTACTCGACTCGGTAGATGGCGGGTCACGAACCCCTAAAGTCACTGCTGCGCCCACTAGTGACCCGGGAGCATGCGATGCATGCCTCCCGCCCTCTGTCGGGCGAGTACCTTCGCCCGATTCCCCTGTTTCGGTTGACGCAGATCCAATCCAGATGGCTTCGTATTCGGCGCGGAAGCGGGCTTGCGTAGTGGCAAGGAAGAAGCGCGAGGCGGAGCGAGCGCAGGCAAGGAAGGCCCTCATGGCGGTGTGGTCGTGATAGAGGAGGGCTCTAAGAGCCGTGGCTCGCGCGCATTCTTGCGGCTCATGCGGCGGATCAAAAGCAGGGTGGAGCGGGCGCAGAGGATCTTGCTCCATCGCTGGTACAGCATGCCGTGGGATGCTGGCACGGTGTCTGTGGTGGCGGTGACCGCCATCGAGGCCGCGGATGACGTTCTCGTAGGAGCCCCGAGGGGAACCGCCGACGGAAAGGTTTTGCTGCAGGAGGTCGAGGACGGAGGCGACGTCCCGGATGTCGAGGGTGTACGAAATCGAAGTCGCAATGCGTCCGCTAGTAGCCCAGGACAGTGCTGCGGCACCGATCCTTTGAGACCAAAGGGAGTCGCTCGCGTTCACTCACCTGCTTGCACTCACCGCTTGGCAGATGAAGCGGATCGGTGGCTATCCATTGCGGAGCTGGAGGGAGATGAGAAAGCCGAAGCTGATGGGTTACGAGCAAATAAAGTCGCTGTTGCGCACGCTAGTAACCCGGGTGGGAGTGCGAGCTCCTGGCCCTTGAAGCACAGGCGAGTCGTCGATTCTGACAAATCGCGTTCGGCTGACGAGCACGAGTCGATTTTGGCAGTCTTCGAGGAGACTGAGCTAGATTCCACAGCGCCGGGAACGGAGCAGCCCGAGATTCGCGTCGACGAGGATACGTCCGTGTTCACGAGACACACAAACCCCTTTAATCCGGTGTGCGTCGTGAGGATATTGGAGGCGGTGGAGATCGGTGATGATATCACCCCGGAGGAGCGTGCGCAGGTCGAGACCACCATACCGACGTTTACGCGCTATCCGTCAGCGAGGTTAAAGTGATAAAGCAGTAAGGCCGGCGAGCGGCATGGCCCGCTACCGGCTTTGATCAAGACCCGATTCAATTGAGATTAAAAAGACATCAAGATACGACATTTTTTGAGTCAAATTTCAAGTAAGGCTAAGGAGTGTAGAAGGACTTGGTACGATACCAACAGGTTGTTTTAGCATGATACACCAGCTACTGAGACCCAGTGGTGTTGCGCTTCTGTCTTTTGCTGGAGCTGGGTGACGATGCCTTTCCAAAATTGTTGAACGCGGCGTCGATAGCGTTGTCCCTGGCCCTCTTCTTTGGGCTGGCACCAGGCGAGTAGGTGGGACGCTCAGGCATCGTAGGAACAGCCGGGTCCCATGCCTCACCATCTCCGCGGTCAAGGACTTTGAGCTTGTCGACTATCAGGTGACAAACCTGTAAAACACGCATCAAGGGACTGCACAATCAATTCAAAAATCGGAGACATACCTTTCGGTCTGGCTGCGGCTCACCCCTGTCATTCTTCTGGTCCTTCATGATGTAGGTAGCAAAATACACAGTCACGAGGACAAGAGTGCCTTCGACGAGCGTGCTGTAGAGCTCAGCCGGTGCAATCAATTTTCTGTCCACATTAGCATAGTCGCACTGGGTGACGACGGCCTTGTCATGCGCAAAGCAGGGGCCTCGATGGTCCGAAAGAACACTTGGGGGATATGTGTCGCCAACCTTCCGCTCTAAGAAACAGTTAGTAAAATTGTCGAAGAGTATCGGAATATCCATGGCTCATACTGACAGTCTGCGGGGCCGCCATTTCGATATCTGGCTCACTTTCGGAGATTCCGGTGGTCGAACCCACCTTGGTAATTCTCCTGCGAGGAGTACGAGGGGCAGATGAGGTAGAGCTGTTCGTGTATGGAATCTAGAACCATTTCAGTTCAAGTTGTGCAGCGAGAGAAGTTTTACAGACCTCGTAAGTCGGCTCCAGCCGTGCAAGCACAATGATGTCTTCTACAGAGTCGCCAGTGCATTCCACGCACTCCGTGAGCTCAAAGTGCTGTGTTAGAGAAAAATAAACATTATGAGACGCGGTATTGAGAAAGTTAAAACTATGCACCTCGCCCTTCTTGACTTCTTGTTGCTCGTCAGATACACGCAGGGCGTCGTAGACTGCTGCTCCATCCTGAAACATGGAACACAAGCCCGCGGGCGCGCCAGTAGGGCAACGAAGCGCGAGAACCATCCTGTGGGACCTGGAATTTGCGTCGGTGTAAGGCTGTCAAGTGATCCGTGAGATATAGAACTCAAGTTTGTTGAACACATACTAGTTTATAAGCAGGGGGAGTTTTCTTCTGATACGAAGCCATCCAAGTACCCTGGGCTTCGGACCCAATTTCGGCGATGAAGTTAGTTGAGAACAGAGTGCCGTCAGATGTGTGGTAGTAGACATTGCCCCTGGTGCAGCCATTTGTAGCGGTCCAATATATTGCTCTCGTCTGACTTCAGATCAGGTCGCTTCAGCACAGTCAAGTCAAAATCGGAGTCACCAACGAGGACAGAACAGTGATCTCGGAGCGCAATAGATTCGGCACATGAAGCACAAGTAAAGGTGGATAGCACTTCAGAACTCATTTTGTCTCGGAACATACAAAGCCTCTTATTTTTCAGCGACTGGGGCACGGGTTGCGGCCATATTTGCCGTATTGCTTCAAGTTCTTCAACGTATTTTGCGCGGGCAGCTCGTTCTTGTTCTTGTGACTGTTCAGCTTTTTTACCCCGGCGCAAGTCAGTGATGTGGCGCTTGAGCTTTCTGTGCAATTGACCTATACTATCCGAGTCTTCATGTTCAATATCCAAGTTCTTCAAAACTCGACGCAGTGACTTCAAAGAAATTTTGCTTCCATAGATAGCCATCAGAATATGCACTTGGAAGTCGGCCTCTAACTTGCTTCCTAGCCATTCATTGTGAACGTCAGCACAATTTGGTATTGATAAGTCATCCGGAAGAGATATCGAAGGACAGGACCGCGAAAATTGACTGCAGTGTCCAGACAACAAATGCTGAGTGATCTGAGAACGGATATAATCATTAGTTGTGGTTACAGGAACTTGAATGCAATGTAGCGCAGCAATAGACAAAAGAATAGGCCTACGATGACTCTCAAATGACTTGAAAAAATCTGCGATCGATGCCGATGAACAGATGTCAGAGTCTGCTGAACTGAGGGCTTCGGCATGTTTCCCAATGGTTGAGTGTACCTTGAAGCGGAGGTTGCGGTCACCAGATACAGAAATGTTTAAAGCAGCTGCTACATGCAACAGACTTTCAGTTGAGATTTGCTTATCGTCTGCTTTGAGAATGATACTGAAAACACCTTTTGACATATCTGCAGCCGACTCAAAATCCTGGCAGAGTACACGACAAGCAGAACGATCCGGTCGCGGAGACAAATTGGCATCCACTATGTGGTCAGCACATGCCCCAGTGGTGATATGATGGAGAAGAAGACCTCGGCATTGGATTAGAGTTAAACCAGCATGAGGGATGGCATGTAATTCAAGGGATCGTTGTATCGTTGGGAGATCTGCATGAAATACAGAAATACAGGAGCAGGTAACATGATGTCCAAGCCATATATCACGCAAAAGATTCAAAGATGTCATTTTATTCACAGGTATAGCAGATGGGATACAACTGGACGTAGATGGACAGCAGCAAGCCGAGGGCTCGTCGCAGATACAACTACTTCCAGGAACTGGTACAATCATGAGAACAAAACAAAAGTAAGATTGGCTAAGACATACCATGTGAAGTGTCGACAACATCGCCGAGATCCGACAATGGCGGATCGAGATCCATGGGCGAAGGAGCTCGGGTGGGGTGAGAGGGACCAGCTATAGAAGGAATTTATAAAATGGAAATGGATCAAAGGGATGTAAATAGACCAGATGGCTGTAGTCCAGGATGGACAATCCCCGAGGAAAGATGGAATGAAGCATGCGGCAAAGTTTGGCGGCAGAAGAAAAGCCAATCACGGCCAAGGACCAGATCGTAGGTGAGACCAGCAGTCGCAGAGAGCTTCATGTGCATTGAGCACACAGTGTTACCAGAGGGAAGGGTCAGAACACCGGAGACGACAGATTGAGGAGCCGGTATTCCAGCAGTTAACAACCAGTCAAGAGAGATGAGAGAGCGCTCAGAGACAGGGTCTACAGAGGTCGAGAGGGGGACGTTGCAGAATGTCGCACAGGGAGCCATGGTAGCGGTTTGGTAGCGGTTGTGGTGGGAGGAAGCAAGTGGGAGGAAGGAAGGAGCGGTAAGACGCTGACGCGGCTGCCACGTAAATGCCACGTCACTCGGTGATACAAACCGGAGAGAAAGCCGAGTTTTACGTGAAAGTTGCTGACGAAAATGTGATGCATGGCCAAAATCCAAAAATCATGCGCCCTATAGAAACCCGTACCTTACGGTAGCGGGAATCCCCGGGGCTGTCCACCGCCTGCATGTGCCAGCGGACGCGAAGCTGAACACTAAAATTCAGCAGCGCCGACTTACGCCTCCCCAAACGTCGTATTTCTCAAAGGCGCTCGACACCATGCTGGACGCCGGAATTATCGCGCCCATCGCTGCCGCAGATGTTAAATGTGTTTCGCCGATAACACTAGCTGCGAAGGCCCATGGTTCTCAGGGCCTCACAATCGAGGAATTGCACGCGCGAATCAACGCGGAATGTGCACAAGCGCAGCTCCCGGAACCATTCGACATACCGACCTCCGACGGCGCAGCGCAGGCAGCGAGCGCTGACGCGCCCCAGAAGTGGCGCGTATGCACGAACTACAAGTCCCTTAACGACGTCACTCAGGTTCTTCAAATGCCGCAGGGGGATATACGTACGAAGCAGCAGGCGCTCAGTGGGCACCGCTGAGTTTCGATGTTTGACTTTGCAGCGGGGTTTTACGCGGTGGAGGTTGCGGAAGAGAGCCGCCCGTACACCGCGTTCTACGTCGAGGGGCGCGGGTACTTTGTATATTGTCGCATGCCATTCGGGCTGACCGGCGCGCCAAGCTACTTCAACAAGGTCACAGCAAAGGCTCTCCAAGGGCTCGTGGGCACGATACTCCAGTTGTTCGTTGACGATGGTGCTATGGCCGGGGATGTATTCGCGGACAAGCTGTGGGACCTGCGGACATTCCTGCAGCGGTGCCGTGAGCAGACTCTCTCGATATCCCCGCAGAAGACGAAACTCTTCATGACGGAAGTCATCTTCGCGGGGGAGCGCGTTGGGTGTGATGGGATCAAGGCGGACCTTTCAAAACTCACCACGGTGGTCAACTGGGCCGTACCCCAGACGATACAAAACCTTCAAGCATTTCTAGGCCTAACGGGTTACTTCCGGCCGCTGGTGAAGAACTACGCGCTTCTAGAAAAGCCCCTGAAGGATCTCGTTAACACTCTCCATGTCCCACCGCACGCAGGCCGGCAGGCTTATCGGAACGCTGCTCGGAGGCACGAAATCGCCGCGCAGTGGTTGGCGGAGCATCAGCGGGCCTTCTTGGCGCTGAAGGTGGCGTTAACGAGCGCACCGGTTGTAAAGCCGCCCAAGTATGATGGGTCGTCCTTCATCGTCACGACAGACGGATGCAAGGACGGTTTTGCCGGGGTCCTCTGGCAGAGGTTTGAGTGGGTCGACGCGCATGGGAATAAACAAATCCGCGTGCATCCGCTCGGCTTTGTCTCCAAACGAACGTCGGACACAGAGTCGCGATACCAGCCCTACCTCCTCGAGTTCACGGCGCTTAAATACACCCTCGATAAATTCTCGGACACCATCGGCGGGCAGCCAGTCGAGCTGGAAACGGATTGTCAAGCGCTCCACGACACCATCATCAATAACAAACTGAATTCCACTCACGCGCGCTGGCTTGACGGCATAATGAATCACCACATCGTTGATTGTAGGCATCGCCCCGGGAAACAGAATCAAGCCGCCGACGGCCTCAGTCGGCAGTTCACTGACACGCCACGTGTGAAGGGTGATGGCCACGAGTGGAGCGTGGACCCGGACTGGGTGTCTTCGGTTGGGCTAGCCTATGACATCTGGTCCGCGCAGCTCAGCACGGAACAGACCGCGCTTCGCGAGCGGTTTGCGAACGAACCCGTTTTCCTGGAGGTGATCGAGGCGATGTACAACCTCGACCACGGGAAACGGATCCGCGACAAGCGGCGTGCTCGTCATTGCATGCTCGGCTACGAGATAGCGGACGGCAAACTGTGGCGCATAGGCGACGGCAAGTCCACTCGCGCTCGCGCGCGCCTGGAATGCATAACCCAGGTGGAGGCGAAGGCGCAGGTGGCGGCGGAGCATGCGGACGGCGGTCATTTTGGACGCGACTTGATCAAGATCAAGATGCTCGACCGCGTGTGCAGCCCGCGCCTCGACAAGTCGATCGTCTCCGCGATCGTCGAATGCGGGCAATGCAAGGTGTTTGGAGGCGCACACCTGGCGGCTTTGCTTGAGCCCATCACGCGACGCCATCCTTGGGAGTTGATGGTCGGGGATTACCTGTCCATGCCCGTCGGTAAAGGCGGCTTCAAAACCATCGGGCTTTATATGGACATGTACTCACAGAAGACGTGGGCGTTCAAGTTCACCGGACCTGGAACGATGGCAACCACCAATCAGTCCCTCGAGCGTATCCGGCTTCATTTTCGCATGCCGGAGGTCTTCATGGCGGATGGGGGTAGCCATTTCGCCGGCAGTCTTGTTGCGGAATACTGCGAAGCGCATGGGTCGCGCTACCAGCAGGTCGCGGCGTATTCGCTGTGGGTCAATGGTCTACTGGAGGGGCAAAATGGTAAGCTGCTATCGCGCCTCAAACGGATGTGCGCACCGCAGCTGGGCGAGGACGGATGGGCCAAGATCACGAAATTCACTGACCTCCCCGCTAACTGGCCGGATCATCTGGACGAGGCCATACGCCAGCTCAACGACCGCATCTTGCCGGCGTACAAGTTCGCTCCTAACGAGTTGTGTCTTGGACTCGTCGTGAACACCAACGATACGCCGCTAGAGATCAGTACCTCCGAGCTTGCGGAGAATGAAGTCGGGCTGCAGAACGCGTACCTGGAGCAGCAGACGCTGGACGCGTACTCACACGTCGTCGAACACGCCATCAAGAGAAAGGAGGCATTTGACAAACGCGTCATGAATTCGCGTGACGGCGTGATCGAATACAAAAAGGGGGACCTGGTACAGATTCGGGACTCATCCCTCGACTTAACACTCTCCACAGAGTCGAAGATCCTACCGCGCTGGGGTCAGCCTCACCGCGTCGTCGATTGCATACAAAACTCGTACCGCTTGGAAACAATACACGGGCTGCCGGTGCGAGGGACCATTAGCGCGCGTCGATTGCGCTGCTTTAACCCGAGAAGGGGCACGGAGCTGTTTGAGGAGCGGACGAAGCTCGAGATGGGGCGCGCAGGAGGGCCAGACGAAGCCATGGAGGGCGAAGATGTCGAGGTAGAGGCCCGCGAGGAGGGAGAAGTGGAGGATGTCATGCTTGGTGAGGGGGAGCTGAGTAGCGAGATGGGCGGGGGCTTGTGAAGGGAGTGGTAGGAGTTCCGTGGCGCAGGGACCGCGCCACGCGGGGTGGGGGTGAATGGACCAGCTATGCTGGTCGCGGCGGATCGGGACGGGCTGTTTGGCGGTGTTAGGCAGTAGGCTCAGTACGTACGGATTGGGACAGCACAGCACAAGACATCTCGGCTTCCTCTCTCACGGAGCCAGACCAGCCAGACCGTACCGGTCCAATGTGTCAATGCATCGCCAGTGGGTCACGCGATTGTGAGCGCCATTGGGTTTGTCGTCGCTGCGATGGAAGGGACCCCAGATTTCGCCCAGCGGCGCAGGCATTGGTGTGAAGGCGCGACGAAGAGCGGCGGGGCGGCGGACTTCCAGCCGTGAGTCATCCCGCGCACCACCGGCTCCGGTGGCACACATCAGCCGACTCGGCTTTATCGGCTTCCACGATGATAAGGGTTATAAAGCCCTTATCAAGCTCTCGCGCCGAAGTTAAGGGCTTATCTTACTTTAAGATAAGGGCTTATAATCAATAACCCTTATCATTATCTTGCAACACTGCAAATACGGACCCACCTTCTTGCTTGCTCATTACCACGTCGCTCGGGCCTACGTATCAGCTCCAAGTCGCGTCAACTCGTCTTAAATCACTCGCTTTCTGTCTCAGAGTTGCAGCGGAGCACTCTGGACAAATTTTTTTGCTTTTCTCACGCAGCCATCCAGCTGTCATCTGCTGATCACCTTCAGTCTGCATCAGGATCCCTGTTGCATTGCGCCGCGGATCACGCCTTACGGATTCGTTCCAAAGGCCAGCTTAGCTACCAGGAGACTCGGATTACTTCGCATACTCGAGTTTCTCCGGGATCATGTATTTGCTGACTACGCGTGGAGCTACCGTGACCTCAATATTCTGTACAATTCATTTTACTAATATCTCTCTGCTTCTCTCTTCCCTTCTTCCATAATTTCTTTTTCTATCTTATATTTACTTCTCTCGTTGGCCCTTTTTATTTCCCACACACACCCGAGTGGATCCACCTACCAAGAACTCAATACTTCCACACTGCCTGGATGTTTTTGGTCAGCATGGCCTTGAACATTGTTTAAACCTGATTTAAACCCTGCTCAAACAGGGTAGATCAGTGATTAATCCACCATGAACCAGTGCTGGTGTTCCTGGGCCTGCTTCGCTCCCAGGACTGCACAGTAGGCCACCACCTGCTTAATCAAACAGTGCTCAATCCTGATCATTGGTCTCGACTGCAATTGCTTAATCAAACTTCATATGGTTACTGTGTACCAACTTGCAGATGTGCCACAAGACGAGAATAGCCAGCGAGCTCTAGATAAACACGGTGGATACCCTTTATGCCGTGAGCTTCAAGTTAAAACACTGTCACATAGCTCAGTTGGGAGCCCCCATCAGTCATTCAATCAACAAACTAAATCTGCACAGGTGACATTTGAATTTATTGACCTTCTTAAGATTTGAGTTGTCCCACTCCCAATTGTGCCGAGAATCATCTGTAATAAATTGTGTAAGGAGCTCTACCGACTACTGACTAGGCTATGATCAACTGCTGAGTTATGAATAGCAAGGAGTGGCTTCTGCACAGTGAAATTGCTGTCACTCGCGAGTGTGGAGCGCTCTGAATTCCAGAGGATGGTCTTCTTATGGTGTGCTTCAAGTTGCAGCGGAAGTTTGTAGTAAATTCAGTATGTTCCAAAATTGTGTGAGCTTGGTGAAGTCAATATTTTTATTGTGTTCATGAGGCAGATATGTCTTCCCGCCATTTCTGAAGTTTTTGTCATTGATGTGAGCCTTGAAGGTGAGGTATTCCTGATGTGTGTGGACCGGAACAACTGCGCAGAGTGTACCCTGACGCAGCTGGAGGTAGCGGTACTGATTTGTAGGCTTAGTGCAAAGACGGGTCATGACAAGGACTGGGACATCACGATGGTGAGGTACACCAGTTATGTGGGGCGGAGGAAGTGTGATGATATTGTAGGTTTCAGCGACACTTGGAGATGGGAAGTATCCCAATCGTTTTGGGTGTGACAATACGAGTTGAGAGTACACGAGGAATTGGGAAAGAGGGCTTCGAGCCAACTGCAATGGCAAACTCGACAATCTCATCCCTAGTCCAGATGTTGAAGTGGCCTCAGTACTTCCTGCCAGTATGGTTATGAAATTCGACCTACACAATTATTGTAATAGCCCTATGAAGGAAATGAACAACACAACCGAACCCACCTGTTTGTTGCGACATAGAATCCAATTGATTAACCAACACTCGGATAATTCACGTCCAGCTCACAGTGAGCCAAAGACACGACGAACAGCCATGTGGAATCTGCCTTCAATGGAATTAGTTCCTCGTATGGTACAATATATGTGGAGTCCATCGCGGTCCTTCCCAGGTGGATCCGAGAGGGAACCTTTGTGTGCAGTATGCAGAAGGTGCTTGACCATCTCCTTGGCTTCGTCTGGGAAGAATGAACCATGACCTTTCTCTGTTGAGCACTGGATGTGTTCATAGGCCTTGAACAGCGTCTCCAGCCTGTTTAATAACCCTAGTGCAACCTGGAATATAATGACAGATCCGGCGGTTGAGAGCAGACGCTTTCACGCGCTTCGCATACTCCCAGCTAACCCCGTGCTTCTCGAGGATGGCACGGACTGCAAGTTCGTCGGATTTGTCTCACATAAAAATGACCTTGTTAAAGTAGTGTGAAATGCCTTGAATGTGGAATTTCTTCTTTCATGGAGGCGGAGGAGTTGGTCCATGTAATGGAACACATCGTCAAGCACATGAGTCGAATACTTCTCAGGTTGAGTGAGAATTGATAATGTTTTCTGGGCGTAGATTTGATGAGCCATGGTGTAATCAGTGAATAGTGACTTGGTGTACGGAACGGAGGGTGCTGATCCAGCATAGCCCTTTGGGTCATCAGATGCGGAGTAAGGTTTGACTCCCATCTGGCTGTAAAAATCTGCAGCTGCAAGATACATTATTTCACCATTGGCATGAAAACGATGCTGGATCTCCAAAACAAGCTCGGAAAAGGGAGCAGGACCAAATCGGGTAGCAAATGTGTTGGACATCTGCGCCATCATGAGCTTTGAAATGGCACCCCGTGCAGATATGTAGGCTATATGGAAATAAAGCACTGCAAGCCATAATAATTGAGGATGAATACCTGAAAATGCAGCCTGTATGAATCACGGGAGTTGCGCCATGATGTGCGGATCTGTCCCTTGGTGGTTTGTGCCACATCCTGGCGAGTTGCTTCATCTCTCGTCGTAACGAAAGCGGTTTGTAAAAAGGAAGAAATCAGAGGGCATGGAGCGAACTCTTCGCGTGCAATAGGATTGTCATTGAAGCCTGAATCAAGTGAATAAGACAACAACAAAAAAAACATGAAATAAATCTTGGTACACACCTCTGCGAGACAGAGGCATGCCACAAGTACATTTGAACTTTTCGGGGCAGCCAGGTAGCAGATATGGCAGCCACATAAAAACCTTTCACCAATATAACTTCGTTGGATTGAGTCCAGTGCCATCCTAGTCATGTTCGAGTACAAATACTAGGTGTGGTGGTGTCACGATTAGATGCAAATCTTATCGTTCCAATGCCTATCTAAGCGCTCGAGATCTAAGCGCTGGATGACAAGAAGGCTATGACAGAACCCGGCCTGAAGGATGACGTCATGATGATGTCAGAGATGATGTCAGAACACGTTGAAGAAGCAGGACAATGAGAACATGCGGTTACAGGTAGTTGCAGTATATATTTACATTAGTTCACACGGTTCGCTAGACAGTATAAGTAGAGTAGCCATTACGCTGTTGTAGTTTGACCTTTTATTCCATCATCTTCGAGATCTACACGAGCACCACCCAATCCCTCTCATCTTACCGAGAGTGGACGCTTAAGGTCTTGACTGTGACATAATAAAAGGTTACCCCTCATACCCTCGTACCGCCCCTTACCGACCTCCTTTCTCTTTCTCCCCACCTACCCACTTTACCTCTTTACCCTTTCCGCCACTGCGGCATTCTCTTACCTGCAGATCCACTTCCCCCACCAACACCTCACATCATCCACACCGACGTTAAACAATTGCAGCGCCCATCTTGCACGGTTCACTCGAACAGACGACACTGTGCTAAGGGAAACGTTGAGCCCGTCCCCGCACCATAGTAGTCAAAGGAGCACTAGCCTAATCCTCGGAGAGGGCTATCTTGCAGCCGCGGGGGGAGTCGTAGAAGACCCTGGACTGTTCTGTCAGCAAAAGACCGCCTTGACTCCACCACCTGCCCTTGTGGCATACTGAACCCCGCCTGGCTTTAACACCGCGATTCCTACCAGAACGACTTACCAAATCCCCCTATCTGACTCCGAAGACGAGTACGAGCTATACCACTCGGCCGTTTCCCAAAGATCCCCGACCGGCCCACTCCCGCCCCTTCTTCCTTCATCGGCCTTCCAGTTGATAACCCGCAGAACTAGAAACCCACCTCCTCCCCATCGCGCCGTAATAGCGCCCCGACCAACACAGCTAATTGCAGCCGTGTCCCCACCCACACCCCCGAAACCCCTATCACCCGCGCCGATTGAAATGTCGCGCCAGCAGACCCCTGCTCACTCAATGGAGGAGGATGCCCCTCCCCAAACCCGATATGTTCTAGTCCCCATTCCGGGATGGAACGGAGAATATCAACCCCTGCGCTCGGGATCCTCACAGATCTCTTACGCAAAGACCCCGCCGATGTTTGATGGGAACGACAAATCCAAGTTTGAAACTTGGTTCGATGCCCTGGACAATTACGTCTGGGCCTACGCCTCAGGGTTCAACACCAAGAAGAAGAAAATTGCCTTCACGGTGTCCCTATTGGGCCGAGAAGACGGAGCCCGGTGCACTAGTGCATCTAGTCGTGCTGTGCCATAGTGTAGACAGTTGTGTAGGCCCGAGGCCGTAGGCAGGCTTGCTCTTGACCACATTGCGTGCTCTGTCTGGGCTGCAGTCTGGCTTTGCCAGATTGCACGTCTCCATCTGGTGACAACAGCGCGATTTGATTCACCTTTCGGACTAGATTCCGCGCCGTTCCGTAACAGGATTTTGGACGACATCTGGCTCTTTTCGCTGCATCTGGCTCTTGGACCTCCCCAATCCCCCCGGTTTCTTTTCAGCATCTTCCACGGCATACACAGACAACCACCAGCAGTTTTGAGGCCTGCCACTCCTCAGCTCTTCCCACGCCCTGCCCAATACTGGTCTCTGAGACGTATTCGGAGCTCTGAAAGGCGTGTGAATCTCTTGGCGTGGGACCCCATCCTTTAAAAATCTCATTTCAGCTTTACCGACTCTCTCGGCATATTCCGGTCCATACGCGGTGGATCTCGGTGGTCCATTCGAGCACGGGGCCTAGAGTTTCGGGCAGGATGTCCTACACCTTTCGACACCCCTCGTCAGCCCGCATCCCCAACACCCGCCTCTTGACCAGGTCTGAGTCTTCCCTGCATAGGCACAGCCCTATGGGGGACGATCGCAGCGAAGATTTGGTGGTCACGGTGCGGGTTGGGTTTGGCTTTTGTGGGATGGATCCTCAAGACGGCGGGTCTACCCGGCACTCCGAGTCTGGCGCGGCGAGTCGACACAGCCCTGCGGGGGACGATAGCGGCGGAGACTTGGTTTGGGGGGAGATTAGTCATTTTTGGGATCGCAACGAGGGCGTCACTATGTTTTGTGGGGGGAACATGCACTAGTGCATCTAGTTGTGCTGTGCCGTAGTGTAGACAGTTGTGTACGCCCGAGGCCGTAGGCAGACATCATCATATAGCTTGCTCTTGACCACATTGCGTGCTCTGTCTGGGCTGCAGTCTGGCTTTGCCAGATTGCACGTCTCCACCGGTGTCCGGCGTCCAACTGGGCGCGGAACTGGAAAAGGAAGGTTCGAAGGCAGGGTGCCTTCGAGGAGAATTGCGACTATCCAGAGTTCCTGGAGAGTCTAGCAGAGACGTTCGCCAATGGAAACGGCACCCAGACAGCGCACATACACCTTACCACCACCCGCCAGGGCAAGACCGCCCTGGTAGACTTTATTCAAGCATTCGAGTTGAATGCGGAGCAGGCAGGATACGACCTGTCGGATCGAACCGGGGCCCATGACACCTTTTTGGTGGAGACCCTGTCTCGGACGAGGTGCGCAGTCAGCTCAATGTCGGGCTGCTGGAGGCTCCCACGACCTACCGGGAGCTGAGAAGAAGGCTGATGATAGTCAGCCGGAACATGGAGCGGCAAGCACTCTGGAAGGCCCAACAGGCCAGAATGTTCTGGGTACCCGCCCAGAGGAACAATGCCGCTGCACCAGCGGCACAGATGACCCCGCCCCAGGGATATCAGGGGACAGCACCAAACTTGGCAAAAAAGATTGGGGCCAGTGAGACCGCCCCCATGGTCATGGACAGGAACAAGGCGAAAGGCACGCCCTTCCTGTGCTACAACTGTGGCAAGGATGGCCACATGAAGCGGGATTGCCCCGAACCCCGCAAGGGGAAATTCAATATCCGGGCTCTTAAGCCCGATGACTATACCCAGGAGGTGTTGGCGGCTTTGGCCGCAATCCTAAAAGAAAAGGGTTTTTAAAGGGGCCCCCACTTGCAGCCAAACCGGTGCCCCCTCCGGTTACGAAATGCTCCCTGGTTCCGATTAACACTATTAGATATGCGTATTTAGTTATGGTCACTGATGTGGATGGACCTACTCCAGTAGTAGAAGGCCTGGTGGTGATTCAGGCAGGACTTCCGTGTTAGGCAAGTATGCGCATGAAGCTTGAGGCAGTTTGAGTGAAGTTGATGTGTCATCACCTCAAGGCACCCGATTAGGCAATGGCTAGGGGCGAGATTCGGATCAACTTGAGCCAGCGTGAACTTCTGGCAGCACTAATGTCCACGGTAGAAGGCCCAAAAATAACCCAAAAATCAAGGGGAAGATGTACATATATACCATTTAATTAGCTTCATTTTGACTGTCCATAAGCATAGAATATCTCGGCAGAATATCTGAGGGGTGCCTCATGTCAGTTTATTCCAAAAATCTATTAGTTCTTGGTTCCTATAAGCCATCACATAGAACAAGACGTGCCTCCACTTCGCTCCAGTGGGTGTGTTGATTGAGAATTTGAAAGATCCATGCTCGGGATACATATAGGACATGATTCATAGTTGTGTGATTAGATTGAGGCAAGTAGTTAGTACGCGAAGACATATTTCAGCTGAATTTCAATACAATTGACAGATACATAGTGCCACTACACAGGAATGTGAAAAATGCAGTGTAGCGGTAGAAAGCCATACTGAGCTAGGATAAAAAGTGGTGGTTCCTTCGAGTCACCTGATGGGTTCGGGCAGTGAAAACAGAATGACCTCAGCATTAAAAGATCCACCAAATGATGGGTTGCAAAATTAAAAATAAAACAACAATTAACAGGGTCAAACATGCAACAATGTCAACATGACAAATGCTGCAAAATACATGAAGAATTCCAACTGAGGCAAACAAGTATTGTTGATCATGGATAACATAAAATTAAAATAGCCACCAAAGGAACCAGGTCTGCCCGGAGGGCAATAATCACTGGTTGAACATTTCAAAAATTTCACCTTCTTTTTCAGTGAAAAATGTCGTTTATTTTTCACACATTTTTCACTGAAAAAGCAGGTGAAAATTTCAAAACATTTTCATCACTTTCTTATTTTATTTCGAATTTTTCACCTTGAATTGAGAAACTGCTGAAGACGTTTTAAAAATTTCACCTTCTTTTTCAGTGAAAAATGTCTGAAAAATAAACAACATTTTTCACTGAAAAAGAAGGTGAAATTTTTGAAATGCTCAACCAGTGAATATTGAAGTAAGATATGAGGTCTTAAACATATGACTGTGACTTGGCATGCAGGAAGTACACGAGGTGTGGGGGGAGGCGGCGGCGACGTTTGCAGTGAGGATCAAGCGTGCGACGTGATGCTGGGCACATCACACAGGCAGTGCGCTCAGCGTGGGAGGCGGAATTGATGGCTGGGGTGTGGGCTGATGGCTCGTGGCACGATTGATGCGGCATCAGTCAGCCACCGGGAGCTCCCGAACAGCGGGAGAGGGATATAAGGCAGTATATGAGAGATACAGTCACACCGCAAAAGGCAACTTTTAGATGTGGATGAATATGATAAGGAAACTTAAGATTTAAATGTTAGAAAAAGTTGACCTGAAATGGGAGCTGAAACCATTAGTTTAAGTTGCGCTGATATTGGTGCCGGGTATTCTAATCTCACAAGGCTCACAGCGAATCTTTACGAAAATCATTAAAGGCAGATGCTCAGAACCCTTCAGGAAGGCAACATTTATCAACTTAGATCGTATCTGTTGCTCTGTGCCTGAAGTCTCTGATTACACTCCTACTGATGAAATGATTTGGAAATCTATACGTTCCACAAATCTGAGACGACTCCACCGTGAATTATTCTGGAAGTCGATTCACAACATTTTCAGAGTCGGCGACTTCTGGACACATATTGACAATCTTGATGCCATTGCAGTCTGCCCAAACATGTGGAGTCCCTGAGAACCTGGAACACATCGCGCTTGAATGTGATGCCTCAGGGGCAAAATTAATTTGGCAACTGACCGAGGAACTCTGGGCCATGAAATATTCCAACTGGCCCCCCTCAGCTGGGGACTCATCTTGGGTTGTAACCTTGTGAGATTTAAACACTCAAACGGGAAAATTATCCCTGCTATGGGACGATTATTTGCCATTCTGGTATCCACGGCATGGCACACAATCTGGAACATCCGGAATGATAAGGTTCTGAAGAACCCACATCATAACATTACAGATGTTGAGATTCACAACAGATGGCTGAAATCTGTGAATTCCGCACTAGGACGAGATCGAATCCTCACCAATAAAATGAAATTTGGTAATCTTGCGCTGAATAAAGATCTTGTCCTAAGAACATGGAGTTACTGGTTGAGCATTTCAATTTTTTCACCTTCTTTTTCAGTGAAAAATTTTGTTTATTTTTCAGACATTTTTCACTGAAAAAGAAGGTAAAAATTTTAAAACTTTTTCAGCACTTTCTCAATTCAAGGTGAAAAATTCGAAATAAAATAAGTAAGTGATGAAAATGTTTTGAAATTTTCACCTGCTTTTTCAGTGAAAAATGTGTGAAAAATAAACGACATTTTTCACTGAAAAAGAAGGTGAAATTTTTGAAATGTTCAACCTGTGAGTGTCTACTAATGAACGAAGACGCTCTGCCAGACAATTGGACTTACACAGTGGGGGTTTTAGTGGGTATACAGCCATTGACATTGAATGATCCAAGAAATGGGATAGGATAAACTTTTTACGGCTGGAGTCCCACACTATGGTACTGTGCGTAATGGCATTTCCTCCCTGGACAACTTCCCCGGCATTAACTGGATTTATCTGGTAGACCCAGCGGATGACCTTTGGAATGCTTCTGCAGACTGAATTTCATTATCCCAAACGCTCCAAAAAAGAAAAGAAAAAAGATATTGGTGCTGGAATCATTGATTTTTTAATTGTTTTCTTGACAGCTGAAATATTTAGATTCAATGCAGGACCGAAACTGTCAATGAAACAATGGGTTTCAATCATAGTTTAGGATGAATTTAAACCATAGATTTCAATTGTCTTTAAACTGGAATTTAAAATAAAGGATTCCTGCCATTTTTGCGTCACAGAAACAATATGTTTCAGCATTAGTTTCGGCCGATCCGAAATCAGACCTTAAACAATCAGTTTCAGTAGCATTGAAATCTCCAGGGGGTGCCATTTCAGTGGTGCCGAAACTAATTGTTCAAGGTCCTGTTTCAAATCAGCCGAAATTGATGCCGAAACTTATTGTTTCTTCGACACCGAAATAAAAGACGAATTCTTTAGTTTAAATTCTAGTTTAAAGACAATTGAAGTCTATGGTATAAACTAGTCCTAAACTATAATTAAAACCCATTGTTTCATTGACAGTTTCAATCATCCTAAAATACGAATTTAATCTAAATATTTCAGCTGTCAAGAAAACAATAAAAAAATTAATGATTCCAGCATCAATCTCAGCACAACTTGAACTAATGATTTCAGCTCCCATTTCAGGTCAATTTTTTATGACATCTAAATCTCAAGTTTCCTTATCATATTCATCCACATCTAAAAGTTGCCTTTTGTGGTGTGAGTACTGCCACCAATGGCATGCACTCTAGCGATGCCATCATCACATCTAATTAGTTGCCATCTAAGGGTAGGGTAGGTGTCATGCCACCTGTTCCTCTTCCCGTGCAAACCCCAGGCTTTGTCTTCACCAACGTCACCAATGTTCCCCCCATGCCCCAGAACCCCCCCAACGATGATGACGCCGTCCGGGCCTATCACTACACCGAGAGTGCCATAATTGCAAGTTAGTCGGATGATAGATCCCTTGCCCACGTGTCTCACAGCTTTGTAGAGCGCAAGGGCCTCATTGATGACCACTCTTTTGTCGACGCGTTACATCTGGAAACACCTTTTGAACACATAGAGACCGGGCCACGCGATAGATCGCTGGTTACAACATAGTGACCGGTAGAGCCAAGGCATCTCTGTAGAGCGCCATAGACACCCTTGCTCTATGAGGGTGTTTCATAATTAAAAATCTGAGGCCCAACTTGTGCGCCAACTTTGACCCCAACTTGAGGTCAAGTTGGGGCATGAAATAGATCGGGGCACCAAGTTGGATGTCAGATCGTGGTCCGGACCACAATGTGACATCCAACTTCGACCCCAACTTGGTGCCCCAACTTGAACTGGCCGATTTACTCCATCCCCCGTCCTTCCTGGCCGCAAAATGTGACTAAGTTGTGACCCAAGTTGGGGCCAAGTTGGGGTCGAAATCGGGGTCGAAGTTGGGGTCAAAAATCTAATTATGAAACACCCTATTGTGAACCCGGGGTCAATCCCAGGATCCCTCCTCTTCATCGTCGCACATAGAGCCGCTACTCCATGTGTCTTGTCAGGTTCCCTGGCAGCTGATCATCCGACCTATAAAACGTGGCCAAGTCCCGACTCTGACAACTGCATCTTTCCCCTCACTCCCATCTTTCCCGCGACTTGCCCGCGACTATCTCCTCCTCTAGGCCTCAAGTCTGCTCTGCCCAAGTCCTGTCTTCAAGTCCTCCATGTTGTCGATTGATTGATTAATTCCATTTTTATGGTAGCTTCAGGCCACGAAGTGGGCCTACGTAGCTACCTATCTACTGCGGATACGACGGTAAGTAACTGTAGAGGCTGTCGGCATGCATGGGTAGCCATAGAGGGTGTCGAGGTGGTACGTAGATCCTAAGAGTATTGACATGAGGTGGAGAAGAGGGGGGAAAGAAGAATTAATGTCATGGGGGGAACGGGGTAATCCCAGGGTGAGGTGAAAGTCATAGGAAGAATAAGACTGAGGGGGGAAGGGTCCATGAGGAGAAAGCAGGGATTGGCCATTAGGAGAGCTACTCCGCTGCCTCGAGTTCAGGCGATGGATATAACGGCCCTAAGGCAGCATGTTCGGCTGCAACGCGGTGGAGTATGGCCTGACGGACAGGGCAATTGGGGTCGGTCGCGCGGTGCGGACCACCGCAATCGCGTAGCGCGCACTTGAACACGAGATGAGTGCACTTGGCGTATGATTTACATGGAGTTCGACTGGGACAATGGCAATCGGAGGTGGGGTGGTCGGAAGAGCAGGTGCCGCATATAGCAGAACATTTGCATTGGGACGCGATGTGGCCGAAACGGTAGCAGTGAAAACACTGCAGGGGCTGAGGGCGGTATTTTTCTGTACGGTGGAGGTGGCCATGCAGGGCAAGTTTATTGACAATGCACTGATTGGCTGCCCTGGCACTGGTGAAATGAAGCACCAACGACGAGTGTTTCTTCAACTTCCTGACCTGGTCACTGGATTTACGTCCTATCCAATGAGCACGTGCCAGGTAATCCGCCTCCAGGTGGCCCGCATTTGCGTCTGCAAGCTCGTTGACATCGTTCTCCCACCTGTCTGTGTCGAAATCATAAACACCGGTCCCAATTTCGAAGTCGGTAGGGACACGGTGCATAACAACAGCGAAGGTGGGGGAACGGAGCTCAAGCTGACTCGAAAACGCTGGCAACCAGGAGTCGGTGTTACGGCGAAGATAGTCGACCTCCGCAGAAGATTGGACAGTCAGCCGAATATCGCCTTTGCGGTATTTGGCAACTGCCCGAGCCGACGGAACAGCATCGACCTCTTGGCCTTCAGCCCAGGCTGGTGTGTACTTCAGACCGAGCCGAACCATCAGCGCATTAAACTGCTGCTGGATCGCGAAATGGGTCTCGGTCGAGAATGCCTTATTTTGGCGATCCCGAGGAGTTAGGAGGATATCACATGTGGTGTCACGGGGTACGTGGGAAGGGGCTGACGTGGCCGGGTGGCTAGCTGCAACAGAAGCATAGGATTTGGAGGAAGTGCTGCCAGGTGTGGGTGTGGTTAGGACCCCTGATAATATCCTTGGATCCCAGATCCCTGTTACATGCATGTGAAATGTGTGTACTCATGTATATATAGTCCGGGAAGCCTATGACAGATTAACCTGTCATAGTGGCCTTTTGGCTCAGTTGGTAACAATGCTAGCTCCTGGGCACGTTACATAACAGTATGACAGGTTTAAACCGGTCGCGAGTTCAAACCCTGGTGGTGGCATATTTTTCAGGCCTGGAGCACTTGATTTAATTTGTCATCATTTGAACTCGGTAATGTCCGGCAGGTTGATCATGTGACCTGGGGGTCTATTATGTATCATTTGGTCTTTGGAAGTGCACCCGGGGTTCCGTCCCCGGTCCGGCCCATTTCGGGTTTCCGTTCCATTCCGGAACATCTCGGATCCATTCTAGGATCATTCCGCACTTCGAGGGCTCAGTGCCTAATTGGGGGGCACTGTTACATGCATGTGAAATGTGTGTACTCATGTATATATAGTCCGGGAAGCCTATGACAGATTAACCTGTCATAGTGGCCTTTTGGCTCAGTTGGTAACAATGCTAGCTCCTGGGCACGTTACATAACAATCCCGGTTCGGACAAAATTTCGGTGATTTGGTCCTTAAACCTAGGTCCGTTTCGGACAAAAATGGGGGGTCCGACGACGACAGCCTAGGTCCCAGTTCGGACAAAATCTTCGGGCCCTGGGCACCTTCACCCGCGAGATCTGTGTTACCCTCGTAGCCTACTTGGTGTGGTTATTTGCTTTCCTTATCATGTAATATTTCTTGGTCTTTTCGCGCGTTCGAGCCCAGGCAAGCGCAATTTTTTGCCTTCAATTGCCTTCCTTTTTCAGATTTATTTGCATTCAGACAGCGTAGCCACATAAATATAAATACCTTTTTTTCGTCATCTTCTCGCACTCGCCGGGCGCTCAGAGTCAGCATGGCCACCATCGTGGTCGATGATGAAAAAGAAATTATTGAGGACGACCGGATTAGGAAGGGGAAGGAATATTTGGGCCACCTTCCTTGGGAAGTAATCCCATCAGCAAATCCGTAGATATCTGGTATGACCTGATGTGACATACCTTGCCTGATCTGGTTGGGAAGGCCTTCCAAGCCGAAGCCAGGCATGTTGTCTGCATTGTATAGCCCTTACCTAGCCAGATATATCCATTACAAGGCAACACAAGGTTGATATTATACTGCATACCGCTGGCTTGCAACACGTACTGTTGCCTGGCTGTGCAGACTGTATATATGCCCAACTCAGATTTCCTTTGAGTGCTGTTCAAACTTGGGTTCATGCTCAATAATTTTGGTCTAAATCAAAACATATACTACATAGTGAACCACCTTGAAAAAAAAAGTAGTCCAACGGGCAGCTTATATAGCTCAACTACAGTCGTTAAGATGTACTACCCATCTCCTGCAGTAAGGAGCAGGGGGACCATACCTTGACTCGGGATTTGTCATTAACAAGTGATGGTTCTTGAATTAGTTGAGCGGTGGGTCCTCGAGTCAGGGAGAACCTTCGGGGACGTTGTTCGATGACAGTGAGTCGGCGACGAGAAGATTCAGTCCATTTTAAACTCCGACGGTCCGTGCGCAATCGCGTGATTGTTTGGGTCACCAAACAATTGGCTGTTGGTTCATCTTTCCTTCCCCCATCTCCCAGCGTGTCCGTCATTCGCCCTCCAAGCAACACATCGTTTCAATGAGCGAGTGTCATCCTCAAGCATCCCAGGACTGAATCTCATGCTCTCTCTGTGGTTGTGTGTCCTGCCAGGCTCTGGAATCCCCAAGCGTTATGAAGCACTTCGTGTCCGGGTCCTTCAAATGCATCGTCAGAAGCCTCTGGGGTCATCTACAGCCTCCCAGCAACTGCAATCCCTCTGTGTAACTGTAACTGTCTGGCTTCTGGGATACCATATGTATTTGCAACGTCTTTGTCAAGCTGCGCTGCGTCCCGTTTCCGCCTCATGTGGCCAACCTTTCCCATCTTTTTATTCTCTGTGCTGCGTCACAATTGGCCGTCTGTGGCCGTCTTCCTTTTCTTATCTCCGTAGTCCCGCGATGCACCGCATGTGGCTACTACACACACCGGCAACTCTGCTGTCCCCTCTAATCTAAACGAGTATGTATACCATATCTTCCGAGTCACCCTGCGATCTGATGAGTCGCGTAGACACCTAGCTGCGACCCCCGCCGCCGCGTGCGCCGCATCCGAGTTGCGCCCCATCGAGCTCGCGTCGATTACGCCGACCCCCCGCACCAGTACCCACGAGCGCTCCCCATATTGTGTCACCCTCTTCGTGCTCCTCGTTGCGCTCCGGCCCCTGCGTGTGCTCGTTGCGTGGCTCGTCCACCGCACGAGCACGCTCATGCGCGTGCAGGGACGATGTGCACGGAGGCATGTGTGTATGCATGGAGTCGGTGAGCGAGCGGTACTTACCGTTGTCGTGTTTATGTCGAATGCAATATTTTTGGTGGATTTTTCATGTGTGCAATGGGATTTGGTGTATTCGTAGAAACCTGCCACGTAATGCAATGCCTCAAGGATCTTTGAGATGGCCTTGCATGGCCCGCAATGCCTTACCAACGTCATCTGGCTTATATGTTTCACGTGGCCAGGTGTCCCTTGCAAGTCGATGTGGATCTTTGGGAAGCCAATGTGAAAAATTCACAAGGCTTCCATGACTTGTGAGACTTGTGTGCCTTGCAATGCCATATATGGTTTGGCAAACATTTTCCGCTTTTCGTGATGCCAGGCCAAGAATGCCATATTCAAGCTTCCTGCGCCCGTCGTGGGGCGCATACCTGCCGGAAACGTACCTGTGATGGAATTTGCGGCCCTCGCCTTACCTCGCCAGTCCTCGGAGCTCGCCTACGGGGAGAGTCAGCTGTGGTTTAGCAATGACGAGCCGACAACCGATATTGGTGTTTTCGTCCACTGGCCTCGAGCTGGCACCAGAGGACTCTGATCGATTCAAGACGCTTTCTCGTGGCCTTTCTCTATTCAATTCCACTATGACACTAGTTAGAAAGCAGGGCAAAAAGGCGGCGGCGGCAGAGGATGATTCTGGTGAGGAGGCAGAATAAATTCTTGGCACGGAACCAGGTGTTCTTTATACACTTTAGATTGTAAAAAACACTTTTTGGGGGCGCCTGTAGGCCATATACGATGTGCAGAGCAAAAAAAACGGATTTTTGGAGGCTAGTACCAGTTCGGACAAAATTTGGCCCATCCGGACAAAATATGTTCGGACAAAAATGGGCCGATCGGGTCTGGTCGGGATCTAGCCTCCAAAGCGATTATCAGGGGTCCTGTGTGGTTTGGAGAATCTGGGACGCGAGGGTGTCGAGTTTGGACGCAAGTGAGTCGAGTTTTGTGGAGAGGGACGAGATGCGGGCAGAATCAGAGTTGGCACTATGGCCGGGCTGCTGGACAAGGGACGCTGCTAGCGAGCGTATGGTATTCCAGTCTTCCAGAGGGACAGAGCATGATTTAGCCGAGGTGGATTTGGGTAGTTTAATGTCGTAGATGGCTTTATGAAGATTCTGAATGGTCGCGCGAGGCGCCTTATTCGGCGGTGGTGGTGGTTGCGGATCAAGCGGCATCTCCTCCATGTTGTCAAGAATCATTCATGACCTCATTCAAGACTTAAGCTCTACCTCGCTGTTGCTGATATTAACTCGCCACCTATTGGGTGATTTGCAAGAACGATGTCGCCGGCACTCTGGAGCTGGCATTCTGTCTTGACTCTTGACTCTCTACCGGGCTTCCACATTTTATGTTGTTAATATTCTCTCTTGCATGCTACATACTATTCTCTACTCTTGTAAAGTCACGGGTGAGGCAATAGAAACATTTCCGTCGCATCGAACATCCCACGTGATATTGTGCCTGAATATACATCTGATATATGTGCAAAGCGACATCATGCGAGCTGTTTAGCCGAACTCGGGTATCTACGTAGCTCTATGGCGCTCTATGGCTCTATGACTCTACGGCTCTATCGATCTACAAGCCTCTCTGATAGTCTCTGATAGCAGGGGGCCACTCTATGATAGAGGGTACATGCCTATGTGCCTACTACTCTACGGGGCTCTCTGTAGTACCATGTAGGCATGGGGCGATTCCCAGATGTACGCTATCAGAACGACATCTTGTTAGCCAAATCTGCTCATCATATGTCTCCACTGTCCTTGTTTGATCAGTTGATCAACATTGAGAGCAGCGATTCCACCCTGATTTACGCAGGCGATGAAGGCTTCTCTCGACGATATCAAGAAGGTTACCATGGAACAGGCCGTCGACGAGATGAAGCAAGCTGCGGACGTTACCATGAAACAGACCGTCGATGAGATGAAGAAAGCTGTCGACGACATGAAATATTCCCTCGCAACAAAGGCGAATCAGCCGGCCATATCCACAGCCCAGGTATGCCCTACACTATTAGCTCTGGCCCCCTGTGCTCATGAATCCCTGGATACAGAACTTCAATGCCGACCGTGCAGACGGTTCTCTTGTTCCATTCGCAGTCGTTCCTTTTCCAGATGGTACTCCGGTGTCCAACACCAAGTATGCGGCAGAGGAATTTAACCTGAACACGCTCCAATAATGCTAGACTCTTTAAGTCCGCATCCAAGCATACATCACAGCCTGCTGTAAGGTATGGATCGACACGGGCCATGTACAAAGTTCTGGCGTCCCAAGCTGGTAGGCTACCAACGAAACGGTCCAGTCCTAGCAAAACATTTGCGACTGTTGTTGCCTTCTTGGCTTGACTTTATACTGCTCGGTCCAAAACAACTTGACTCTGACTTCAAACCAGACTCCAAGGTAGCATTTCTTTTTCACTTGAGAAATTGGCTTGCCTTCGAGATTGAACATCAGGGAAGTCTTCTGCTTCAGCCCAAACACCTGGTACAGGCACTTGGGGATAGATGTCTCGCAGCCATTATTATTTGCCCAACCCTGAGAGCCATTGCAATGACTTTAAAACCCAGAGGGTGCCCCCGACGCCGTCATAGTATCGTCGGCATGTTCAACATTGGTAATTGGGACACCGCTCAATTCAATGTCCTCCGGATGCCATGCCAGAATGAAGTCAGACATGAAGAGACTCCATAATTAAGGAGATCCAGGGTCCCGGTAAGAATTCCGAGCAAGGACCTGAATGCAGGGGCAAAGCGACCATCAAGTCGGACCAGGTAATGAACACGGTCGTATAATTTCTTGAGCCATTCAATAATGGGACCCGAAATGCCCATGGTCGCAAGTTTAACCCATCGCGTTGACCTGTCAGTTCCAGGGAACACATTTTTGAGGTCAAGACACGCAACATAAACCGGCTTTCCAAGAGAGTCTACCTTGTCAATGAGGCATAGAAGAATGAAGACATTGTCATTTGTGCAGAGGTTATCCTGAAAGCCATTCTGGGAATAACACCGAGATCCTCTGCACCCTCTCGGATTCACCTATTGATAATTAAAGTGAGCATTTTCTGTATTCTCTTTCGTACTTGACGAAATTTCTGCTCGTTTGAAAACAAAAGCCTCCCAGAAAAGCATTAATCTCGCGGACCAAAGAGTGTTAAAGGCAGCTAGAATCAAGGGAAGCACCACTTTGAGTGCCAAGAGAAAATACATGAAGCTCCTGAGAGCCACGGCAAAGAATCATTGTGTCAAGGTCTCCCCTGTCTTTCCACCCACAGCCCCATCCGAGGCCGAACATGATGGAAAAGATTGCGGCAAACGGACGCCATTTGAGCCCGCAGCGGCCGAAATGCTCAAACCGATCAAAATGTTCATTTTTAGAAGAAAAAAAAGTCCGCACCCTCAGAAATTCAACAAACAGCTGTAAAACACTTCGTTCAATTCATGTTTAATCCGTGTTCAATTGAATTAACCACAGAGGTTGCCAAATTTAGAACACTTTGTTGGATATATGTTTAATCTGTGTTTAATCGAAGAGATCGTCAAATTCTTCACAAGTCCACCTTGCCTAAGTTCAAGTCAGGCCCCATACCGATTACAAGCCATTGTTACACCGTTTCCAATGTCTTATTTGGTGTAATGGTTGATGTGAGTGTCTCATCTTCTCGATCACAACAATGTGCCTGGTTTGATTCCCAGTGTCTGCACCCTTTTTGAAGGTGTGTTTAAACTGTATTAATCTACTGTTTAACATCTGCTATTTTCCAGTGAGTTTTGCTTCGCTGGATTCCCTCTTTGCGAGGATTGCTGATCGGGACTTCCACCTGATTGATTCTCCCCCTCGAGCTGCATATCCGAGCCGGCTGTGACAAAGATGTCTATGCCGTCCTCCTTGTTCCAATTGAACACATAGTTCCGTGATTCACGGACTTGGCGTTGTGTGGTGTCGTAATAACGGATCGTGTCGGGGCCCTCATTATATCCGACAAAAAGTAAATTTCTTTGCTTTGCCATCGAGTTTCCCCTGCTTATTCTTCGCCTGTGTGAGTACCCAGACGTCGCTACTGAATTCAGGTGTGAGATGTCGGGTTTACGTTCTGTGAACGCTTCGTCGGGTGTTATGCCGTTAAGTGCACGTGTCGGGGGACACTTCTGTGTAAGCGCCTCTTGAGCGCATGTAATGACCTTACCGAAATCAGCGGGGTTGTGTTCGATGCCAGCCGGAATGTCACAGTGGTGTTTTATAAGAATTTCCGAGAAATCGTCAGACAAAGATATGGAGTAGAGAAGTGCACAAACAAGAAGGATGTTTGTGGGAGCGGCACTCTTGTACATACTGATCTTACTCGAAAGGAGGACTGCAGTAGCATAATCTAGAGAACACATCGACCAGGGGCCAACCTTTTCTGGAAACGGCGAAACGCTGTAAACCGTTTGTAAACGGAACGGTTGGAGCCTTATTTTGGACTGCTTAGCCAAAATTGCAAAGCCCTTTGTCAAAGGTCTCCCAAAGGCCTTTCGCCTTTGGGCGAACACTGTCGATGGTCACGAGGAGCGTTCAAATCAGTGGTTCAAGACTTTGGCACTGTTTGCCACACACGTGATGTGAAGTTCAAGAAAAAAGGGTTAGGGTTTTGTCCTTTGTTCTCTGCGATTCTCTCTGATTCTTTACCGATGTATCTACCCACCTCCGCTGATATTCTAGCGGCTCTCGGGCTGTCATGCTCTCATTGCCATAAGGTGAACTTGTCGAGGGAGGAGCGCCGTCTTCTCAGATGTAGCGGGTGTCGCAGGCTGGCATACTGCAACGATGGTACGTGCTACTACTCCACTCCGCCATGGACTGTCTAAATCCCTCGTGTCCAGAGTGTCAAGAGGTGAGGGAAATGCGCCTCCTGCGTCCTATTCCATGCCTAACTCGCGTGTTCAGGCGGACTGGCGACACCACAAGGCCATGTGCCAGACCATCCAGCTCGTGAAAAAGGACACTGAAGCTACAAGCGAGATGGCCGCAGCGTATCCTCAGACCGCCCAGAATGATTTCGAGACATTGGATCGCATCTCGGTCGCCCACGCGGATCGAATGGTCGCTCTATGCGAGAAGTTGTTGCAAAGGTGAGTCGAGGGGGACCTGATATTTCACATTCATTCACGTGTTCCCTAGATCGTTGACAAGCCGCGAAATCGATGTCATAGCGTATGAGCCAAAATGCTTGGCCTGGTATGTCCATCTGTTCAACCATCGCGCTGAATGATCGATCAGCTTGCGCAGCGCTCGAACCAACATGATCCTGCAAACTGAAGCACGCGTTCCCGAGGCGGAGTCGACCGGCGCTATCATGACTCCCTGCGAGCGTTGCAAAATGTCATTTGGCTGCTGCGATGAGCATTGGAGCGTCGCCCGGGCCCTGCACCAAGCACCCTGTGACGACCTTCCGGGGACAGTGTCCCAATGCGATATGAACCTGGAGAAGTGTGCCGATGCGGACTACGGCACCGTGCTGACGACGGCGCAGGAGAAGCACTTCATGTGGCGCGTCATTCAGCGCCAGGCTGCGTGGTCCGCGCTCACGGATCGCACCTGGGAAGAAGTACTCGGGAGCAACGTCGCAAGCGCGGCTGCGGGGACGGCGTTTGAGCGCCACGTTCCTGCATGCACCAGGCGCATCTCATCCCTCGCGAGCACCGCGTTCACCATCTTGTACGCGCTTGAGCACCTCAACACCAGCACAGCGTGGACCGAGAAGCCTGAGCTCACCATCAACGTACGTTTACCATCTGCGGTCTGCCATTCCCCGGGGTAATGGCGCTCACGACCGCTCAGATGATTATTGGGTCCCCATTGGATTTTTTTGAGGGTGGATATATATACGAAGCCATCCTCCACCGCGCGCCGAAGGTCAAGAAAGTCAAGGTGCGGAACGACTGCTATGTTCTACCGAATATCGGCTGATGTCCGTCGCATGCTGTAGTTCTACTTCTTCCTGCCGACGCCCATCCCCGGCGCGGTATCTCGAGCGTGGGCGTCGGACACCTGCGGGTAACTCTGCCCATTCTGCAACGCACCCTGTTAGACTCACAGCTCTCAGCGACTGCTCCCCCACAGCTAGGGGGATCTTCAACCATTTTGTAATGACGAAGTGCGTGGTCACCCACATTGTATGCGCCATTTATATGCTCATTGCTGAGCGCCTCGTTAGGACGTTCGAATCATTCGTGCACAACGAAGCCGAATTGTTCATCCAGCCCGACCTCTTCATCGCGACGAGCAGCTCGATCATCGCCCAGCATGATCCCGCTCTGTGGCGTCGGACAATCGCGCTGCTCGTCGCCCGGCGCATCCCGAGTGTTTTCACGGTAAGCCGCCCGTCTTGTCAAAACCAATGCCCCGCTCAGATGTTCTGCTCGGGTACTCAGACATTCACCCGGGGCTCTGCGGAATCCGGCCAGGCAGTTATGCGCGAGTGTGGTGCGGAGCTCGTGCCAAGCCTCAGCGGCGTCAGGAATCCATTCGGGGACATGAGGATGAACCCAAATTTCGACAAAGTGCACGGGTTCCATGCGCCCAACGCCTGGTTCACGGGCGGCTTCCGCTAAGGGGAAAAGGGTGGGCAGAGCAAAGAAGAAATCAATGAAATGTACATAGAATGAGCAATTTTGTATGACGGTTCCATCAAATGTGTCCTTGTCGTGGAGTATGGCCTTTTCTGAGACCTTGAATATGATAACGCAGTAGCCCTATTAGGTTTGCTTAAACAATATGCTTTGGAATGGTAAACGGGTTTTGAATTGTGTTTCGTTGAACACACAGTTTGAACAGGAGTCGGAACTGGGAAAAAGAGACAGCAAGGAGGTTCGAAACACAAGCCGCCTGAGAATAGGATACGAAACGGGAACAACCACTGAGCCAAAGAGAAGTGATGGCAGTCTTACACATTGATATTAATGCTCTCTAGTGTTCGGTAAGCCGGTGCTACAGAACTTTTTCAGAACACAAGTCCGCGCCATGTCATGAGCATGATAGCTCAAGTGAAACTCGATTAGCCTATCTTAAGTTCTGGTGGTCCAGACCGAAAGATGACTCAAGTGCGCCGTGCCGAGCTCAAGTTCTGGCGCATCTGCGGGGCGCCTGTGCAGTTGCCCCGCGGATGCGCCTGCGTGGTCGGAGCTTAAGGGCCCGTTGATCGATCTCAAGTCCCTGTCGGTCTTGAGTCCCGTCGATCTCAAGTGCCCGCCGAACTCAAGTGCCCCGCCGATCTTAAGTGTCCGTCGATCTGAAGTCCCGCATCGTTGGGTCAGATCCAGCGGCAGACGGCGGCCGGCGGACAGGGCGTTGGCGAGTGAGCAAACAACGGGAAACAACCCATCGCGACTGAATTAGGCAATGACAGGTGGCGGTGCATAAATCGACCATAATTTATTCAGCTGTCCCCTGGGCGCACACGGCTCCGACACCCTAGGGATCCACCGGCCTGTCTTCCAGCATGTGGGGAGCCGCTGTCCCGCCCAGCATTGATGCCCGAGACGCGCGCCAACGCTGCCCGGTCATCCCGGACGGCGTCATGCCAGTGCCACCATCCTCCCACTGCTCTTCTCCCTGTCTGAATCCCACGAATGCGAGTCTGTTCATTGCTAAGTATGACATTAGAAATCCTTGTACCCCCTGTGTATGCCCTGATTGGTAATCAATACACAAGCAATTGAAAAAGGGAGTGCAGTGCCGCATACCATTTCATCCATCCATTTGAAAACCATGTCGCGCCACCCGTCGATCTTCGTGACCAATTCGTCGAACGTCGTCGCTGTTACCCAGTCCTGGTGTGCGCCCGAGTCGGTGCTCTTGAAAATGACCTTGGCGTTATACTCCAGCCGGTCGCACATCACGCCTTGCATCCGGGCGAAGGTCGCTGCACCGTTAATCCCCCCATTGTGCGTCTCCTCCCTATCTCCCAGCCCCTTCCACACAACACTATCCTGGTGGTGCCTCTCAATCACGCGCATGAGCTCCACATGCTTTCACTCGTACCGCTCTAACCAGCGGTACATCTCGGCTTCGGCGTGAAACCATTGAACTCGGACACCTGTTAATTTCTGAGTATGACGTCCAAAACTGACCAGATGAAGCACTTACTTTCCCTCTTGTACTCCGCCAGTTTCCCCTCGTCGCCTGAGCCCCATGTTGTCACCTTCTCAAACCACTTTCAAATCCACCCGTCGTCCTTCTTCGTCTTCTTCTGCTTTGACGCGCGCAGCTGCCTCGTCTTCGACGGCGACATCTCCAAGTCGCTGTCCTCTACCTCGGATGACAAGGCCACTTCCACCGTCACATCGTCCGGCGCGATGTCCCTGAGGCGCTTGGCTTTTCGTGGAGACTTAGTAAACCCTGTGAAGACTTCAGTTCGCGCGCTCGACTCATACAGAGGAGAACATCATACCTGAGGCTAAGTGTTTGAGGCTCTGGGTACCTGCCACTAACTGGGGCTCGTCGTCTTCGCTATCAAGCCCCTGCGTGCTTAGCGTCGAAGACATCGCAGCGCCCGATATCTTCACACCACTTTGGAGATACCACACCGTCCCATCGAATAGTCGGGAGTCCCCCTTGGCGCGATGGAGATGGGTCTCCTTTCACCACGTGTCCCGCGCGCTCAGTGGCGGATAAGGCTCAACCGTGTCCTTTGCTAGGTGGCCCAATGTGATCAACGCTGCGCGCGCCCGGTTGTACATCGTGATCTCGAAGGTCTTCATCATGTCCGCCTTTTGCAGATTACGCTGGGAACACGTCATCCCTGCTTGGCCCCGGAAGTCCAAGTCCCTGGCTTTCTTGACCGCCGACAAGGCCAGAGAAGCTGCTTGCACAGCGACGATGCCGTTCTCCACCTCCCTACACCGCGGCTTTATCTCGGCATCCCGCAATTTAGCATCGCACTCAGTTGTTGCCCCAATGGCAGTAGCGAGCTGCTGTCCATGCTTTATCCGATATGAGGACAATTGGATCGCCGTCAATTCGGGCTCGTCAGCGTCAACCCCACTGAGCATCAGACGCAGGTATATGACTCGCTGCCGTTTGCGGAACTTCTTGAGATCGGTGTTGAGCGTCTCGCGCTGTTTCGTTATGGTCGCCCAGGTCTCTTGCAGCGGGTGCTCCCGGTGGCATACTACAAGAGTGATGATGAATTGTCTATCATGACAGATCGTGCATTAGAATCGGCCCATTGTTAGACATTGAATGCAAACTTACTGGTCGCGCTCAATAAACATTCCATCGCGAATCCACTGTGCTATTGATGTCCTTGCCTCGTACCTGTCTTCGCGCGCGACTTTGTCGTCCTCCTGTGCCATCATTGACGCCAGCATATTCTCGATCATCATCACTAATAGAGTCTGGCCGTCAGAACTGCGCTCCAAACTGAGATTATAACGTACCACTCTTCGACTCGTGCTGATAAACACTCCTTGGCTTCCCATCAGCTGATCTGGTGCTCTTTCGCGACAGTCGGGACCAGCCCACGACTTCGGTGGCATTCTGCTTGCTGAGGTCCTCCACCACAACCATGTGGAGCTCGAACAGTCGCAGCGCAGTAAGTCGCTCCTCGGCAGAAAGTTCTGCTGGACAATGTCACAAGAGGGAGTCAGTGATGTCACTGAACAGTAAGGCCAGGCAGTTCTACCTTGACGAAGGACCTTGAGGATATTCCATGCGTCTATTACAAAATTGATAGTGTCATGCCGCGCGCCTAAGGTCATTTGACGCGTCGAAGAGCCCAGCGGGTTCAGGAAGGCTGAAACCATCTCCGCAGTCTCCCCGTGGAAATGGGCCCGGCAAGCAAAATACACTGCCTGCCAGATCATCTGACAATCGGGGCCGTGCCCGTTGATGTGGTCGGCCAGAATCTGGCCTGCCAACTCCGCTAACAGCGTGTGCAGCCACTCCTCATCCAGAAAAAGCTCCATTGCCCGTTGGATCTGATAAACCACGAAAGAGCAGAAGCTGTCATAGCTCCAGACTATGGAATTCGCACTTTCGGGGCCGTGGGGTGGTGAGTTTGTGTGCGTTAGATGTTCACGTTGAGTGAAAGTGCCCAAGGCGAAACTATTTGAAGCATTTAGCAGTCATCGAGACGAAGGAGAAAAACACTTATGCTTCCCCCTTCAGCATGTCGATAAAGGACCCTACCACCGTATGATCGCAGGCGCAGGTGACAACCCCACTGATAGCGGTATTGCCATACTTGACCGAGCCCTGGTGCCGAATGGACCCAATTTGCGTGTTACACGGTACCTCCTTTACAATGTCATCAGCAATCAGGCAGTCTGATCTTACAACTTGAACTACCTTATCTTGATCCTTGACTACATAAGTTGCGGCTATACGGTCGTACTCCGTTTGTTTGGGAAAATACATCCGCCCATCAGTCAGTGCGTGATCACTCCCGTCGTTGCGTTTGTGGAACATGTTCATCTTGAAGTTGCCATCAAGTGAGTTGTGGTTCGAGATCAGGTGTCTGAAGAACCATTCAGTGTTCTTCTTTAGCCAAAAAGACAACTCTTGTGATGCACCGTAAATATCTGGGCACGTGAGCCACCAACGGCATATTCGATTCGGGTAGGGCCGATTGGGTTCGCCAGGGAGAGGAACTTCCACTCCATTTGCCTGCCCGCGTCGCAGGACGATGTCAAGATGTTGATGCCACCGCGTTATCGCAAGGAAGTTGTCGTAGATATCCTGGAGTTGCATTAGCATCGGTTTTTTTAAATCCATTGCTTAACTCACTGGAACCTGCCCCGCGAAGAATGGGTCCGCCATGCACTGCAAGACAAGCACAAAATTAGATGCCGAGCCTTTCCCTTGGCTGCGCTGCTGACGGAAGTACTCGAGCAGCCCCAGGGTATAACCTGTCTTCGGTTCCTTCACGCTCCCAGGAAAGATACCCGCCCGTAGGAGCTGCTGGAATTCGGTCTCGCCGCGCTGGCCATCAGGAGTCTGGCACCGGCAGAACGTGACGCAGGTGGCATGGATCCTGTTGGAGTCCACCAAGGTGAAGGATCGCATGGGGTCCGCCTCGGGGCACCAGTGACTGTTGTGCCCGATGGCAACGGCGGTGGACTTCATGACTCAGCAGAAGTTGTGCTTCTCGAAAAATTTGTCCTTCGTGTTCCAAATCAGAGGCCAATGCGTGGGCGTCGTCCTGTGCTTGTCCAGCCAACACTGCGGACACAGCAGCGGCGCTTGTAAGCAGTCGCCACATGCCACCGTTCGGACATGCGAGTTCTTGCCACAGGCGCAGGGCGTGAGCAGCTGCGGTCGGTACTGCAGCGAAAGCAGCATTCACAAGAAAAGAGCCTCATGGCCCTTCAGCTCATTCAAGTGGGCGACCGTCTGTAATACAATTTCATTGCCAGTACCGCACTCGAAATGGGTGACCCACCTGTCGTGTCTTGGCACCATTCTCATCGCATGCCGGTGTGTCCGCATAGACGGGGACAGCACCTACATCCTCGTCCATGGTAGGTGCCGAGTCCGGGAAGGGCAAGGAGGCGCCCTCTGCCTCTTCTGCGGAAGGAGTGGCAAGTGGTGTGTTGCTGCCTGGATGTGGTGTTTTCGGGACTGAGCCAGAGAGCGTCCCGCTCACATAGTAGTGGCTTTCGGACTGCCCAGCGGCGCCACCTGTCGATTTTAAGATCAGTCTCTTCGTCGGTAACATTTGGAAAGGCTTACCTGCATGATAATTGACCTGATGGCTCGGAACGACGGACGCGAGGAGTGTTGTGCTGGTGCTCGGCTTGTTTTTTCGCTTTTGCCCGCTGACGTGTTACATTTCTACGCAGGTGGACGCTGGAGAAATGAAGGGAAGTTGTGAGTGTGTGTGTTAAATAAAGGTGGTTACAGCGCACTTTCTGGCCCTATTGGCCAAGCTCAAAGAGGGTGTGCCTGTGCTCCAGAGCGGCCTCCTCCTGCTCCAAAGAATAGTAGGAAGAAGAAGAAAAATTGACTATGTGCGTATCCGAGTACAGCGCGTGTATACATTGACCATTTGTACGCTAATAGAGACCGTCGATAGCTACAAAAAAAAGGGTGTTCCCATCCAGCCCCCCCCCCCCCCCCCCAAGCGTAGTTCATCGGCTTGAGAATAGCAGAACATGGCCGACGTGTGTGAAGTCGACCGAGGCCGACGTGGTAGTCGAGCCTCAAAGAAGAAGCAGGATGACATGTGAGTCGAGCCTGCAAGGGGTCCGTGGTGGTGAGAAGGTCGAGGGCGGACGGTAGTGAGAGCGAAATGGGCCGACATGAAGTCGACCAAGGCCAAACCGAGGCTGACATGGCAGTCGAGCCTCAAAGGGAGAAATCAGGCTGACATGAAGTCGAGCCTACAGGGGTCCATAGTTGGAGAGGGAGGTGGAGGGCGCTGCTGAAGGCGTGGAGGTGGGGGTGGTCGGGTGTTTGTCGTGGATGGAGAGTCGGGGGGGTGGGGGGTGGGCGACGTGGAAGTGTGGAGGCAGTGGTGGTGGTCGTGCGGGGTCGTGGGGGTCCGGTGTGGTGAGAGCGAGGTGGAGGGCGAAGTAGAGAGTCGGGGTGGGCAAAGTGGAAGCGTGCAGGTGGGGGGTGGTCGCTGTCAAGAGTTGGGGAGTCGGGGGTGGGCGACGTGGAAGTGGGCAACATATTGTTTGGCTTTGTTACTTTGCTGCGCTCTCTGATCCGCCGGGCGCTACTTGGGCGCTTAACAAACAGAAAATCATTTAAAATTATACAAAACAAGTGCTGCTCGGCATAATAAGGCGTAAAATATAAATTTATTCGTGCACAACGCTATGTTGAACAATTTTCAGTTGACTATTTTATATACAAGCGGCTGCGCGCCCCATTCTGTCCAAAAAAGCAAAGTCGAAAAAAGCAAATGTTCTACAAGTTCTTCACATCGTGATCCAAACACATTGGGAGTACCGCAGCACGCCCGAAATGTTCCCAGAAAGCCTGCGTATAGTATTGACAAACCGCCGCTTCCAGGCTCTCCATCTGAGTCGTGGTCCAGTTTGGACGCTCGAGGAAACCGCGGGTGATGAGGGGTGGGAAAGGAGACATGGTGTTCCAATCCAGCATGAGAGTTGCGGCCCACACGAAGTAGTGGTGACGCTGTTCGATTTTTTCGGCTGCGAACCCGCACTGGCTGAACTCCAACGGGGTTCCAATCAACATGCGCCCTGCAAAACAATATTTTACGTCCTCCACCCGATACTTCTGAGATGCGCGCCGATCCAGCGCACAAAATTCGAAGCGAAACGAGGTTTCGGCCACCTGCCAGAGAATTTTGTGAGTCTGCGCGAGACTGAACTCGGGTAGGGACTCTGGCGGCACGGGGAAACCCTCGAGATTAGTGATGTTGCATGTGGTTAACGCCGGCCGTATGCGATCCTCTAGAAGGGCGCTCCGTCGGCCAGTTTTTGAGTCGGGGTGGCCACACTTCGTCATGCGCCCATCCAGAACGTCTCTCCACTCCTGCGCATGCAGCAGCTGCGATCTCTGCGGCTGGGATAGCATGTATGTGAACCCGTCACGAAGCAGCATCCAGTGATGGAGGAACTTCTGTTGCCGCTCAGGTGTCGTGTTGACAAGAATGGCGGGCTCAGGGAAAATGTATCGCAGATCTGCAGGATCATCGGTGAAGGGCTTCACGCTCTTGTCGACATGTGCGAGGGCGTAGGTCCAGGAAGCAATCGAAGGCGGCATCTCCGGGATTTCCAGGGTTTTGAACGTGTTGTGCTGCGTCTTAGCGGGGCCTTTGACTTGTGCTTTGGACGGTGAAGATGAGGGATCTGTAAATTAGGAACATGAGTTGCGAAGAAAATAAGTTTGGGATCGGAAACATACACGGCGTGGGGTGTAGGTTTCTGGATTTGGAGCGCGCAACTGGAGCCGAGGTGCTGGCGATGGGCTTGGCCACAAATGTCGCTGCCGTTGCTTGCGTGGCCGCAGGAGACGACAACGAGGGCCCACTGTCAACAACCTCGAAGGGATCACGATACCACGGCGTCTGAGCAGAAGCGGCATGAATTGCCGTTATCTTCTGCTCGGTGGAATTCGTGGTATAAACGACTGGGGGCGCACCATCACCGACTGCAACATTGAACATCGGCTGCTCGAGTTCGACAACCGATAAAATGTTCTTGGCATCGAAGACGTGGGTGGGTCGCAAAAACCAGAAGGGAAGACATGCCGACCAAAGCTGTTGTGCAACCCTGGGGACTACCGTGAAAGCACCCATGCATGCCGCGACAGGATTAGAATCCTTATAAGGGCTGTCGGGTGGGCTGGACAGGTAGTTGTCAATGCGTGGTTTGAAAACGGTGATGTAATAGTAGAGCGCATCTAGTTCCAGACACACGCGTTGTAGGGATGTGACCGCAAACCCTATTTTGGGATATGTAGTGGGCAACGTCTGAAGCTGCTCAAGCAACGTGAGGATGGTCTGGATGAGTTCTCCGAAAAGAGGTGAGATAGGTGTGGGGGAGTTGCGCTTGAGCTCTTTGCAGCGCTCAGCGATTTTGTTCACAAAGGGGAGGAAATCCTGGACACGTTGGTTACGCACGCGACCAAGCGCGTGGGTCACTGCACTCGCTTGTTCTCCGATTTCTTGAACAAGAAGAACAAGAAGCGTGCTCGACTCGGACTGCAAAAGATGGCGCAACAAAGCAAGGTATCGTTGTAGTCTAAAATTTCCCTTGCCGCTTTGATCCTGCTAGACGCATCCGCGAGGATCAATACACCGACGGCTTGCGCCAGAAACGCGAAGGGCAGAAGAATCACTCAGAGGTTCAAATCAAAAAACTGCTCGCAGTTCCTCGTTATGCTGATGCCAACGTCAGCGACACTGATGGCGAAGATGGGGAGAGGAGCCGGGAATCTGTCTTGGTGAGCAGCCCTGCGGCCTGGAGAAAGCAAGTGGCGGTGTGGCAGAGCAAGATGCGGGATGCAGAATCCAACTCAGACACCAACGATCACCCCCAGGCTGGCCAACGCCGGGCTTCCTGGCTGCCTATCAAGCTCGAAAAACTCTTTGGTGGCGATCTCGAACAACCCATCCGAATTCGGCCCCAGCGTGCAGCGGTTTCAGAGGACACTCTCTACATGCAGCTGCTTGCTACTGAGCACAGTGGTGAGAAGCCCGACGACGGAGAGCTTGAAGGTTCTGGGGATGATTACTGTGGGTAGATTTCAATGTAGTCACAATGGCTCAGTCCTGCGAACTTTTCTGGGAAAATAACCCTTATTTTACCCTTATTATCAGTACCCTTAATAGGGGCAGTCAGAGTAGAGGATTCTGGAGGGATTAAGGCAAGGATTAAGGATGGATTATGGAATTTTGGAATGCCCATAATCCTCCATAATCCAAGCATAATCATGGTATAATCCAAATCTACTCTGACCGACCCAGAACTGCAATGAAGGATTATGATCAGAGGTTTAATCCGTGATTATGTTTAAAGCCATAATCCACCCATAATCTTTGCCATAATCACAATCCCTTCCGAATCTCCCCCAGAGGAGCTTCGAGGATTCTGAGGGATTAAGAATTCGAGGGATTCTCCCACGCTAAATAAATTCAGAAACCTTCCATAATCCTGACCCATAATCCTACCAGAATCCTCTACTCTGACTGCCCCTAATAACCCTTATCCTTTGACAGGATGTTCATTCTGTCCTCAGCAGACAATGTGTGTCTATTCATCTGAAGCTTTTCATGTGCAATCTCTGTCTGATCATTTTACCAGGAAAAATGAACACTAGATTTGACCTAGAGCTGCCGTTCAGAGCACCCAGGGAGTTGAACTCGACTTGTTTATTTGAATCTGAGGCATTTATGAAGGCCTGTTTCTGTAAGTGTGAATAGCATTAGAAAGAGATGAGAGCTTGGGTCAGAATCAGAATGGACTTTTCGGTCAAGAGGCGCAAGATCAACCCTCCACTTGACCTTTACACAGGAGCCCAGATGCAACCCCGGAACCATGAGCAATAAGATTGATGGGGAAATTAGAAGATGAAGCCTGCCTCCACAACATTCACATTTTGATTACTGTGGCAGTGGAAAGCACACAGGGGGGCACAGGAGGTGGGGGAACCCCTGGGCAGTATTAATACACTCTTGGGGAGAATATCTACATCCTTACCAATACCCAATGTAGTGGCACTTACACGGGAGAATCCCAACAGGAAGTCGGAGTTTTTCTGAGAAATGCATGCTCAAATTTCAATGTGATGCCAGTTGGAGATGTGAATAAGATCTGAGATGGTGAGTTGGAAATTGCAAGTCTTCTACCAGAGCCAAGGTTGGTAACAAGTCTGGGACCAAGAATACAACAACAAGCAGTCAGAGGGCCTCAATCCGTTATATTATGTTCGCGTGAAAGCCCCTAGTGCATCCCAGCACAAAGTTCACCAGACTGCAATTATTCATTCTCTTAACGAAATCTACAGATTTTTGCTTGGACGTATTTTCAGTACATCTGTTGTCATATTATCCCCATAATCTAATTTCTCCTTAGTTCCTCTGACTGTCACAATTACAGCTGTTGGCACACAGCATTTACTTCATGAAAATTCAGGGGGCTCCATCTCCTCCCGCTGTCTTCAATGTGGACCTACTCAAGCCTTTTTTGTGATGTTGTTCTCAGGAATCCCGCGGCTGGAGCATTTTGAACACTGCAGATGGACAGCATTTGGTGGCAACTGTGATGTGGACTATGGTGCTGCTATGCGACTTTGTTTTGCACAAGGCAAGCTGATCGTCCTATAGGGGATTCTTAGGTTGGAGGGTTGGGAGAGTGTAAGGTTGTAGCGAACCGCCTTGGTAAAAATGGGTGTAAGGAGTGTGGTTGACATTGAAAACGAAAACAATACCAGAATGAAAACAGTCGTTAGACTTGTTCCCTAAACAACCAAGCCCCTGGTTGAAGTCCTTTCTATGTTCTCCCCTGATGAATGGTGTGGTGCGTAGAGCAGGTTTCTGGTTGCTGCTGCAAAATGGCAGGTTCCACTGATAACTTGGATGTCGACTGCGTCTTGTTGGGTGTGTAGCGCGGAGCTAAAATTTGTGACTGGGATGGCGGCGACGATTTTCCAAATGCCCGTTCTGTGTTCCCACTTCTACAAAGTGCAGTGGCTCACGAAGGACGGTGTACGGTCAGAAATGTGCGGGTGAAGAGGGTAGTGCGAACCTAGTTGCCTAGGCTGCAAGGGGGAGGTGGGGAAAGTTGATAAGATGCGAAGAAGCAGATGTAGGGGGTAATGGCCAACTGGTGTTGGACGGGTGTTGGAATGCTAAGGGATTAGCTCAGGGAAGGTCGGCCAAATGTGGTAATGGTGGAATTCAGATTTGGCCGCTCGGATGTAATGGGGAATTACGGAGCTCGTCAGCATGGCGTGGGATACGCTAGGGCGCTGTTTATAATTCCTCAGCCAATTATAAACAATTTATAATTTTCGGTTTATAAACATTGCATGCCAAATCAGCTAAAATTCGAGTGCATGTACTTCCTGAAAGATGTGGCTGTGCACAGCTGGCTCACTGTTGATCTGAACAACAGGGGACTTTGGACATGTTCTGAAACGATATTCGAGTACATACGGATGAACGACAATAGATTTACCTGGATCCAGTAGTCCAAAAGACGCGCAGAATGGAGGTAGGTCAAGGACGACGAAGATATTTTTTCGCTCAGAGATCTCCGGCACGTGACTACATAGAATTAAAAACCGGCACTTTCGGCTGGACCATTTTAAAAACCGGTTTATAAACCGGTGTTTATAAACATGTTGATAAACCGGACTGAAAAACAGCGCCCTAGGATACGCAGTGGCATAGGGAGGGTGTTTGCCACCCTCACACCACATACCCCCCTTAGCCTTTGGTCATATGAGAAACACATCCCATCCGCAATCCTCCCCTCCAAGTGCTGGGTCCTTCACTTCAAAACGGTCTGCTTGTAGCTATGCTTGCATCCTCCAGTCAAATTCCATGCTGGGGTCAACCCATTATCTTCAAAATTCCTCAAAAATTTTGTTTGGGCCTTCAACATGGTTGTGCAATGCTTGATGGCATCCTGGTCTTTCTGTCACTACTGGAACTCACACTGCTTGGCAGAACACAAATGCAATATCTTGAACAGTTACCAAATATATCATCGACTTGGATCCATGTGGATATTTTATTTCGGGTGATTTGAATCCCATCACCGGAGCGAAGTGCAGCCACATCTTGTCTGAGTTTAAATTACCAATCAAGGTGAAATATGTATATCCATGAATAACCTTTTGGGTAAGCGGCTTGTGGCGGTAATTCAAACTCAGATCAACTGGTCTACCTCTGCCCTTCTGCACACCACGGTGTCCTATGTAAAGTTGTCAGTGTTCAACTGTCTCTGCCCTCCTGCAGTTGAAATACCACTTTCTTCCTTCCCTCCAAGCTTCCGAACTGATAGCTGTGTAATGGATGTGGGCTGGAATACCTGGTAGTTCAGAATCTCCCAAACAGAAGCCTATGAATCTTCTGTGTGGTCTGTCCTTGGTTCTCCAATTCAATCCCTAATCTTATCAAAGCAGAACAACCAATCATGGAGGTTGCCACACTGGCTCGGGAAACGAAATAACTCGATTTCGGCCATCTCAAACTTTCAACTCAGTTGCAGCGACCTCCCAATGCACAAGAAATTGCAGACGGTACAAGCAGATGGGAGGCCTGTCTTGAGTATAGATGCCTGTGAACGACCTACTGAGGCATGTATTGAATATGTTCTAACGTCCATGATTTTTAACAAACAGTGCAGTGCCAGACCACCCTATATAAAATATTCGGACAGATCCCTAGGCAGTAGGCTTCCAGATTCTGCAAGGTAAACAGTGTACACCCTGCATGACACTGTACATGGTATTCATTGCAGTAATGCCTGAGATCAGTGAAGAGAAATACATAATTCAAAAATCATGAAACATCTACAAGAGACTATTGAGTTGTAGTGTACCAGGTGGACCAATACCAATCAGATCAGGTTGGCTGCGCAAAACTGAATAGGATTACATTCTAAAGGTTCAGTCGAGGTATTTCAAATGAACTTGGCACATCAACTTACACACCAAGCGGAGTTTGAATTTGGCAGGGTTAACTTGCCGAACTTGCATGGGCGCTAACTTGTGCTTGTGCTCGCTTACACCCACTCCCCGCACTGCTTGAAAAATCACCAGAACTCTCCCAGCTTGCTGCATATAATTCCCAGTGGTTCTCAGCGACACTATGTGGTCCCTAGTACCTGCCAGCATCGATTGGTCTTGCAATGCTTGATGTAATGGTCGCCGACTAGTGTGCAACTCGTCTATGTTGTTGCTTGGTCCTTAACCCCCTGTACATGCCATACAAGTTCACCAGAGGATCGAGATCTTAGCACTGACACTGGTTGAGCATTTCAATTTTTTCACCTTCTTTTTCAGTGAAAAATGTTGTTTATTTTTCAGACATTTTTCACTGAAAAAGAAGGTGAAAATTTTAAAACTTTTTCAGCACTTTCTCAATTCAAGGTGAAAAATTCGAAATAAAATAAGAAAGTGATGAAAATGTTTTGAAATTTTCACCTGCTTTTTCAGTGAAAAATGTGTGAAAAATAAACGACATTTTTCACTGAAAAAGAAGGTGAAAATTTTGAAATGTTCAACCAGTGTGACCCAAGAAAAGCCTCTTGAAAATCACGAAAGCCTTGAGGATATGTATTAGAACGTTTATGGTGTGATATTCACACACAGAGATGGACTCAGAGTTGAGAATCGTGCGCAAGTGATCATCAAACATCTGTGTGGGGCAAGTGACCAAAGTCACGGGCATGTATGCATGTTAACTTGCACGGGCGCCAAATTAACTTGGGCACCCAAATCCACGTGCATTTGCAAACAAGTTAATCCAGGCAGGTGCAAGTTAATCTGGCAAGTACAAAAGTTAATCCTCAGGTTCAGTCCAATTTCACTGGAAATCTAACCAACCAACCTGAACCGAGTGAGTAACATGCCTAATAAAGCCAAGGGGGCACCAGCATTTGATATATATATATATAACCGATTTATTTTTTCACCGACCTTGGGGGGGAACCTACCTACCACGTGACCGTAACAATTTCCTTATGGGAACGGAATGTGACACCGCAAATCTCCGAGACGTCAACTGGCAATCAATCTGGCCGCCTCGATGACATTTTTCCAAGTTGAGCAAGCCACCCGGTCCACATTTAATGCACTCCTGGCAGTCAGAACCGGTCACACAAAAGTCACACGCAATCAGCGCAATCAGGCTCACAACAATCGGAAAACAATTGGATTAAGGCTCCAAGAGTTTCCGTTTATAAACAGTTTTAAACGGAAAAAACTGTTTTTATTTCCGTTTAGTTTACGGACCCTTGTAAACGGTAAACAAATGGTAAACGAACGGTTCAAACAGTCGTGAAAATCCACCGACCCGATAGAGGCCCGATGGCGGGATTCTGGACCTAAATATGGCTCAGAGTCACCATACCATGTGAGTAATAGCAGAATAACGAGATACTAACTGTATGGTGTGCTATTGACGGGACTGTGTTGGGATCGGGCGGAGGTTTCCGAATTTAGTAATTATACATGTGATTGATGGCGCGCGGATATCTCCGCCCGCCACGCGCCTTGCATCCCGCCCTCATCCCGTCCCTGCCATTGGCACCCCAGCTCTTGTCCAGGTTAGTGACGTACAATTGAGGTGTCAAAGTGATGCTTGTGAGTCCATTTCGGACCATGATTCCCGGTCAGACAGCCCTCGGATATCTTTTCCAGATTGCCCTGCCAAAATACCGTTTATAAACTGTTTTAAACGGTTTATAAACGTTTTCCAACCGTTTCCGTTTAGTTTGCGGGTTTCCGTAAACGAAAACTAAATGGTTGGAACCTTGAATCGGATTGTGTTACCGAACAGGCTCTTACATCCAACTATGCTCCTGCATCCCTTCAATATAACTTCAAGCTTACCAACTTCACTACCCACCCAGTCAGGCTGTCAGCCTTGGTTCAATTTCATTGCCTTCAAGCTGATATTTGTGACAGGGTGTCAAAAGAAGTGGTGTGCTTCCAAGCACACCATGACTTTCCATTCTATAAGTTGTGTGTTTATTCTGGTTTCCACTCTAGTTCACATCTTGACTGAATCTGAATAGATTGTGATGCAAAGCAAGAACTTCCCGCTTTATTCAAGGGGGCACCGGCATACAAATCGGTGACCTAGGGCCGGTAGGTAAGTCCGGCTGTTAGGCTGGAAAAAAATAAAACTTCACACTTGGGTTTGGTGGGTGAAAATGGCCTTTTGAGCTCAATTAGTCAGGAGTTTTATACTCAGGAGCTCGACGCAGTGTGTGGATCGATGCATGATCTATGTCTGACAGTACTGTCAAAGTTGATCAAAGTACTATTTCGACCCGGGTGGTCCAGATGTCGTCTGTTTGTCAAGACCCTCACGATCAAATTTAGCAATCTTTTCTTACATATGTGCTAGGAAGGCACGGCTCAGCGTGCTTCGCGGAGGTCACACTATGGCTAATGAGGTATGTCATCTGAGGTCATGCAGAGGGCTGTTGGCAGCTAAATATATGTAGTCTCCTGGTGCAGGGCCTTCTACGTCCACCGGCGAAGCACCTCCCGAAATGATTCTCGAAGAAGACGGATATGTATGTCGAAGAAACAATAACTTTTGGCATCAATTTTGGCTGATCCGAAATAGGACCTTCAACAATTAGTTTCGGTACCACTGAAATCCCACCCCCCGGAGATTTCAATGCTACTGAAACTGATTGTTCAAGGTCTGATTTCGGGTCGGCCAAAACTGATGCTGAAACTTATTGTTTCTGTCACTGGTTGAACATTTCAAGTTTTTTGGTGGAAAAACTAGTGAAAAATGTTTTGAAATTTACAGCAATTTTTCAGTGAAAAACCAAGTGAAAAACTTGTAACTTCTTCATGAATTTTTTGAACTTCAAAACTTTTTCAGCACTTTTTCAGAAATTTTTCACAAGGTTCAAAAAGGTCAAATTGGACACAACGTGGTGTCGGTGTACTCTCTCTTGACAGACACTTCATCGGATCTAACTCGTACCTCGTTCGATGAAGTCTGTTAGTTACCGCGCCTGATAACCGGTAGTTCGCGTTATTATATAAGTTTTCCTTTTCTGGTACTCCCGTGCACAGTCCCTTGAACACGTCGTGGAGACAACTAGGTACTGAGAACAAATGTCAAGGTTCTATGCTGAACTAAACCATTTTTAAAGTTCGCTTACTTGTTCCTGGTATATACCAAGCTAGTCATGTCCTTACACGAATATTCTTGTCTAATTTCGGTCTCAAAAACATCCCCTTTTATCTGTTAAGGAAAATCAACCATATCTGGTGTTGAGTGTGAGGTACCTTTATGTTTTCGAAGCTATCCAGGAAATCCCCTGAGAAGAGATGATGAGAAGCGCATCTCGACGCATCTTGGGTGGTGCGTGAAGTGTAGTGCCGCTGCTGAATACACTCATAAAATTATGTATACATCCCCAGGTCGTCCCTACAGCACTTAGGACTTACTTTCCCACTGAAAATAGCATTCCTCGGGCTCATGAACTCTGACACCGCACATTCAACCGTCTTTGCACATCCGGACATCCTCAATGAACTACGTGACAGAAAGTCTGGCTCACCTCCAAATGTCCACCCCCACGGCTCATACACAACCCCACAATCAAGTTACTGCTCGTACCATACCCGTAGTAGTCACACCCATTCCATGCCCTGGGATTTCTATTGAATGGAGCACCGGTTCCATATGGGACAGTTATCCATATTTGCAGCACAGCTGTCACGATGTTGGCTGGGAACCCATCAGGTTTGAGAGCACTGATAATCAGATTTGCCTCTGGGCAGATAATTGTAGTGCACCTGTCTCTGGAGGTGATCCACACCGCCCATGCGTGTCTTGCAGAACTCTAGCCCACTCTGCGAGCTTGATGGATTTCATAGAACAATCTGGTGACGCTGCTGAACACACTCCATGGGATTACCTCACAGGTCAACAACACAAAGTGCTACTGGCAAAGATGCATGCCTAAATTAAAATGCTTTGTACACAGGTGCGTAAAGCTTATGGTTGGTTTGGTCGGATGCTAAAATTACATTGAGGTCAGCTGGAGATCTCAAAAAGGACACAAGATGTTCTTCACCGTAAACTGACTGACCACCAGCGAATTACAATGCTTGTGGCATCTGATGATGTTCCCAGTCTTCAGCGCATTTTGGTTGCAGCTCAGAAACGGGGTGCAAGCCCCCAGGTTATCTATTCTCTGCTCGAACGTGCAATAGCTGGTCTTTTTACGGCCCACAGTGGCTTAATCCATCAAGATCTAGATATTGCATTTCTCCTAAAATCCATTGGTGGCCCGTGGCTTCTCCATGCACTACAAAATCCCATGGCCTAGCTTCTCGCTCGACTGTGATGCACAGCCAGACAATTCCTCGACTTCAAGCCTTGATTGGGATACCGACTCAGGAGGAGATTAATGTGAATATATCCACATTGCTCAACCCGTTAATTAAACCACCACCTGCCGATTCGGGTCACGACAAGCGAGTTGGACACTATCTATTGATCCTGCAATGTCGCCCCACATTCCGTTTTCCCTGCGCCCCAGCACTGGAATCTGGCTGCTTGCACCCACATTCCATTTTCCCTAAGCCCTCACAACCGGAATCTGGCTGCTTCCCCTTTCCTCCTTTCCTCGCTGAACCCCGTTTTCGGTGTCTTTTACCGTCTTCACCCTCTCCTTTCCCCGATCTGGCTGCTTTAACAAGAATTTGGCTGCTTTTAACAAGATAAGTGGCTGCTCGCTTGGGAATGTGGCAGTTTTCAATCTTCTTCACTGCAATCTGGTTGCTCTTTTCCTTAAGGACCACACGTCCTAAAGGAAAATCATTCAAATCGACCATCACTCCTTGGTTGATGTCGAATTTTGGTTCAATGTCACACATCATGTCCTTGCCGGTCGGACACAATTTCGGCCACACACCCTCGAGCAGAGCGAGGGGCAACGCAACTGTTTCTCCCAGCGACCATGTGGGGAAAGTATACAAAAGAATCACAATACTCAATCCTGTTACAGTGGGAAAAGAAAGGCTGGCTGCAGGAATCAAACCTGCAACCTTCTGATGACACTTGAAAATCTGTGGACATGAAGGTAACCACTGAGCTAATCAACCATCCTCACTTATGGTAAGTGACCACTCCACATGGCTTCACTTTTCACAACGCAAGAGAGATTATTTTGATGTACACTGCTCAACAAGATTCCGTGTTCAATACACTATTTATCTTGGCCGACCTTTAGCTTAATAGTTTTTTTCGGGAAGGGTACCAAATTGTAGCACTTGAAGAGCTCTACAACATTCCTTAAATAACCTTAATGATCTGATCACTGGTTGGACCAGAAAAGGCAAAAACTCGCTGAGATGCGGCGGTTTTGGGGATTTTGAAAAATTTCAAACCACATCTTGTGGGGTATGAAATTGAAGCCCTTGAAGAGCTCTACAAGATTCTTTAAGTCAATCATTGTTAGGCCCCCAAAAAGGAAAACGATTTGCCAAGACATGTGATTTTGACACTTTGAAAATCTTGAAGTACCCCCTTGTGGGGTATCAAATTGTAGCCCTTGAGGAACTCTACAAGGATCACATGACTGATCACATCAACTCCCAAGCTAAAAATGGTAATAATCGACTGCTCCTGTAAAGTGTGGATATCTCCCCCAATTCTTATCTGTTTTGCTTGTTTGAAAGCGAAATTCTGGGTGCACAAAGCAATGGAAGCGAGTTTTGCTGTTGTTCAATGTGGATATTGTTATCCCGTGCAAAAAAGGGGTGGAAATTAGTGCAGACAGTATGCTACATGCCTGTGTTCCTTACCAGGGCTTTTGCCACTGTTGCAACGCAAAGCCAAGGGCTGGCTGGGGGTGCTGGGGCTGGGGCTGGGTCTGGGGCTGGGTCTGGCTGGGTCTGGCTGGAGCTGGGGCTGGCTGGGGGTGGGCCTGGGGCTGGGGCTGGCTCCTGGGATGGGGTCCCAGTGTTGGATGTAGCAGTAACCACTCAACCAGTCTAGTTGAGTGGTTAATGCTACATCCATCAAAATGCCAACCCCAGGTGACCATGTTTATGATTTCAATGGGCCCTACCACTGGCGCAAATCCCGGCATCTCTCGTAGTGAGAAAACGGTCATTCCGAGGGTGGTAACCCAGCTCATGGATTATGGCAGGGGAGAAACCAACGGATTCAAGTTTTTTCAAGTTGGAAAAAGAGAGAAAAAAAGGGAAAAGAGGGGAGAGTATCTAAGACATGCATAAATCCTCTGCATAAGATTTCTAAATTTAAATTAGCTGCAGTGCTCTCAACAGCATTTGCCATCTTGATTGGCTTATCCCGGTGCCGAGAGATCCAGGTTTTTAATGCTTATGGTGTCAGCCGATTTATCGGCTGAATTCACATAAGCCCCAGTGAACCATATTCAAGATTCCGAAAGGTATTGGGCCCCGGAAACAACCTCGTTTTCGACAGGGATCAGTTGAATTGCATCTGAAAACCCGCCTCACAAAGTTACAGCCAATTCTGGAGGGCCCAGACCACCTCTCGCACTGGCTCTTTCACATGAGTCTGAATGTAGCATGTTTAATCTTTTTCAATTCCGAAAGGAATCGGGCCCAGACACAACCTCCTTTTTGAGGAAGATACTTTGCATTGCAACTGGAAACCTGCCACATGGGTGTTTTCACATCAGTCCGAATTTAGCGAATCCAACAAGCATATTTGGAATTTAGTTTAGCTAATGCACTCCTATCATTCAGGAATCGCAGTACCACCCGTGCCGCATGTGTTCTTCAGGCCACAGATCCGAGTCTTGCAGAACACATGTTGCTGAGTGTGTATTCTGCGCTGCAGTGTGGTAAATATTCTGTGCAGCACTCAAGAATCGAGAAATTATTCCTCTGCACTCTCCAAATATGTCCAGTGTTCTACTTTCTCGATTCACGCCACACCGCCACGTAATTTTCGCATCATCAACTTCTCAATTGGGAAAATACATGTTCCAACTTGCAGATGTGCGGAGAATAGCCAGCGAGCTCTAGATAAATACGGTGGATACCCTTTATGCGGTGAGAATACAGTATCCATCCACCCATCCAAACCAAACACGGTTTTGTATCTCTGCAGCTGAAATCAGTGGGTTCATCAAGACCTCACCTGGGCCAGTAACGAGACGAAATGATGCTCCTACACAGTGCACACATCTATAACCACCGATGACAAGCAGGAATGAAGGGGACATGCTGCCACGGACAAAGAAGGGTGGCTCCTGCCTCCGCTCCAATGGCGTCATCACGCGCCGCTCCTTTTGCGCACCGCCCTAAGATGCGGGAGCACATCACCTGCTGCTTCCCGCTTTGGCGGTCGCTGCCTCACGCGCGCCACTCGAGCGTGTCTCTGCCTCGATGCCAGCAAGGAGAAGCTCATCGAAGAAGACACAGCCCTGCCCCCACGTTCCCTATCTGTCTTATCCCAGAACCTGGATCCAGGTTCTGTTTTTTTAAGCCTAAAGAAGTCTTTAAAAAAATGAGAACCTGGGTTTAATTAGGGCTTCGACCCGGCCGTCACCTGCCAAACTTAAATCACATTTTTCAAGGTATTCTTAACTTGATGACCTGCACTGAATAGTGTGTCTGGTAGCCCTTGGGGTGTAATTTATTGACGCCAAAGGTATTTTGGATTCAGTGCCAGCCGGATTCGCAATCTCGAAAACAACGGGTCGACCGTTTTTCACGCCGGGTTCCAAATCGGGCAAAATTTCGCCATTTTTTGCCCTTGTTCATCCGCATTTGTCCACACATGTGTCAGAATCGTGCGCTAATCTGAGGAAATGATCCGTGCGCATCGTTTGGGCCTGAAATCGACCCCAATATGATATTTTTCACCGAGTTATGGTCAAAGACGGGTCACGCGACGGGTGTAAACCCGTCGCCGGCCGGGTCGAAGCCCTAGGTTTAATAGAGAACCTGGGTTTAGTACAGAACCTGGGTAAGAACCTGGGTTTTTAGCACAGAACCTGGGTATGATATCTATGTTACACCCAGGATGGGGGGGGGCATCGAGCACACTGAAGGTGTCAATGGCAGCGACTTGCCACATGCGAGGAAAGACTTGCAAGGGTGAAAAACCCACACAGCCAAAAGTGGGCCATGAAAGGACGACATGGATGGGATGGCCCCCCCATCCTGGGTGTAATAGAGATAGGTCGGAATGCACTGCCACATCGGATTCAGAGCTCTGAATCCCATGGAAGATATATAGGGCCGTGCTGATATTTCTGTGTACGCCTTCCCGTCACACCACATCTGTCACGCTCGCATTCAGAATTGATGTCATCCTCTCGCATATTTTCTTCAGGCACGTATGTATTGCAGTCTTTTGATTCAAGGTTCCGATAGCTCTATTGCAGGCACGCTCAATCTTTTGTCATACTTGCGGTCCCACGAACACATACGTTGACGTATCGATGTGGCTCCTCGCCAAAACACTTCATTTAACTCAGTGTGCGTCCGCATCGTCGGCAAAGTGGTCCAACTAGAGTCCTTGCGAGCGCGTGGTTTAGTACGCCGCCTCCCTTATTCTTATGTGCTTTTCTCTGACGCGCAGTGCGGGACGATATTGAAGTTGAGCAACGGCCGCGGCATTATCTCCACCCCACTCCGAGTTTTCCAAAACTAGCAGAATGGATGGCTTGGAGTTTAGGGAGTGGTTCGTAGTATGTACCCTGTCCCTAGATTCTACATTGTTGTACTCAGACACTGAATCCTCGCCCACCCAACATGACACCAGTAATAACTCTGCCAGCGTCTGCCGGACTTAAGCTACACGTTTGGATTCGATTTCCCATGAAGCATTTCTGGTGAGCCCACCTTACGGGGAACTCTTCCCTCGGCCTACGACACTGGTTACATTATATTTCTGCACCCAGCGGTGGACAACACATAGCACCACTGCACAAGTTCAATGGGGACTTTATGCGCGGGGGCCGACGCTCTGGCATGTTGTTCTCCATTCCCTCTTTACTAACACAAAGATTACCAGGTTCTGACCCGGGACCGATTACAGCATTTTATTCCCTTCCTTCACTCGACCTCTGCCCGGACTACCGACCCATCTAGAGAACCTACAGGCCGGGCACATTACCCTGCAACAACGCCAGACTGTCAGATCTAATTATCTGGCAGGTTTTCGTTGTCCATTAGGACACCGTCCCATGTGCGTAGGACTTTCCTTACAGAGTTGAAACCCGGATGCGAAAAATTTAAAGCTCGACCGTTTTTCCCGATGGCATAACAGAATCTGTCCCTCAAAAGTTGGTGTATACAAAATTATCATCATGTAGTGTACGTCCAAATATTTTGGGAATTTCCAGGGCTGTCGTCGTGAGGTAGGATCCGATTGCTTTTCCAGGCCTAGGTAATATCGGCCCGCTCTCATCGATTTGCGCACGCCAAGCCAGCCATCAGATGGCTCCAATGGCTGTTGCGCAACCTGTCTATTGACTACGTGATGTAAGCCAAGCTCCGTACATGTAGTCAATACTGAAAGGCGAACTGAAGGTCACACTTTAGGTCACCCCGAAATTTTTCCTGTTCGTTATAGAACTGGGGGTCAGTTGTAATACGTCTCATAGAAATTATTACACTACATTTTGTTAATATCGCAGAGAATGGGCCCCCAAGTTCTTGGTGCCTGCTGCGGTGTAGTTTCAATGGCTGTTCACACTTTGATGATTCTGCTAGTGTTTCGAGCGTGCAAAGTTACAAGGTGTTCGCAAGACTACTGTTGCTAACAAGCAACGTATATGAGCAACTGTTTGGACAAAAGGATACCTATGGGAGGTGCGTGTTTGAAAAAATATTACAGAGTATCTTTCAACCGTCCTACCCCAGGACTTCTCATACACGGATACCAGTGGTATCAACGGCGATCAACTGTCCAGCCTGTGTTGTCACATACAACGTATGCTGCTGAGCAACCCCACCCCGCCCAAACGCAGCCGAAGTCGGGCTATCGAACTCGACGGGATTCCCCGGCGCATTGAGCTGCCCGAGCATCCCGTTCTCCTGGGCAAGCGGGAAGAATAACGCGAGCGTGTCTGGAATTGTCGCCGCCCACACGCGCCCCGCTGCATCAAACACAAAGTCGTCGAATTCGTCCGTCCCATTCGCGGATCCGAGCACCTGAATGGGCCCGGCTTGCGCGACATTTCCGCCACGCACTGATATCGGAACCCGCGAGAACGTCTTCTTCTGCGAGTTGGTGAAATACAGATCACCGCCGCGTACGTGGAGGCCGTTGATGCCGAACGCAGGCGCGGGTGCGCCGGGCGCGAACGCATCGTCTTGAGCTGCGTTGCGCACAACACCCGTCCGCAGATTGATTTGCCATACTCGTCCCGCAGCGGTGTCCGCGCCGAGGATGCGGTCAGGCTCCCCCGGAATGGCGCTGAGCCCGTCCAGGAACATGCCATCGGGGACGTCTGCAGCCTTGTTGACCACAGGCGGACCACCCGAGCTCAGATCCACGCGCCAGATGGCGATAGTGCCGGGGATAGCACTAATTGTCGTGACATTGAGCACAAAGGCGATGATTCCGTAAACGTCGGGCTGGACCTCAGCAATGCCGAAGAGAGTAACATTTGGGAAGGTGTGGATTTCGTCGAAAGTCGGGTTCTCAACGGTGGGGTCGAGCATATGGAGCGTCGAGGACTCCGGAGAGGTAATTAGAAGTTTCCCGTTTGGTCGCACGGCAAGGTTCTCGAGGAATAGCCCAGTAGGTGATTGGAGTACGAGTCTCGTGGGGAACGTGAACGACGCAGCCGCACAGACGACGAGGGAGAGGAGTAGAGGGAACAACATTACTCTGAACAAGTATCAAGTAGCTGGCAAGGCGTAGCAGGGTTCTTCACTAGTCTGTCCGTCGCGTATATATTTGTACCTGCGGCGTGGAGATCTTCCATACGAGCTGAGCGTTAGCTTCGGAGGCGCTGAGTAATCGTATTCCCAGTTCTCCTGCTCTTGAATGTTGTTAAGGCGGTTGCAAGAGCCTGAGGTTGGAATTGAACATTAGAACCAGACGAGTATCAGACACAATTCTCGCTGCACAGTGAAATGATACTATCAGTCCTCCGGACAGCCCGCCGAAATGCAGATGGTATTTTTGATACGGCAGGTATGACGGCGAACAGAGATTCTTTCCACCACACCACCGCACTGGCGCGGAAGATCGGGCTCCAGAGCCTTTAAAGTGACCGAGGATGAGATTGGAAGCAATGGAGTCAGGAGTACGAGGGGCAGAAAGTAGCAGCCGCTACCCAGGAGTGCAAGCGGCGGTGAAAAAGCTCAAACGAAAGAGCTTTTGGAAGAATATCACAGCAAGGGTTTCATGAGGATCTGTGCAGGAGGGCGACTCCGACAGCCACAGCAGCTGAGAGCAAGAACCATGGCGTGAGATGTTTCGTCAGCCACGCACTCAGGGGCATCCCGATGATCTCCGACGCATTTTCCGGATAGGGCACTGTCCGGAAATCACCGAGGTCAAGTGACGTCGCTTGTGGCGGCTCTCCATCGCGTCTCGCCACTGGGTCTCCTCTCTGTATGGACGCGTTCTCGGGCGAAATGTTGGACGGCCAAGAAGAGTACGAAATCATAAAGTACTTGCTTCGCTGTTAACTTCAAGCTTTGCATCTGCGCTAACGAGCCATAGAGCGATTAAATTAAGTCTTCGAGACGAGTGGAACTATCTTGCCCGCGGATCGCACGCTTCGACATCCTCCATGATGGCGGGGTCTTGTATCTCGTCCTCCGCATCTACACGCCCGAAGCGCCCACTGGATTCGAGCGCCGACTCGGTGCAAGAAAAAAAGAAGTGCAAGCTAGATTTGCACATGGAGGCACTGAAGTGTACGTCAGATCATTCGCTGGATGGTCTCTGCTGACAGGTATCCAGGAAAAAATTCACAGCATCATGGCAGAGTATGACAGAAGCAACGCAGCTCCACCACCGTTGCCCATGAAATACGCCAGCGGGGCACTTCGGCTCACTCGCACGCCGGGAAGACAGCATGCTCCCAACGCTATATCACTCGACGATCTCCTTCATCCCCGAGACCTCAGCTCCGCTCTAGTCTACAGTTTTTTCATCGAAGACCCTTATTTGTTCGACGTAAGACCCTTTCTTTCTTTGCTCTGTCGCTACTCTAATCTAACCTGTGCCCAGTTCTTCCCATTACACAGCCATTGTTTTTCTGGGCCAGAACAGCAAGGGAAAAAAAATAGGCATAGTCCCTTGATGTTATATACTGTTCTGACCGGAATTTCGACACCATTCTGGCCGTCAATAGCAGATATTTTCCAATCAACACCTCGGCACCAGAGCACCACTTTCTTTTACTCGTTTCAGCCATTAAAGAAAGGAATCTTGAAAGGAATGGTCTTTAATTCTGTCTGTGAATTAGCCCAATATTTCTGTGAAAAAATGCCCAATTGCTAAGCTTCTACGCTGACGTGACCATGTAGAATGCATGTGGGTTTCGTTCGGGTACGGGAGAAATTCTTGACGCCTGGGGCGGCAGGAATAACCGGCAGATGTCTTCACCAAGGCCGAGGGATTGGCGGTATGACTGATACCCGCCATCCGTATAAGAGTTAGCCAGAGGGCGAAGGATCCAGAATGAAATTACTCAGCTTCAAAGAGCCCAGGGCGGGCAGGGAAAAAGAATGGAAGGAGGCCGCGGGATGGCACGGCCGAGGATGTCTGACGAGCGCGATGGTGGCGAGGAAGAGGAAAGATCTGCTCACGTCAGCAGATCATCAATCATAAACATCATTCTGGGCCCAACGATCATGCCTCACGAGGACACAGAAACTCATTTATGAGCTTCTACGCTGACATGACCATGTAGAATGAATGTGGGTTTCGTTCGGGTATGGGAGAAATTCTTGACCCCTGGGGCAGCAGGAATAACCGGCAGATGTCTTCACCAAGGCCGAGGGATTGGCGGTATGACTGATACCCATACCCTAGGAGTGCAAGCGACGCAGCTGGCATGCCGCTATCGAGCCCGAAGCCGATATTCCCCAATCCTTATTATCCCGCAAGGGGGGGGGGGGGGGGCTTACTCCACTTGCACGTGCCATGGCACCCTTCGGCATGCCAACAGATATGCCGCCGACGAACCTTTTCTCGGCTCGCAGCACCCCTGCACACTCGCCGGTTCCTGAGATATGGGGGGGTCTTTCTGTGGGAAACCACCCCAAAAGCGGTAATGAGGCCCATATCTCTTGCACCTCTTGCAGGTTCATGGCACGCATCGGCACCCCACATCTCACATGCTAATGGAACCTGCTGCGAGGTGGAACCTAATTTTTGGGGATCTTGCTGGGGGTGATCTGGAATATAGGGTGATTTTTGTGATTTTTGGCAGGAGGCAGCCTATCTTTTGCACCCCTTCAGGGATCATGGTGCACTAGTGCACCCGGGTAGTGGCAGTGCTGTAGTGTAGACAGTTGTTGCGCAGGCAGACACAATCATTGCTTGCTGTTGACCATCGCGCGGCTCTCGGCGTGTCCGTCTGGACGACGGTCTGGCCCTTGCCAAATTGCACGTCTCCAATGGCACACATTGGCACCCCATATCTGACAGGTATTCTAAGCCCACTGTGGGGTACAGTTGAATTTTCCTGGGTGCTGGTGGGGGTGATCTGGAATAGGGTGATTTTCTGTTTGTTTTTTTTGGCAGGGGGCCACCTATCTTTTGCACCCCTTGAGGGATCATGGCAGACATTGGCGCCCCACAACTAATAGGTATTCTAAGGCCACTGGCAGGGCCAAAGTATTTTATTTGTGGGCTGGGGTGGTACAGGAGAATATATGAGTGATTTCCATTTTGGGCCAGCATCCAGCAGACACCCACATCTTTTGCACCCCTTGGTGGTTCATGGCAAAAACATGCAATGAAGGGTTTATACATGCATTTTAGGCTTTGCAAGTTGTTGTGTGAAGCGTCCCACCCGGTTTCGGGAGTACCATAACGGGACACATAATCAGGGTACCAATGTGTTTTGAAAGTCTTTGGGTTCACGGCGATTTTTTTCTCCTTTTATTCTGAAACGGATTTTGGGGCAGGGGATCACTATCGAGGAGTGAGATGGAAAGAACTGTATCCAAAATGACCCCTCAGAAAGATTTAGCCGAATTCCGTATGCCAGGCTCCCACAGCACTTTATTTCCAAAGGGTTTGGTTTCACCACGATTTTTTTCTCCTTTTAAGACAGGACCTGGGTGAGAACCTAGGTTTAGCACTAACACATTGGCACCCCACAACTAATAGGTATTCTAAGGCTATTAGCAGGGTCAAAGTATTTTATTTGTGGGCTGGGGTGGTACAGTAGAATATATGAATGATTTCCATTTTGGGCCAGCATCCAGCAGACACACCCATATCCTTTGCACCCCTTGGTGGTTCATGGCACACATTGGCACCCCACAACTGAGAGGTATTCTAAGGCTACTAGCAGGGTCAAATTATTTTATTTGTGGGTTGGGGTGGTACAGGAGAATATATGTATGAGTGATTTCCATTTTGGGCCAGCATCCAGCAGACACACCCATATCTTTTGCACCCCTTGATGGTTCATGGCACACATTGGCACCCCACAACTGAGATGTATTCTAAGGCTATTTCCACGTTCAAACTAATTTATTTAGGGATTGGGGTGGTAGAATAGAACATATGAGTGATTTCTTTTTTTCAGCCAGCATTCACCCAAGTCAGCCTATCTTTCGCACCCCTGGGTGGTTCATGGCACACATTGGCACCCCATATCTGAGAGGTATTTTAAAGCGACTGGGAGGGTCAAAGTATTTTATTTGGGGACTGGGGTGGTACAGCAGAATATATGAGTGATTTCCACTCTGAGTCAGCATCCACCCAAGTCAGCCTATGTTTTGCACCCCTTGGCATCCTAGGTAGTATGAGGGTCTGGGGGGGGCTCTTTCCCCATGTCGTCACCTTCTCCAATTGCAATGATTTTTTTTTTGGAGATGGTCTCTGACCCAAGAAAAGTGCTCTGCCAAAAGTGGTAAGCAGGGTAAGGTCACATGGTCATCCTACTAAGAAAATAAATAACCTACAAAACCTCAAGGATGTATAAACCCTTCATTGTATGTTTTTAAACGGACCATGCCTCTTCACTTGCAAAAGCCTTGCAACTAGGAAAAATCTCGCAATCTGCCATCAATACGTGGACCACGCCCTGAGCGTATGGACCCCTGACTTGGTGCAAGCCAAGAAAAGATTCGCAACATTGAAAAACCCCCCACAGCCAAAATTGGGCCACAAACGGTCATGGCCAATAGGATGCCCCCCCCCCCCCCCCCCCCCCCATCCTACTTATAATAGAGATAGGGCTACCGTTCGCAAAAAAAAAAAGGAGAATTCTATTTTTAGAATCCCTAGGGGGGCCTGGGGAAGGTATAAAATAGGTAGGAAGTGCGTTAATTGGACTTGTTCTGGTTGTGTGAGACCTCACCACTGATCCAGGGCTATATCATTCCCAAAGGTGCCACTATCTTTGCAAACGTTCATGACATTCACTCAAGCACTAGCACTCAATGACAACCCTGAGATTGTATTCTCCTGATTGGGATTTTTAAGGCAAATCGGGCCATAGAGCTTAGACTGAGTGTCTCAGGAACTACTGCGCTCCACTGGAACACCGAAACACTCGACACGCTCTTCATATAAACTTCAAACTACAAAACACACACATTTACAAACAAAGTACAAAACCAAATATACACCGAAGAGGCAACCATCGTTGAAAGATATGTTCTGGATATTCTACTATTGGCAACTACTTGAAGTGCCACTGAACCGGAATTACTCCAAGGTCGAGGTCCGCAAGAGCCGCGAATGCGCCCTGTGAGAGATCGATGCCTTCGGTTCCACAGCCGGGGCAGAGGTCGCCAATGGTGACATCGATGTGCTTGCCATTGTCTGGAATGGTAAGATTCTACTTAAAATTTTATATAAAGAAACACCAACACTCGACATCAAGATGCTGCCAGCAATGCGCGCCATCATGGTAGTGCACCGAAGACAAGGCAACGATGAAGTCCGAGTTCTGCATAGGAGCACCGCAGCTCCATCTTGGCCGTTGGGCTCGTACCAGGTGGCTGATCGAGACAGGTCAGTCGGCGAGACAGGTCAGTCGGTAGTCGAGAAACAGGTGCAACAATTCTGACCGTCTCTGGAAAATATGGTGGTTCTAGCATTGAGGTCCGCCTCTGCAGAGGTGACCGGAGTGGCCTTCACACCAACCGCAAGGCAGGCAGCCAGAAGAGAGAGGAAGGAAGCAGAGAAGTGCATGGGTAAGTAGGCGGGAGTCGCCAGCCTGAAGCCAGCAGCAGAAGGTGAAGCATCTTTTATACCTACGAGGTCTCCTCCATTCGTATGATGAATCCGCACAGTTGAATTATTGGGTGCGATGGTTACTCAAAGTCGGAGATACATCTCCCCGTAGGTATGCCTAACACCCACAATGACTCAACATGTCGACCGACGTGAACGGATTGGCCTGAGGTCGAGAACGAAGGAGACACCGTATGCTGTCAACAACACCTAGTCTCGGACCAAACTCTCATGGCATCCCAAAATGAAACCCTGCCATGAGATCCCTTTGGGTTGCCATGAGAGTTTGGTCCGAGACTAAACAACACCGCCGACAGAAGAATATACATTTGCCATGAAGTACATGGGTGTGGCGAAGTAGGAGCGGAATCACAGAGCAAGTGGACGGCCACCCGCGGAGTAAAATGCGGAAGGCATTCACCAAACGTGGCAGAATTATCTACCAAACACCTTTCAACCCATACACGAGCGAGCGTACCATACACGAGCGAGCGTACCAACGTGCTAGCTGACGCCAAGCGCACGTGGGGTGCTGTGAATTGAGTACCGAGTGGTCGGACTTCAGATGAATGAATGCAAGCGAGTTCACGGAGTCGAGAAAATGACTTGTACCTTCATCTCAAACGGCAGCCCATTATCTGCTGAAATCCGGGAAGTATCCACGTACAAATTCTTTTCTGAATACAATGGTTCATGCCCAACGACAAAACTCCCAAACTCTCGGGCCAGTAATTATAGAGGAGAAATGGCGTACAGTTGGATGGCTCATAATGCATAAGCTCATAATGCATACCTGCCAAATTTTCTCATAACGCATCGGATTTTGGATCCACCAAAATGCATTTTACCACTGTACAAGCAAGGTCATAATGCATAAATGGTCATAATGCATAGACTTGGGTCAAATCCTGCTCAATTTGGCAGGGAACCGACCTTATGCATTATGAGCCATCCAACTGTATATTCATATTGTAATCGCAGCTATTTATTTTCGGCCCAGTCGAAGTCCGAAACCATTCGCATCCTCCACACGCCTCGAGTCATTAATATACATGCATGTGTTTGTTCATCCACACCGAACGCCTCGCAGCAAATTGGCCCGAATCAGGCAGCAGCAATTTGAGGCTTTTCTGCGCTCACTCGTTCCTCACTTGCCTTCTCGCTATGCGGACGCCCGCTATTCGACAGCACGCCCTTGTCGTCATCAATGAACGCGTTGTCCCCCGCACCACGCTCGTCAAAGGCCACACGGTGCTTCTCGAAGTGTGAGGAGTGGTTTCTGAGTGAATAGGGTGAGAGGATTAGTCTTGATAGCGAGGACGACCAACGAGGAAGAAAAGACGTACTCAGCCGGCCCAATAATCGTTATCAGAATCACAAACGCTGCCACTGCACCAATTAGGATGCCTTGCACCTTCCCGTAGTCGGGGACGACTTTGCCGTTCACGACCGTCTTCAGGTGGTCGCCGCTGGCTATGCGAGATGAATTGTGAGGAGCCGGCGCACAGCAGAACGGTGGACAACAGATGACGATACTCACTGGCTTCAATCTGCGCTGCCGCCGAAGCGATCATGTTCCCTATCTGGTACGCCACACCAGGGAACGTTGCGCGGAACGCGGGCGGAGCCATTTCGGTGAGGTGGATGGGGATCTACCGCTGGCCGTTAGCGCAAGAGTAAGGTCATGGGGGATCGACAAAGAAGGTCAAAAATGACATGGGAAGACAGCGTCGCATAAGGGCGTCTGCTAAGCCGAAGGAAAAGGGGGAAGTATGCTTCCCAGAGCTACAAGGTAACCAAATCAAAGACACTTACAACTCCCCACGCACCCTGCACACCAAACTGTATCCAAAACGCGCCTGCCGCTAGTGCAGCGAAACCGTTGGGTAAGATCCATAGCGGAATGAATGCCCCGGTCAGGATCTCGCAGAGCCTGCAACGGAAGAGATGTCAGCATAAGAGTTGTATACTAAAGAGGCCGAGGGAAGTGGGAGATAATACAGCAGACGGCAGGGCGCAGCGCAGACGGCCACGAACCGGACCGCAAAAACGGAAACAAAAATTTACAGAGCATAGGTTCTGTAGACGCAATTTAAATCAAGGTGATATCACCAGAGACGGGGAAAGTAAAGTGAGAATAGAAAATAACTCACACAATAGTTATCCTCCTTCCCAAGAACTGCGAGGCCCACCCGGCGACGGCGCCACCTGAAATGGCACCCTGTAGGAAGGAACATCTACTCAGTCAGAGGTATTTCGGGCCGATGGAGGGAAAAATGAATAAAACAGGGTCGAATAAAGTAAGAGAGAGAAAAGTCCAGGGTCAAGACGACAAGCGGCCATCGTTCCGGCGAAAGAACGAAAGTAAGAGAACAAAGTAAGAAGTGTCCACGCACGCAGTTGCCAATGATTGTCGCGACCACGGACGCATGCGTGCTGAGACCCTTATTCTCCTGCACGTATGTCGGGTACAGATCTTGCGAGCCATGCGCGAGGAAGTTGAAGCCTAAAGGGGGGGCGTCAGTAGATAACCTTGATGAAAGGAGCGACGAGTGGACGGAGGGTTTATTTTGCCTACCTGTAAGTAACAACACCGCGTATATGCACAACATCCAGTGCTTCTTCAGCATCGCGTTTGTCTCGCGGATGAATACGCGCGTTTTGTGTGCCTCGGAAACAGTACCGTGAGCCTCGGCCGCGCGGCGAGCCTGCGGCGAAATTCAGTGAGCATTCTGACTATTGTGCGAGCAAAAGTATGAGGAATCGCAGAGGAGAGAGGGGATGAGCCAAGGAAAGCGAGCGCCGGTGTAGGTTGACTGTATGAGGGAAGGGGAAAGGACTCCAAATGCGGAGTGAAGGCCAGAGAGGGAGAGAAAAACAGGGACGAGGACGCACCTTCAAGAATGCCTCGCTCTCCGGTAACAACGACCTTAGAAACGCGCCAAAGACGCTAATTCCCGAGGCAGTCCAGAAAAGCGCACGCCAGCCGGGGGCAACCTCCGGCACGAGCTTAAGCGAGATGAGCGCGGCGAGCTTGGAAGGACGGGCACGTTAGCATAGAAGACGCCTAGAAGACATTGGATGCATAGCAGACGTACCAGATTCCCAAACGCATACCCTTCCTGAAGGATGCCACTCGCGAAGCCGCGTAGCTCGACGGGGAGGTTCTCGAGCGAGGTAGACGTGGCAAGGCCCCAGATGCCACCCATGCCGATGCCTGCATGGTCTTTTATTAGCCAGTGTTCATGCAAGTATATAAGCATAATTGAGGGGAGAGAGTGATGCACCGAACAAAGACCTAAGCGCGAGGAATTGGCGGAACGTCTGCACAAAGCCGGCGCCGAGTTCGAGGACTGCGACGAGCAGCAGGTTGAATACCAGAGGCCACTTGCGCCCGAAGCGGTCGCTGAAGATCCCGAACAGTACCGCGCCGACGGAACGGAAGAGCAGCGTCAGAGTTATCGCTTGTGTCTGCGCGCGCATCCCAGTCAGACGGTGTCTACGCTCGAAAAGAGGAAGGCGCAGGATACACACAATCGTACTGGTCGGTTTATTGAACTGCTTGCTGAGCGCGGGCACGCTGACACTAACACTGAAAAAGTCGAGCGCGTCGCACGTCCACGCGAGCCAGCCGACCCCGAAGAATGCCCACTGCAGCCATGTCAGCTCCCATAGCATCTTCAGAAGAGGCTGCCGCCGCTTCTCTGGTGGAGGCGCGAGGCGCATCGGTGCAAAGAATATTGTCTTCATCTTGATTTATTAGGGCGCTCTCCGACACATCGTACGTTTATAAGAGTCAAGACCCTGGGCCGGCTATGTGCTATACAACATCGATCGATCCCCCAAATGGAAAGAAGCTTCACGTTAAGCCACAGCTTTCAAGGTGTAGAAAATGAGGATCAGACTCCCAGGCCATTGTAGGTTTAAGAACACAGCACGTCAGAGGTTTAATAACACAGCCTTTCATAGGTTCAATCCTGTCGTATACAGCACTTTTATTCGAAATGTCCAAACCAAGCCTTCTGGTCAGCTGTAAACCAATAGCTGTATCGAAATCAGCCGTGAACACGAATAGAAGACTGTAACATAAGATTGGTATCACACAGACAGAAGAGCATGGCGGTTCAGATACACAGCAAAAAAGGAGAGTGGGATTTTCCTTTCACCGGGCTCGGGCAGAAGGTCCTGCAGACTCCTGACAGTCTTGGCTAACACACGAGGAGATTCCATCTGTACTTTTGGCGGAAGCAATATGGTATACGACGCCATTCCGACGGAATTCGCGGATAAATCGTCGTCGAGTGGTGCGGGATAATATAGCTCTTCGTCACCACTGGCATGGTATAATGGACTGGATATTGTGTAGCTCTCCGGCGAGGAGGGGCTGTTGTCTTCCTCGAGGATGGGCAAGTCATTTTCACAGCCACGGGCACCGGACCGTGAATGGCCTTCGCTCATGCCCTGGGCAATAAGAAAGCCCTTGATTTTGTCGCGCATCTCGGGTACATTCTACATAGACAAAGGTTGAGATAACATTCCACGACGCGACGACAAGACCTACACGAGCCTCGTCGAGGGAAAGCGATAACGTTGGTGTTGGGGGGCTCTCTGACAAGGACAGGGTGTTATTTTTGCGGCGTAAGGTGGGCAAGTCATGTTCGGAAGGAATTTTGATCATGTCCTGGGCAGCGAGAAAGCCCCTGATTTTGTCCCGCATCTCGGAGACATTCCGACTCTCCTATAAAGACGAGGAGGTTGAAATGGTAGTCCACGAGGCAGCGAAAAGACCTACGCGAAGCCACTCTGGACGCTTTGTACCGAAACCAAGGCACTGGAGACGCAGACGGACGCATGTCTCGCAGTGAGGTGGTGTTTCGTCACATCTCTGGGGCTTAAGTGGTAAGAGAAGACCCTGGTGAAAAGCCGAAAGCGAAGCAGGTGAACCTTCCTGCGTATGCTGCACGTGTGGTAGTACGAAATGGCGCGGAACGGCGCTTTTCGATTTAGGCGTCGCCTGATTCTGTGACTGGGGTGCTGCGGTCATTAATGGCTGGTGTATGCAAGTATTTATGCGAGAGGTGCCGGGAGGACTGGGAAGTGTGCTCGTTATATGTACATTTGGAAACGTGGAAGGCTGTTAGTGCCACGCTGTCACTTCGGGTGCCCTGAACGCTAATCTACATTCCCAGAATTAACAGCCTATCTCCTCGTGGTTGGCCCATGTTCTTAACTTCCATCTGTACGGCCTCTTCAGTGCCACGCTACATCCATTTTGCCTAATTACACTTCGGGCGGTGTGACACATTCTAGATGTCTGCTTCCATGTACGGTGTCACACTAGACACATTCCATATCAATTTGCTCTTTTACAGCCGTTCTCGAAACTGATCAGTGTTTATTTGGGCACTTCCCAAAATGGACACTTCAGACTTCTTCAGAGAAAAAAAGCAAGTGCACATGCTCGATTGCGGATTTAAATGAACTGAACTGGCGATCTCCACATCGTTTTGGGGGCGTAGAGAGTCAAACAAGTGGTTCGGATCAATCAGATCAGTCCGATCAATCAGACACGGCTTTACTTGCCGAGTGTTGGCTTTAAAATGCTCCTTCAAGTCATCGCAGAAGAGCTCACCGGAAAGGATCTTGGGAGGCCAGAATCGTCGCTGGGAGTTCAAACCTCCTTTTGGGAACTGGGGGGGAAAATGCGTCAATGTCATTAAGGCTCATTATAATAGATAGGTTGCGCAAAAGCACGAGCCGCATGCGGCTTTCGTGCATTGTATAATGCCGCGGCATTTTTTTTCGCTATTGTTGGTTCTTGTTTTTCGAAGTCCCATTCAATGCCTCCTAAATCTCATATTCCACTCTCTCGAGAGTTATGTTTTGGATGTGCACCGTGGGAAGCCGTATGGCTGTAATACCGTAAAATAATCATTTTTTGCACACCCCCAGGTTTGGAATATAAAATAGATAGGTTGTGCAAAAGCCGCACGAGACGCATGCGGCATTTTGTCCATTGTGCAATGCTGCAGCTTTTTCTTAGCTGTTCTTGGTTCTTGTCTCTCGAAGTACCATTCAATACCTCCTAAATCTCATATTCCGCTCTCGAGAGTGTTAGAGGCCGAGTCTCACTGTCAGACGGCCAACAATGGGAGTGGCTGAGTATCACTCCCACCCTTCTCTAGTCTCTCCTAGACAGACACAGGCAACCTTGTACCTTTGAACCTTCTCGTCATTCCTCCTACAATTCTTTCCGCAAGTTAGAGAACACTCCTGGCACCAAATACTTACTATATCCTCGACTCGGACGCCGGTGTTGTTACGTTACTCCATCTGCTATGGGATCCTGGTGCTGTGCGAGGAATGGAAAATTTAGTGGGATATGTAAGACTTCAAGGACGACGGCCTATTTTAGGTCCTGCTATTAATCCGTCACGCCCACAAAAAGCCTTTTTGGTGGGGCCTGAGAAGTAGGCTACACGCTCATTTCCAGATTGTCCGCACTGCCCTGGGCCTTTGGATCCGCAAATTCTACCCAAAATGGATGATTAGTACTGCAGTTTCTGAGCTGGGACAGCCCGAGTGCGTTCTTGTACCTGTCAGTGTGTAGCCCGCGTGACTGCTGGCTTGCTGCACGGTGATTGTATGTGCAGCGTTGCAGCAGCCGCGAGGCATCAATGCTTGCACTTGGAGAGTGGGTCGAGCTGTGCAGCTGCTGTGAAGCACCGCAGCTGTGGAGGTTTTAACTTCCATGTGTGGATAGAAATGGCGGTGTGGACGCTGGCAGACATTACAGCACATTTTGTCGACTGCCGGCAGTTGATGGACATGCACAGTAATAGATGTAAAATCGGTGAGCGCCAGCATGAATCTGTAGTGGATTCAGTGTTGAGTCTGTAGGAGTCTGTAGTGGATTGGTAGAGCTCCAATCATTCCGGAAAGTATAAAGGACAGGTGGCGTTGTGGACGATGGAGGCAGCACACAAAGCAAAGGGCCACAACCTCGCAATATCCCAAGCTAGAATGAAGCAGAGTGCTACCAACTCCGAAATATGACTGTCTATGAAGTAGCAGTTAATTGAAAATTTCAGAGATAATTTTCCCAACTTTCTTGTTCAATGTTGAACCACCCAATGAGTTTCAGTCCTCCCCTTGCTACTTACGATGCAATATATATGTTATTGACTATGCATGTTTCAACTCTCGCCAATGAATCCTTTTGAACCATTTTCAATGTGGGCATCCTCACATAGGATTGACATTTTCGATTATTTGCTGTTCAACCTCCTGGACATCGAGATAAAAATACTTCTTTGAAACGAGAAGGACCGTTTAATATGCCATAATTTTTTCATCTCAAGGCACACACCTTCCTGGCCTTTGAACAGTTGATTTTCATTTCATGTCTCACCGTAAAAGATGTTTTAATTATGTTTTTCTGATGTTCCACAACTCCTCGAACATATGGATAGGCCTCCAGTGGCTCCACGCAATCCTCTATGTATCAGATTCGCGGGAATTCGAACGGCGGACAGGGGGTGGCGTCCCGAATGGGGAAAGATCTGATGGGAGTTCTACCAATCCACTCAACACTGTGCATGGAGTAACCCTGGGCTCAGATGCCACTGCCAACGTCGCCAAGGTAATTAAATCCTTGTCATCGCCTCAAGAGCTGTCGAATGCCTGGCTCATAAGGCGAGTTGCCATGTAAGTCTCGTTTCTTCCCTTCACGGTCCATTCGATGCCAACTACGTGTATTACCTCACACCTTGAAGTCACCGGGAGAAATGATCCGCTATTCCATCCCGTCAGCCACTCCGTTTCCGGCGTTAATGCTGCGGCCCACGACGCGGAGTTGGAGAAACCCAGTTCGTATTCCAGGCAGGCTCGAGGTGCAGGTACCGAGTTCATGTTCTTCGCCAGGAGACCAGGCTACCGGCTTCAATAAAGCCACCCGCCGCCAGGACAGCACACTGTACAAGGACGCAACGGCCGTACAAGATCCCGATCCTGACCACCTTTTCAGCAAATCGGTTGTGGCGGTTTCCAAGTTCGAGGAGAATTCGGGGGTCATCATGAAGGGGCTGGACGCGGTTCAACGGCTCCACCCATTTGTCGGGCGTGAGTAGCCGAATCCTGATACTCGAAATTGCAACTGATAACCGCGCTCAGTTGTTGTTTCTGCGTTCCAGGCCGCGATTCAGCTGGAGCTTACGCGGCGGGAGAATGATAGGAAAACCATGGCGTTGAAAGCCGACATGATGAACATGATGGCGATCCTTTTGGAGTACGTCCTTCCCCGCCCTTCATCTTCACAATGCCTAAGCATCCCACCTTTAGTTTAAGGAACATAGACGATACTCAGCAACTAGATCCCGAAGGTACGACGCTCCAAGAGCGTGTGCGGCGCATTGTGCAAGACGCTGAACGAGATATACGCGACTGCAGGTAGTAGATATTCTGCGTCGCCTTCCCATCCCATGATTGAACTTGAACTTCGCAGTGCAACTTGCGAGACATACGTCAAGAAGAAGTTCGTCGGTAGGTGACACCCTCGTCTGCGTTTCAGCAATGCTTGAGCGTCTGCTACGTCTGTTTAGTCCGACTCTTCGATGGTCTTCGCTGGGAAGCGCGTCTAGCAGTATTTTCGGATACCTTTGCGAAGCGCAAAGCCGAGTTTTCCCTTGCCCTGTCAATTCACACCGCGCAAGGAGTCCATGATGTTCAACACAGCCTCGTCGACATTGAGGCCGGTGTCAAGACTGGAAGCGATAGCGCCGCCATGCTTCTTCTTTTCCACGAGCTCGAGTCTCCCGCAGAACGCGAACTGCGGAAGTGGATTACTGACAAAGGTGGCCCTAACGCCGTGTCAGGCAATGAAAAGGCACGTTCACTTTCAATCAATGGCCAATCTGCGAAGGTCTACCTCGCTCACTCACTGTCGCCATAGCTGTTCAAAGAACTCCAAAGCAAGATGAAAGATATCAAAGGCGCGCTGCCCAACATGTGCAAAGACGAAGTGACACAAACGACGATGCTTCGCGTTCGCGAAGAGATGCAGAGAGATATCGATCACTCTCTTGCCCGCGACCGTCAGCAATTTGACCGCAAGTTCGACGCGGTGCAGGACAAGTTGGAAGAGATGAGAGTTAGCTCATCCGATTCTCTTCTATTTGTGCCCAATCTGACATCCTTTAAGAACACTGTTCGCCGCTCGACCGACCGTATTCTGGCCGTGGTCACGGGGGGCCCACACGATCGCATTCGCGACATCGATCTTTACACCGTCTGGAGAGACATGGTAATCGTATTCCGCCGACTGAGTCTTTGATCTCTCACATTCGTTCAGTCTTGGCGAGGGACCGTCAAGGCCAGCCACTTTGTTGTTGCAGTCCAGGATTACTTTTCGCAAAAATACAGCAAGGATGATCAAGCGATGGAAGACGCTGTCCGGGATGCTGCAGAAGGCTTATCCCGAGCTCCATCGCCTGCATTGTCTATGACCACGGCCGCCACGGACGACTCGGAACCATTGCCGAGTGTATTGCTGACTAGAGCTCTTGAAGCACGAACAGCGCAGTGTGAACTAGAAGACCGTTGGGCTGTGCGTCTCCTGTCCATATTATTTGTGGATCCCTCTCACTGGATTGGTCACCAGATTGGCTATATCAGTTTGGCACGGGTGCGACCCATCGTGGAGGCCCTCGACGATCATTACTCTGGTTGGATTTCGGTCTCGGAAGCGAACAAGTTCACTGCTTCCCGACCAGTCGACTACAGCGTCGTTAAATGGCTCGCCTTCTGGGCAGCAGGTGAAGCATACTTGTATGCTGCTAAATCCGCACCATCTTATTCGGTCGTAGGATTCCCGTGCCTGTGTGCTCGGTACGCCAAGGCCATAGAGAACGTCCGTATGCGGATGGTTGCCATGTCGGCAACCGTGCTGCCCTGTAATCGCGCTCGTGTGGACAAGTACATGTGCAGCAGCGGTTTAGATGTAGTGGATTTGATTGTTCGCGCACTGCATAAACAGGACGACGAGGACAACGGCCTCATGACCCACTTGTACGTCGTTTCCTTTTCCTTACAGCAAGGGCCTGATTCAAGCCTTGCCAGCAACGACTACATCGCGGGTGAGGAGGTTCGCTTGATCGAAGGCCTTGAGCGTTTCCGTTGGGAGATTGACGCCCAGAACACTCTTCAGGTGCTGCTTGCAGTTGCCTTAGCACGCACAACTAACCAAGAAGTCAGATCATCGCTGGAACGGGGCGCATCGAACGTGTGAGTTGAGAACTTTGGCGGTGTCGTGGCGTTCAACAGAAACAACGTATACAGCACGGCCTTCCTTTGATTTTATTCCTTCTGCAACGACACCATCAAATCATGCGGCTTGCCTGCAAACACCCTCTCGACGATCGCGAGCTTTGGGACGCGGAGTGTTCCGTCAATATCTTGGCCGATGCGGTTGGCCTGCGCATCAGCACACTCGAGAGTATATCGTGACTTTCATCCAACTCTATCTTGCTCATTCGCGTGCGCGCAACAGGACACTTCGTCACCCACAATCTGGATCCATCAAAAGAGTTTGAACTTGCGTACAACGGCATGGTAAGCGATATGCGATGTGGGTTTGTAGCGGTAGTTCTGACAAGCGCGAACACCAGTTCAAGATGGCCTATATGTGCTTACACAGGGGCGAAAGTGAGTCTCTCAATATTTGCTACTCCGTCGGAGTAATTGATCGATGAACACAGGTAGTGTGTACAACTGGGAATACCCCGAGTTGAGCTACAACTCCGATGAGGATGACCTCGATGACAAAATCTTGAAGTACGCGGCAACCGAGGACGGCGTTCCCGCCGGCATGTATCGGGATATCGGCCAGGATGACGAAATTCCCACTGATCCATTCGACGGCCTATGGACCGGCACGTATTCATACGGAGAAGAAACGATGATCAGGGATGGTGTCGTCTCCGCTCACCTCTATAGCTATGATGAGGCACAAAATGTGTTCGCCGGGTCTGGCAGGGATGGCATCGGCTCCTTCGAGATTTCTGGCAACATTACGGCGGCGGATAGCCCTTGCGAACAGCGGATCTGGTTCAAAAAGGAGTACAGACAAGTCATGATCATGGACCAGGCCAACATCTGGGCGTATCGTGGCGCGATTTTAGTAGAAGATTCGGGAAGAATGACCGCCATGACCGGGGAATGGGGACCTTGGGTTGATGATCCTCTGGAATTCCGCGCGTATGGCACCTTTAAAATGGATCGCACTCCCGCAATCGTCGCTCGCCATCGTCCGTCGGTTGCTGAGTTTGAGAAAAACGCAGCTCGGGCTCGATGGAAACTCGCCCTCAACGTCGTCGAAGAACAGATTCGGCAGAAGCACTTGAGCTGGAACCATTACCGCCAGAGACGCGATGACCGTAAAAAATTCGTTGACGCTTATGTTGTGTGTACCTTTGTCCCTGTATGTTTCCTCCCTTGCTTACCGCATGATAGCACGCTGTATCTGGAACTAATCCGAGGAGATATCGCCGTACTTGGACAAAGGGGGACGGCACCAGATATGATGCATTCAAGGACTATTTTACGGCGTTCGACGAACATCCACCTCGTCTCCGTGCCGAAGACTTACAATTCTACCGATGGATTGCGAATGATAGACTCGAGCGAGAATGCTTTCATCCGCAAGTGTGATTTCCTCCTGACTGAATGCTCACGGCTCATGTCATTGTAGAGACAGGATTTGCAATTCATGCCGTGGTCAAATCGTTGGTGCTCGTTACAGGTATGTTTGGTTTCGACAATGCACTATCTGTTCCGATGTTCAACCTGGGTAGATGTTTGGATTGCACCGTTCCGGGTAACCCCGGAGAAGGGGTGGATCTCTGCGAGGAGTGCAAGGACAACAGTGTCTTCGGGGCGGACAAAAATCTAAAGCACATTCCCGAAGCGCACACCCTGCTCAAGACCCTTCGCGTCATCCATCGATGGTGTGAGGCTCTGATTGTGCGCCGGGGCTGGGAACACAAGGAGATTGCAAAGAAAACTTTTGCCAACGCAGATATGTACCTTCATCTACGGTCGCAGGACTACACAGAAGGGCAAGAAGACAGTGCGGGAAACGCGAAATCGTCCGACCAAGGTGTGGCCATTCCGGCATGCCTCTATTGTCAACACTATGTGTCGCGCCCATGCTGGTCTTGTGTTGAATGCTGGGGTAAGCTTTTATACTTATCCGCGCTGAGAATTGTTGAAGGCAGTGCCAGATACCTTTATCTGCAATGAGTGTGAAGCATCTCAGGAAAAAATATCCAAGCGCACATTAATATCCGAATTCAATGCGCAGGATCCACACCATAAGGTTCGTCCGTTATCGCAAATCATGTTTGAATCTGCATTGACCGAATTGTGCAGTGGCATCATGTGCTTGTCCGGGTCAAGGGTGTGCTCGTTTTGAATTATGTGTTTCGACTTATGTTCAAAGTTCTGCAGACATTGTCCCCGAACCACCGCGTATGGAGCTTGACATGCAACTGTCAGTGCTGGAGCAAAAAATTACCACGCACGAATCTGTCATGCGCCAGAAGTTGGATGATCTTGCGACTAGTATTGCGGGTGTCAACGAAAAGGTTGAAAAGTTTGAGAGTCGATTTTCCGCTATCGAGGGACTGTTGACCCGCCTGGTCGCCAAGATGGGCTAAATTTTTGCACCTCCGCAGCGGGGTTTGATTCTTGCCGATGCGGCACGAGATACTTTGCCGTTTTCGTCGTAGACAGAGTCGATCTTCGCTCTGGCATTTTGATTGAGCGATCTCACATTCTGTTCTTTTGACAAGAAATCTCCAATGATTTCCTGAAGGTGGCTGTGGATTGAGATTCGGACCAGTTGATGCCGACGCCAAGGTTTGCTTATGCCGCGACTTGTGGACGTTGAAGCGGCCCCAGCCCATCGCGGCTCAGGCCATATGGACTGTTTTATAATTGAAGCCAGCTGAGTGAACTTTGAGGTGGGGGAGTGTCTCGGCCTCTTCGGCCAAAGGGGACCATCGAAAAATAAGGAACTCTGCCGTACAGTGCGCTTTTGTGGACGGGTTGATAAAACTGGGGAGTTTACATCAAATGAAAAATGTACCACAAGGATTCGAGAGTTGACCTTTGCATTGGGTAAAAAAGGCTCGGAAGAATCCGAAGCTTGTCCCGATTAGATGCGGTCCCCAAAACCGGTACTTGATCTTATGTACAGTGGGTTTCTGTTCTGAGTTTTAGCGAGACCAAAAACAAAAGGACGGTATCGAAGAGAATGCTCCCGGGCGGAGTCGAGCCGCTGCTTCCCCAAGATTATGTCCTTCTAGAGTTACAAAACTGGGGAGATCTACTGTACGAGTGCCTGGTCATCCAGAGCGTATAACTAGCTATATGACGCTTGTTCCCTGCGTGTATTGGGTCGGCAACTTTTAGTTGTTGGTTGCCTGCGTTTTAATGCCGCAAGAAATGGAACGAAAATGTTCTTGGACGGAGTCATAATCCACGCAACAAATCAGATAAGTACACATGAACAAGGTTTATGCCAAAATCCCCAAGCACTCCTCATTCGCTCTTAATTACAGTGGTAGGTTAAGCGGGGTCCAGGGTTAGAGCATCAAACTCGGGATATTTTTTCCGCCTGCCTCTCTGCGCACGCATCGGGCTCACGCTCCCAGAACTGCTGAGGGTTTGCTCCCCGAACCCCGATTAACGGTGTCGGCCAATCGCGCTGACCCCTGCTGCATACTAATTGAGGAAACCCCGATATCTTTATTTATTTTTCAGGACAGGCTGTGATGATGGGAGAGACTTCGCTCTCACACGTTAACATTGACTTCGCAAGACCTCGAGTTGAATCAAAGTTGAACTCAAGACTCGGCGATGTCGGCCCGCCGCACCGATACCTCCGTCCGGCGGAACTCGGCACCATACCCGCTTCTGCCATCACGTCGGGCACATTTCGTCGTCGCGACCATCCTCAGAGCCGCAATCCTCATTGCAACCCCCTTCAATCACTCACGGTCACCTCCCGCTGTACTGGCTTGCTCGATGTCCGGCCAGGATCTGCGCGTTGCCCGCCCTCACACCGCACTCTATCGGCTCGCGGGCTCGCGTACAGCTCCCAACAGAGCTCGTTTTCGATGAGCTGCTGCTCGAGAATGGTGTCGTTTTCGGCGCAGGACGCACCCACACGCTGACCCTCCGGCTAAACTGGATTCACCGGAGATGCGTCACTCGCACCATTCGCTAATTCTCTCCTCCGCTGTGCTATCCACCGAGCTCAATGTACGCAAGTACACGCATTTAAATTGAAGTGGAGACTGTACGTCCATTAGGTGAGCGGAGATACGGGTACGTCTTGCGTCTGTATTCTCAGTTTGATTAGAGCCTGACTGGATTCCTATGTCTTCCTACCGTTCTGCTCCTCAATTCTCTAGCTTTCCCACTGGCAGCGTCGGTCTACCCTTCTGCCCCCTCTGTCCATTCGCGCACTCAGAGATTCTTGTAATCTACCAGCATATATCTCCGCCTCCCGGCCTTGGTCAATCGATGCGCATAAATAGTGCGAGATTAACGGAGGTTAGTGCATCTCGTCTACCTTTGTATCGAAACGGGTTTTGAATCTGGCATGCTCACGTCTCCGTCCTTGACCCGACCCATCACCGAACCCTCTCGACTCCCGAAGCATGGCGGGTCCCGTCACACTGCTTTCCTCTGCGGCCCTGTTTGCGTGATTGATTCTCGAATCCCGCTCTTGCCTGAGGAACCCTCCCTATCTACGCCTTCTCTTACTCCTCCCTGTGATGCGGCAGATATTCCCGCGCGGTGGATCACGACTCTACGCCCCTCTTCACGAGCAAACTCTGTCTGGTAGACTCTCCAGAGCCGCACCCATCCCTCTGCTCCCCTTTTATTCGTCGAATATATATCTCGGTGAACGTAGCTGGTCAATCCTCTTCCTCTCCTAAATATTCTCTTACTCCGTGTGCAAAGAACCATCTCCGCGGAAACGCTACGTCTTTTCTCGCGCTGGTTCCAGAGCCAACCACGATCAGTATTCCGAGCCTCAATCCTCGTCTCCGGTCCTCCTCCCATTGTTTATTTGACGCCGATCTAGGCGCGCGTTTCATGAACTCACCGACACTCGCACCTCAGACCCTTCATGCTCATCCAAACATATCATGTAAAGCGCGCCGAGTTCCAACCATGGGCGGTACGGACGTTTAGCGGGAGCGTGGCCTATTGTCCGCAGTCGGCGTGGATCCAGAACACAACTTTGGTACGTCTGTGCAACTCGAGGAGGCTCACTCAAACCGATGAGGACGTGGGTGGGTGTGGCGGACCATGTGCTCTTCGGGCAGCCGTTCGAGGAGGAGAGGTATTGGCGCGTCATTGAGGGACTTGACTGGTGTATGTACCCTGTTTGATTTGAATATGATAGCTCTATCATTTTCATGCACCGACTTCTGCGGCTCCATTTCCGAAGTTGAAGGCCCAGTCAGTACACACCGCGGGTTTCTCGACTCTTTCTTTCTTTCTTTTTCCTCTGCTGATTATCCGATGTACGCAGAAAGCAAAGAGACATTATTCCCCATCCTTCCAAGTCACGCCGTAATGTAACTGGCTTTCGTGCGCACTATTAGTATCTCCTCGATTATTTCCAGCAAAAACTCCAACATACACTAGGCCGTGTGCACCTCACCTGAATACAAGCCCTATGCTGCTCCCGCATCGTTGTGAGAGCAGAAATTTTACTTTTTTGAAGGGGTTTGAAATTTTTGAAAGAGTTTTTTTGGGTGGCTATGCTGCTCCTGCATCGTTGCGGGAGCAGATTTAAATGATGCGGGAGCAGATTTAACGATGCAGGAGGAAATTTGGTTTAATTGAATTAGAATTACTTTTTTTGCAGGGGGTGATTTTCTCATAATGAGAGCTGAGCTGGAGGGCGGAATAATAGTAGGATGAGATTCAGTGAGAACAGAATTGCCAAAAATCACCTCGACAGACTTCAAAAGGGATTTGACGGTGTTCACAATGGGTTGCAGGAACGGCGTCGTCAGGCTCCTGGAAACGACTTCCAAAGTGGCCACGGCGGCACTCAGTGAGGTTGTAATATTGTTCAGGCGGATTTGTGTGACACTGGGCTGAAGGGGCATTTTCAGGGGGCGAGGAAGAAGGCACCGCAAGCCGATCCCTTTATCACGGCGATTTAACCGGCCACCTCGCATCTAGATCTCTTTCTTCATTGATGGCCGTGTTTTCGCGCCCACATTAGGTATCTCCCTTCGCCGCGCATGTCGCAGCGTGAACTCGGGAATTCAGATCATGTATAGCGCCGGAACCCGGCATAGTAAAAGCCGATGTTTCGTGAGAGACTGCTCCGGTCGTATCGGCCAGATTGATTGATTCAGATTGACCCAGTAGGTAACGCCGGGTCAGAACGGTGAATCCCAGGTGTTGATCGGGGGCATTTGGACGCCGATTCAAATGCGCTGGGCCCCAAATTCTTAATTCATTCCACAATTTGGTTGCACTCCATTTATTAAACAGTTCCAATTACGCGCTTTGTCTTCTGATTAATACGACCTCCCGACCGCACCTTGAACCGCTCTCGGACGAACTTCGATGACATGCAAATTTCCGGACACATGGGATCAAGGACGCCGGACCCATATACTGCCCGTCTAAGCTATTTGGAATTACGCCTCCGGCTTTAGTCCGCTCTGATCCATTTGTGTTGTAAGCGTCCACGGGGACCGATCTCACCGAGTCGAATGTGTTCAAACAGTTTCCGGATACCCTCAGAGGCGGATGGCGAGAAAGGCCACGTTGAGCGAGGAATTGAAGCCAGATTTCGCTGCTTTCCCTGAGTCCGCAAAGGCCCGCAGAGCCTGATGTTCGACGCACTGTGGCAGGCTCTGCCGACATCAGACAACCGACATACCCAGGACCCAGGTAGCCTGAGAAGCGGGGCGTCCCGCCTTTCTCCCGCCAGCCGATCAGCAGACGCCAGTCCACGGCGACCCAGCTCTGCCGACGAGCCCAGCCCCAAGCTAGGCTCTTGTGGACTCCGTGCTCAGGAGCGCAGAATTACTCACCCGGGTCCCGAATCCCGAATCCCGAATCAATTGACAGGCAGCACTGCATCACTTGGTTTTCTGATTGATCTATGGCGCTTGCGTACATGTGCGGACGCGGCGTTCCCCTGATGATCGTCGCTTGATCGTCGTTACGTTCCTTGTGGCTCACACCGTTTTATTATCATTTCGAAGTTGATTGTCGTCTGTTGCGTTCATTAATCCGAAAAGCGTTTTTTCTTCTTTTCAGTTCGGGGGCAAGGAACCGGCAAGGTTGTCGAATTGCTGCAGGAACTTGAAGGATTCGGAAGCGTGGGGAGATGTCGCATTGATAGCGTGGACCGTCAATTTGCTCCATGCGTCGCAGCTTTGGAAGGCTAAGCACGCGACATACGGATTCTCGCTCGCTACCATGCTTTTCCGTTCGAAGGATTGTAGTCCTCGTCAGGATGGACGGGTAACCGAGCGGCACTCTGCATGGGGTGGAGCCCGTGACGCACGATTTTCGAGCTGCGATGCAGGAACATCGGGCCGCTCTCTGAAGCTCAAAGGTAATTTCCGGACCCTGAGCCTTCGGAGCGGCCCAAATCCGCGGGAGGATGGGGATGGATGTGGGACCACTGAAGAGAGTGGTCTCCCGTTCCAGATAAACGGCTGTATTCGGCGTGCGCCAAGAAGGGCAATGCCATTAAGCACCGGAGCTGTCGAGTAGACGATAAAGAGGAAAATTGGGAATTTCAACTTTCCAGTTGGATAAAAGGCGCGGAGCAACCCGAGCGAGTTGCAGGCTAAACGAGTTCAGAAAACTTGTGGAGTTCACAAATCCCTGGACTCGGGCCTGGGGCCAAGACATGAAATGGGCTGTCGTAGTTGGGATCAAGGAGGCGTCTGGTTCTGCGTCGGCGTGGTATGATCCGCGTTTCGGCACCGCTTCGTCACTCTTTGCTTCGATGATCGTTACGATTCCACGACTTATCGTACATGTCTTTATTACCCCCAAACCGCGCTGTGCACCACGGCAACCTTGCTGCGCACCGGCACGTTCGCAGCCTGCCCAACGTCCGGGAACCCATCCACCCTGACGCCCTTCCTGAAAAGCAGACAGTGCGACGAGCCCCCAAAGTGGAACATCCCCAGCTGGTCGCCCTTCCTGACGCGCTGCCCTTCCTTGACCGTAATCTCGCACGTGCTGACCTCGTCCATGCCAACCCCGACAAACGCCATCAGCCCGATATCCGGGTTGTGCGCCTCGATGAAGATTATCGCGCGCGTGGCGAGTGCGGTGAGGTATCCCTGCGCCACGCTGATGCCCTTGCTGTTGATGTCGTGCACGTTCGGGTCGCCGATGCCCTCGAAGAGTGGCTCGCTGAAGTAAGTGCCGTCCGCGACGAAGGCGCGCACGATCGTGCCGCTCACGGGCGCGTGCCAGCGGTGGTACGACAGCGCGGACAGGAAAGCCTGGTAGATGGTTGCGCCGGCGAATTGATTAGCGAGGGCGTCGTGCGCGAGCATGTCGAGGACGGAATATGGCTGGTTTTTTATGAAGAACTTGGCGCGCAGCTTGGCGTCCTTCGCGACGTGGTAGACCTTGGACTCGCAGCTGTTGGCCACCACGCTGTCGTCGTCCGGGGAGGCTACTGGCCGAGCGCTCTCGTGGACTTGACGGGTGAAGAATTCTGTCAGTCCCAACGGTCAGCCGCAAATCTCAGAGATGCAAAGCACGACTCACCATCCCAGGACTTGAAGCCGTGATACCGCTTGGTGGGATCGCAGATGAACATATCCTCAAACTTGTAGCTCGTCTGGAGCGGTGCATTGGCCACCTGCATGATGTCCTTCTGAGCGGTTTCCCCGAACCACCCCTCTTTGTGGTCGCCAAGTACGTACGCCGACTCCGGAGACTTCAAGAACTTGCCCCACTCGTTCAGGACCTTCTTCAACATCTTGTTCACGTCGGGGTCCAGGAACGCTGCGTGTCCGCTACAAGCCCGTCAGCCTATCGCACCCAGCAGACGACTTCGTCAATCTCACCTCGGGGTCCCCATGACATAGTCCAAGATCCCGACAATCGGCACGCCAACCATGCCCACGCCAGCAGCCGCATCGGTCCAGTCAGGGCCCTGGGTCAAAACGTGATTCAAGACGTCGAGCATATGGATGTAGTCCCGGATCTGCCGCTTTCCCGTCGGGTCTTTGGCGTACTTGGGTTTACGCGGAATCTCGTCCCACATCTGCGTGAAGTACATGTAGAGGCGTGCGTTAGCCTCGATGACGTCCTTGAACTCCTGCAGCACTGGGATGAGCGCCTTGGCGCCGTTCTTCTCCACGTGGTCGACTTGGCGGGAGAGCCACTCGTGCTGCACACGGTGGTCGGCTGGTAGCCATGCGCCAGGTCTATAATATTAATGGTGTTCAGTTTATGGCGCCGAAAGAGTAAGGCGGCTACTTCTGGTCATTTTTGTGCTCTTCCGGGATGTCATGCTCGTCACCGTGTTGGTGAACCATCTTGCACTATGAATTTTCGTGGAAAGTGTCGATATGTTAGGCCTCTGGCCTCAGTCTTTTGTAGCGCTGGTTCGAGGCGGTCATGATGACGTCAATCTCCACACAACCGGTCCAACTAAAAATAAAAACGACTTCAGTCGAGGAACGATCCAGATCTACTTGGAGGCGATACATGCCAAGGATGGCGCGCCGCGCTCAGATGCAGCACCCGTGGCGCAAGATGTGGGACCTCTGTAGCTAAAGAGCGACGCTTCCCACCGCGGTCAGTCGGCGCAGGGAAAGCGCAAAGAAGGACGAAATTAAGCACAAGAAACTGTGGAGCAGAAGAATGACGCGTCGGAAATTGAGAGTGGGGTCAGACTCAGATGTTTGGATGAAATCATGCAAGGCGCGGAAGGACCCGAGGGAGTTGCGAATTCAGACACTTGCGTCGAGCTCGTGAACCGTTGGAGAGTTTCCGCATCCTTGCCGCCAAGGCACATTTTCTGGTGGGTGACTCGAAACGGTGTGAAATCAATGTGAAATGCGCAAGAAATCCCCGTCTGCTTCGGATCAAAGAAGTGTTTGGTTCTGCGTCGGCGGGCATATTATGATCCGAGCTTCGGCACCCTCTTCGTCCCACAATTGCTAAGCACACTGTCCCTCGTCGTAGGCTTCGGCGTGCAGCGCCCGTCTGGAACACGGCCACTGCGCCTTCTCTCTGCTTCAAGTCCCTCTTTCCTCCCGCGCAAAACCCTGAGTTACTAGCGAAAAGCCTTCAGCGGAAACGAAGAGCACTGCTTAGCACGCTCGAGGCTAGTTGTATCAAGGCAAATTAAACCGTTTTCCGATTGGATTCCTGCAGTGTTCGAACTTCGAAGTCGTGCCATTGATAATTCTGGAGAAAGCCTCGGACAAAGCTGATGGTCGTCGTCCCCGGGGAAAGATTTTTCTGGGGGATTGAATAGTCCTTCCCGGGAGAATTTAGAGTGTAGCCGCCTGCGGAGTTTATTGCCCCAGTTCAAGGAGAAGCTTTGTCGTAGGAGAGAGGCGTTGCCGAAGTCCAGCCGAACTGACATCCGCGGGGCCGAGCACAGCCACGAGGCTGCTCTCTTCCTGCCACGATCCTACGCTCCCACCGGAACTGGAGAGACAGATTTTCGAGCTTACCGCTTTTCTACACCCCGAAGAGATGCCTGGTCTCCTCCTAGTCGCACACCGGGTGCAAATCTGGTTTGATCGACATCTTCCAGTTCTAACGACTGAGCTGACGGGTTCTACAGGATCGAGCCCATCCTCTATAAAGTTCTGCTGCTGTATGAGACTGGAGAAGCGCGGCGCTTTCCACAGGTGCATTCTTCGGCACCCGAACGCTTGATGAACTCGAGGCCTGCCTCGTTCTTCCGTACTCACGTTCGAGATGTGCTGTTTGTCGGCCGTCCCAACGAGGCATACAAAATCCTCTCCGTCTGTGCCGCAACGGTCAATGTGTTGTTCAGCCGAGTCGGTGTAGGATCAAATTTGAGGGGCTTACAAACCTGTCTCGGCGAACTCCCATTGCAGCGCTTCTCCGGAAATTTGGGGCAGTTCTTCTCACAATTACCTGCTCCAGACTTTACCCATGCTCTCTTCTCCCACATCACGCATCTCGATATTGCGGAGGAGGGATCTGACCCAACGTGGGCGGGGCTCGCGCTAATCCCGACACTCACCCATCTCTCCTTTCGGCTCAGCTCGTTCCCGAGGTTGAACTCCAGAGCCATTCTGGATAATTGTTCCTCGGTCAAGGTCCTCGTAATTGTGTGGCCCAATCAAGCTTACCTGAACACCTACGCTCCAGCCTTCGCGGATGTTAAAGATCGGCGGTTCGTGATGCTTCTGGTCCCAGACTATTATGTGGATTGGGCCATCGGGGCGCGCGGCGGGGAGGATTACTGGGTCAGAGCGGAAGAAATCGTACAGTTGCGCTACGAGGGTGAGTGAACGAATCCGCCGGAGAGACCCTAACTTGACCGTCGACCTCTTTAGCTGCATCGCACAAAGCGGCGGAAGATTAGCATCAGCTGCTCTACAACAATTGTTCGCCCGTAGCATTCAGCGTATCAGACGCTTCTGTCATGCTACCAGTTACTCTATAAAACTGGTGTACCCCGCGGGAGGACAGGAAGGAACTCACGGAATGAAGTTGAGATACGCGGTAAATCCACCGGTTCGGCATAACTGTTCCGTCGTTGAGTATTTCATCCGCACATCCTCACCAGCCGCAGATTTCGCTCAGTCCGACGGCCGGCTTCCATCCCCCTCACGAGGAGTTGATTTTGCGCCGCGCATACGAGAAAGCTATTCCAAGAATCCCGCCTCCGAACCGTAACAGCCGAGTTCTCAGCCTCAGGTCTAGACGTCGCTCGGTGTCAGGTTCAAACTCCGAAATCCCCTCGTTCGCGGCTCGGATGCGGCATGTTCTTAGTAGACTACGTCAATGCCAATTAATGGGCGACTAGGCTACGCGACGGGTATGTTGAACAAATGTATTTACCCACCGACTACACTTTCCTCGTGTGCCCCCCCCGCGCGATGTGGACCCGTGGGCGGGGAAATTATAACCTGCATAACCTCTGTGCTAAGCGATCCACGGAAATCGTTTTAAAAAAAAAATTCAGAAACCAACGCTTGTGCAAGTCCGGTCCTACAGTCCTTGGGCTTGACAGAAGAATCTTCTGATTCGGCTTTTATCCCGCCGGCTTCCATGAACGTATGGATCTTGTGCATAGTCCTACATAAGAGTATTGGGAACGAATAACGGGGTAGGTCAATGATGATAGTCGGAGATTTTTCAACATGGACGGCGACAATTGACCACCTACATCCTGAGGTGCATAGGGATAATTGCGTAGATCAAGTCGTTGATCTGCTCCAGCATGTGCACTCCCTGTTATTTTTGACAGTTTGTCGATGGTGATGAGTTTAGGAGAAGCATGAGTTCGGTGTCGAGACCGGCCTCGATGGAAATCAGGAGCGACTAAACAGTGGTTGAAATAACTTCCAACAATGGTGTCTGAAAGCCGCCGTACAATAATCACAAAGAATTTATGGATGCTGCAACATTCGTGGATTGGTTTTAAGCCATGCGGGGAAAGGAGATTCGCATCAGCCGCAGCACAGTTGAAATCTAGAAAGAACCACAGAAATAGTACCACATCAACGTACGGGATCGTCTTTCAGGTCGTGTGATAGTACATGTCGACGCTCGACCCGTCATTGCCGCACCGCCTCCCAATCCCTCCCGCTTTCTCCCCCGGGGCCCTCGCACCAGGGAAGGCGTAGCGAGGATTTCTGCCGTTGCGAGTCGTCGTATGCCGAACATTGAGCGGTGGAGAGGGAGATGCGGCTGTCCACGAGCTAGGGCTCGGCGGGCGGTAGGGTTATGGGCTAACGGAAGAGGATTTGGGGGGCGTGTCGGCCGCGAGGAACGAGGCAGAGCGGAGATACCCGTGCTTGGTGGTGGAATGGGCGCGTCGAGGGCGCCGCAGACATCGTCGGTCCCACACCCAGAGCGCGCCACGAGTGTGCGCCTCCGACGAGCGCGTCTTCTACAAGACGTCGCCCCGCCGCGCACTCTTCCGCACGCGTATCGAGGCTTCGTCTCCGAGCTCCGCCACCACAGACGCCTGCGATCCACTCGTGCCACTCTCTTTCCTCCATCCCTCCCGACCCGCCGCCCACCACCAACGAACGCGCATCTACCGCCCCGTAACCGCGGGTGCTCTGCACCTCCTCCGGCTCCTACGACGTCGCACTGCCCGCAAAGAACAGGCGCCGGGTCGTAGGAGGACGGGACTTCCCGTACCACGCGTTCTCCTCCCGCATCCTCCACCGCTGCGCCGGTACCCACGAAACAGCAAATTGCCTTCGCCTCTCCAGCTCGCAAGCCCTTCGCAGGTCCCCTCTCCTCCCACTCCCCTCGACGAACGACGCTCCGATAGCGTCCCGCCCGCGAAGAGCCCAGCTGCGGCACCACACACGACGGCAAGTGCAAGCGCGCCCGCAGTAGGCGGGGCGCGTGCGCTATCTCCGTTTCCCGCCGTGCGCGTCAACCCGCCCCAGCGACCGCGTACAGCCGTCTCGCCTATTCCCACCTCGTACCCGCCCAAGTACGGTAAGGCCCGCGGTGGTCCTCGTCGCAGTACCGCGCGCTCTGCGGGGACGCTGCTGGAGCTGATGCGGCGGGGAGGAAGGTAGCGATCGCGCAGGTGCGTTAGGAGACGCGGCTACGGGTGGGGGCTAGGAAGAACATATCACAGCTGCACGGTCAATGACCAAAGATCCGGCTGAATTCACAAGCACCCTTTTGAGTGTTGTATCCAGGGCTCTTTGCTATGGGAAGGAAGGAAGTAAATTGTACTGACATGGTCCCACAATTGGAACAGGCAGTCTACTACGAAGACATTTGGTCACTGATTGTAGGCTAAATGGTCACTTGTCTGTGGGTGATTTGGTGGTAGTCAAGATAATCCAGGAGGCTATGCGTCCGGCGTCGATAAAAGGTGCCGTCTCCATTATGCAATAAGTCAAGTGCAGGACACTCACCTTTCCCAAACCACTTGTGCAGCACACACCAACTAAATCTCCGACTTCAACTCTCTCGTCTCCTCTCTTACTCCCAACACCGTCACGAACATATAATGCTTTCCACCGCCCTATTCAAAACTGTCGCTTTTTCGATGTTCCTTGCGACGGTGATGGCCGCCGACGACGAGTTGACGCCAACCTGCGGTGTAGCTGGCGATGTTAACCTCAGCGATTGTCAGAAGCTTGTCAACTTTGTCTGGACAAATTTGGATTATTCGTGAGAGGCCTCGCAGATCCGACGTCGGGAGGTGCATATTCGAGGCCATGCGATCGCTCGGAATGTGATGAGACTGGATTGATAGTGTATATTGTTACTTACATGTGGACCAAATGAATGCGAAAGGAGTGATTGCGGGTCGAACATGTGTGGGGCAGATTTGGAGCCATACATCGCACGCGAGCTGAAGCGGGGCAATAAAAGATCCCGACTAGATCGGCATGGTAGGCGTCACCTGAAGACGAGCCTGACCAGGCGTGGTGCAGCGTCGCTGAGTTAGCACCGGCGCGGGAGAGTAGGAGTAAGGGCCCAAAAGATTGTGTGAAGGGCGGGGGACTCGGCACTTCTAACGGTGGGCGGTTCGTAGAAGAGACAAGCTGCGCTGTGTGCTGCTGGAGTTCGATCAGACTCGGATTCTGAAGAACCTCAGCTCACTCACCAGACTACAATTTGATCGAGCTTCGTAGTTACTAACTAGTACAACGATATCAATCTTTACCGTGATCTTCTTTTCCACTCAGGGTGGTTACATATCTGCCGTGGGAGTGTGTCATTTGTTCATCCAGATGGAAGCGAGTGGAGGTAGAGTTTGCCAAGCGTCGCATCAGTAGACGGCCCCGGTCTGGACAGGTTTGATAATCCTTGCGAGCGCAAAATCTTGTTGGCCTGATGTTGCACATCGATCGAGTGTGAATAGAGTTCGCAATCAATGGCAGGCTCCAGATTGGGTCTCGATTGAGGCACTGCACTTGATACCCGCGCTTGGTCGGCGGTTTTTAAGAGAGTCCGAGTTGTATTTCAGGCACAAGGCTGAAGGCGCAACGAAGTGACCAATTGGCATTCAGGGAGACTCGGATAGGATCTCTGTTCCGTACCTCGACTAGGAACAGGAACAAACTGTAGTGCAATGCCGCGGCACTGATGATGATTAATCGCCAGTGAAATCTATGTCGCGCATGATGTTGACCACGAATCCGTACCGTGATTGCCAGGACAAGTAAAGCGGGAAGCCGCCCGAAACTGAGCCAGCGAGGCTCAAACCGGAAGATATAGAAGGGATTGCGAGGTGGTGAACTTCTTCATTCGAAGAGAGCAGGCCTCAATCCTAGACTTGCCTTAAAGTGGAACTCCACCGGGTGAATTAAATCCCATCGCGACGAGCGTCGGTGCGCGGGCCCGTTCAAATGCTAGCTCTTTTCGAAGGGCCTGACTTGAACTGACTCTGAACTCTGCAGATGGAATATCTCTGAGCGACACAGCGTGGAAGGGACTGCCAGTGCAATACAATGTGATCAGAGAGAGCGACGGTGGAGAGGAAAGGGAAATGAATCACCCGGGGCTGAACCATGGGATAGGGGTGAGGCTCTAGGATAGTTAGTTAGACGTTGTGAGGTGACAGGATAAGAAAGGGCGTACGACGACCATGAGCTAGAGGGAGAAGCGCGGATCTAATTCAAAGATGAGGCCGGAGGCATTTTGAACACGAGGAGACCCGCGATTCTGCACCAACTGCATTCAGAATCTTCAAAAGACGCGTTTTGAGAAAGCACGCGTCCCCCGAAGAAATACAGAATATTGTCGACTGAAAGATACGTGTGGAGCGACATCGAGGTGTCCTCGCGCGGGGACTGCACGGTTGACTTAATGATCCCGTACGGGGCGAACCCGAGGAATTGCCTCGTAGACAGTAGCTAGCCGAGAATGAGACATCAGGTATCGTGTAGAAGGTGCACATGGCAAGTGGACGCACTAGGTATCCGCTGCGCGAACTCGAGTTCATAATGCACCGACGGGCAGCCGGGGGGCTAAAGGTGGATTACGGCGGCGATGACAGCGGCGCGTCGGGAGTGGTTGAAGATCAGGATACAAAGAAAGCCTATGATGGAACCCGCGAAGAGTACGAGGTTGAGCGCGACGACCTAGAAATCATCATTGGTTTCGTGGCAATGGTTAACCAGACATCTGCCTAGACGCACCCGTTTAGAATAGCCATATATCGCGTACACGTGTAGTCGCATAATGATCTCGACGCGCCAGAGGGAGACCGCCCCGAGAACCCGGATAATCGTGCCCATCGCAACGCGGCTAGATAGTATTCAGAGTCGGAACATGAATAATTGGATTCGCGCACAGGTCATTGGTGGTAACGCCAGGCCGTGCGAAGTCGGGGACTTGGATCACATCAACTGCCAAGAGGTCGATGCTGCGAGAAGCCTCCGACACGGATACCATCGGTGTGGTGCAGCGGACCTGTAGTATCGTATCTGCAGCCCAGAGTCAGTTCCCTGCCGGGCCATTGGGATTCGGGGATGAGGTGGCGCAGCCAGAAAAACATGATTTGGCTGAAGTTTAGGTGCTGCCCATGATGCGGTGGTCAAATCGAGGGGACGGGCGCATGATGCGACATACCTATATGTATCGAATCTGAGGCACGTAATCCGAGATAGCATTTCCGCAAGGCCGCTAGATGGACGATTACCTAACCGTGGCAACAGGAGAGACAACGGAGCCATCACGATAGGAGCGGTGATTGTGGATGTTGGGAACATGAGAGAGAGGTGTGCACGCATCAACAAGCACATCGGACCGAGTGATCCGACGTCCTTCGCTTCCTACCACGACCATCTCCAGCATCTTTTCGACTACTAGCCACCGTGCAAGAAGCAACGCTCGCGGTATTCTACAGCTGCAACCTATCATAAGACTGTGCCTTCCTCAATTGCGATCCGGGACTCGTTTCTGTCTTACCCCTTCGTCTCGCCTCGAGTGTCGCTGGCAAGAGGCGCTGTCATCTACACCACAAGCTCGTGTCGGGTGCGTTTAAAACCTTCAGAGGGAACTGCTGGGCAGATGCAGCTGAAACCTTTGAATAACATCAAATGACCTTGTGATGATCTTGCTATCCGGTATTGTTTAACCGTTTTTTAACCCGTACGAGTTTTGGACATCCTGAGAAGTATTGACGGGACCTTCGGCTGATGTTTTAAAAACATTATTCGGCAGGCTCTCAAAATGAGTCCTCTGAGCCTTCCGTCATATTTGGAGTGTATCTATGCGAGGTTTTGTTCAGGTTGCTTCGGGCTCAGGTCAGGCAGCAATGGCATTAATAATGTATTCATTGCAGGGTCTAGTACAATGGCACGCGGTCTATACTCGCGCTTGCATTCACTCGAAACACCCTCCATCGATAGCAGGTGAGCACGAGTCATCCCGCCATCTCCCCGCTTGCACGTCCGCCTTCCGCTCGCCCCACAGTACCCGCGCCGGCGGAAGCTGCATCTGCGTCTGCGAGGTCGTCCCGCCGGATAATCTGGTCTACCAGAGCGCCCAGCGTGAGCCAGTTGTGGCGCGGCGCCCTCATCGATGGCGTACGCGATATGATGCCAGTGTAACCCGCCGTCTCGAGCGCTTTGGGTTATCGGCACATCTGAGCCTGTGGATAGAACAATCAGCAAACACGATGAGGGGGGAGATGTCCGCACGCACGGACGGGCCCTCGGGGGTGGGTGCGGTGCGTTGCCGACGGAGGCGTGTACGCGTTGCCGAGAGGGAAGGGCCAATAAGTCTGCCTGTAACGAAGAACCAGTTAGTATCAGGTTAGGGGAAAGGTTATCTGGCGCACTTCGGACGACTCGACGAAGCTGGGGAATGCAGTGAGGCCGCGTCTGGCCGCGTGTTTACGCAGTACAGCGCCGGGGGGGAGAGAGGTCGGAAGGGCACCTACAAGATATTCGTTGGGACTGCGTGACCTGGCACGCTATTCTCGTCAGTATCGTTATAATGCTGGAATATAAGGGATGATAACGCACGTATGTCCGCGTCAAGCTCGACTGACCGCGACGCTGCATGCCGCACTGCTCTGTCAAACTTGGTGTGGGGCTCGTCACGACGTCGGGCACAGGACCACACGTCCGCGATAGTCGAAGCCCAAAGGGGGCGAGCGCGTCCGAACGTGTGATGAGGATGATCTTGGAGCCGAGGGCAGCGTGGATGCGCACGAGGTACTCATCGAGCGGGACAAGCCGCTTGCCTGCGAGGTGCCACAGCGCTGTATGCCGACGAGATTGGAGGGACACACCTTTTGCTTGACCGGATCCTCGATGAGGAGCCCCGCGACACCCGTCCGCGCGCACATCGTCGTCGTGCATGCACACATCGCCACGCCCGTGTCCGCGTCCGCGATGACGGGCACACACGGGTCCACCATCGTAATCTGCCATAATTTCAGTCTCGTCAATCCGGTGGAGGTACGAAAGGACGTACGCTACAGTGGGATAACTCTACACGGAGGCGGAGGCCTGCACCTGCCGCTGGAACAGAATCCAGTAAGCTTGTCCGTGGAAGAGTGGATGTAATCACCTCGACAACGTGCACTGCTGCTGTCATAGTACTATGTGAGAACGGCATGCTGTAAATTGAGGTGAGTATAGTGTAAGGAGCATTAAAAAAAACACAAATGGCCGTACAGATTATAGCAAGTCAAGAACGTGAGGAGTGAGCTCGGGCAGCAGTCAATCTCATGGCTGACTGACTCACTGCAGAAGAAGTGAATACAACAAAATAAAAGAGACGAAGGAACAGCACACCTTCGTGAGCGGCAATTCAAGAAAGGTGATATGACCGCTCTGGGAATTCCAAAAGAGAAAAAAGTGGTGGAAGAAATGGAGGTTGAATGAGACATTGAAAGAGAGCGGGTGGATGCGGCCAGTGAAGTTGTTTACGGGGGTGCTTTCGACGAGGATGAGAGGCGGAGGCAAGATCAACTTGTTATGGTTTGTTGGCTCAAGGCTGTAGAAACTATTAATTCTCGACAATCCAGACACGACAATCTCCTTTAATTCGCGACCAAGCTGGTCTCCCTTTCAATTGTACCTAGCCACCGCCAGGGTTACGGGGCTCTTGAGCTCCCGCAGCTGCACCCGTGCCTTCTCGTTCTGGCTCGTCGTCGTCTTCGCGGGCGCGCCGTTGATGAAATGGAGGGGTAGATGTGTCCACGGGTTCTTGGCTGCTGGACTCCAATGCAGCTTGACGCGCATTGACTGCATTCAGCAGGTTATCCATGTTTGAGATTCCGTCCATGGTGGCTGGAGGAAAAAATCACAATCTTCCAGACTCCGTCAAAATTTCCTATTTGGGTCCGATCACATTTTGCGCCGCACCTTCATGGCCTCAGTTTCAAGACGCGGGGGTAAACTCAAGGACTTGGGCCCGGGTTTGCTTATATTCTCTAGTCTCCGAAGTATTCTCACCCCACCACAGAATGTGAAATCATCGAGGAAACGGGGAGAGTCTCCTGCCTTGTCTGCCGTCGTGCGCAGGGATCAACGGCAATAGTGACGATCCAGCGTGCTTCTTGGAGCAGCCACCAACAGTCTCCGAGCCATCTGAATTCTGTTTCCGTCAACGAAATTTCCGAGAGACACGCCCAACAGACACACCAGCAGTACCGTGATCTGTATACATCTCAGCCTGTGCCGCTCAGGAATCCTCCTCTCTTGCCTGCCATTGCCGTTCCACGGTTTCCTGCAGTCTTTATAGGAGAAGACGTAAATGGTGTCTCCCTGGATGATTTTGACACATACATGCCGGACTACGAGACTCCGTCTGGACCACAAGAGCCTTACATTTCAAACGAGGATCTTCTAGAACGAGAAATTGAATTAATTCACCAAATGGCTCTTGAACCTGAGCTTGGGCCAGCTGAGGAGGATGATACAGTACCTCGATTTCTGGACGAGCTGAACGATATCGATGGTATACAATCTCACTTGTCGCCGACAAGTATTTATTAATCATTATATTCAGATCTCGATGGCCCCGAGGATGACGAGGAAATTGCAAGACTGTTCGGGGCAGTTTCCCCCAAACATGAATATGCACCGTATGCAAATAAAACGGTGATCAAGTCTTTCTATCGTTGATATGCGAGTGCTCAATCAACACCCGGAGATGTGCTTTATGGACATACTAGATAATCTCCCTCGTCTTCGCCTGTCTTCAAGTCAGATAAAGATGGTTTTGTGGATAATGCGTGAGTGTGGCGCCGGGGACGTACCTTCCTTCAAAGTGCTTCGAGCAACGCAAAAGCGCATCCGTGAAACATGCGGAATCAAGACGGATCTCCACAAATCAGACCTCGGCAATGTATTCTATACAAACGACGTTCGGGATTTGATTTCCAGTGTAAGTGGTCAACTCCTACAGCATCCAGACACTGAACCGATACAGGATTTCGCGAATCCGCAAGTTGCCCCGTACATCCAGAAATATCCAGAAGATGTCAATGGGGGCCCAGTCTCGGAGATTTGGCAGGTAGAAAATGGGTGTTGGTGGGAAATACCCCTCGACGAGCTTACCCCGTCCATCTTGATCGGTGTGAAGCGTTTTTATGTCCATGAGATTGCGGAGATCTCAGACGGGCGGTGGGTTATTCCGGCACTGTGGATTAATTGTAAAGGGAAAACCCACGCAGATTGTCATCTGGTCACAAGAAGTGTGAGTGTGCGCCCTTCATTCATTTCAGTTCCTTATCTTTAACAGACCGGGGCTTGCTCTGTTTTGGCTGTTGACACAAAGTTGACACGAATCGGCCTTTCCGAGTTTTCCTTGACTCACGAAGAGCTGATTGCACTCAACAGTGGTCCACTCGTCTTTGCAGGTCAGCTGCTCTCTATATTTCTCTGCCTTATTAACACTGTGTCATCCCACAGACACAGAGTCGTGCCAAAATTTTGCCGCGCAGATTCCCAACGTCTCCCGCGCCATCGATGATGGCGAGGATCTGTTCACTGTGTGGATGCCCTTCTGGGCAGACGATGTCTCGGGTGCTCGAAGCAAGCAGTATCAGAAGCACATAAATGTGTACACCTCCAACGCCAATCTCCCCGGACAGTTACTGCAACAAGAGTACTTCGTCCGTTTCGTCTCGACATCCCCAAATGCCGGTGCTTTGGAGCAACTGAAGGTGGTCACGGAGCAAGTCAAGTTCGTGAAACACTGCTCTTTGTTTCCGACCGTGAGCTAATAAACCCGGATTGAAGATCTACGCATGTTGAGCCAGTACGGTGTTATAATGCGGCTACGGGACAACCTTGCGGGGCCAGGCTGCGTGTTCCGGATGGCCCGGCTGATAATCCACAACAAGCTGAGGAAGCGTCTCATATCGGACACCAAGGCAATTATTTTTGCCGTTTCTGTAAAGTTGGGGGTACAACGGAAGAGAAAGAATCACCCGAAGGCTACCACAGCTTCTACGAGGTAATGTTCTGAGTCATTTTCTCCACCGGGGCTACCCACTGAGATCTGTGCAGCCAGGTGCTCCTCGAAATGTTGAAGAAATCAGAACATGTGTACTCGAGCAGTTAAGGTTGGCAACTCGTGGGATAGCCGCTCACGTCGAAGCCTTGCAAACGAGCACCGGCACCAAGGATAAGATAGCTCAACATTGGATCGAAATTCTCATCCCGAAATCTCGTGAACTGCAGGCGGCTGACCCGACCCGACCCGTCGACGACATTTCAGCAGAGCTGCTGATTTGGCTCAGAAGTGAAACAGTTCAGCCGTACAATCCGCTCCTGGATCTACCATGTACGTGCTTCACTTTTCTGACCATTTTCAAGTACAAACCTGTGATGGGCATTTAGTTTTTGACCCATCGCGGGATACACTGGTCGAGATTTTGCATACAATCCTCCTTGGGCGTACCAAATATGTCTGGTACGAACTCCACCACAATTGGACGCCCGCGCAGCAGGAGATCTTTACGGTGAGGCTCCAGTCAACAAATTTGGATGGTCTGCGAGTCCCGCCGATTCGAGCCGCATACATGATGCAGTACCGCAACGGGCTGATTGGCAAGCACTTCAAGACTTTGATGCAGACAATGCTGTTTCACGTACACGACATCGTAACACCCGATCAGTTTACGCTGATAAGGGCCCTCGGACAGCTAGGCCCAGTTCTTTGGATTCCCGTCATTGACGACATGAAGACATATCTAGTTCGTGCTTTGTCTTACATCGTGCGAGTCAATCATCTGATCATTGGAACCTTAGGAAGACCTCGAGAGCCTCATAGACAATGTTCTCGACGCGTTCGCCATGCTGGATCCTTCAAAAATCTTGATCAAACTCAAATTACATGTCCTAAAACACATCCCCCAAAACATACGTCGACGCGGCCCGAGTGTCCGCTTTTCCACCGAAGTCTACAAGTGCTTCAACGCCATCTTCAGGCTGTGCTCAGTTCTTAGCAACCACCAGGCTCCGAGTCGCGACATTGCTTTGAAGTTTGCTGATCTCGAGCGGGTAAAGCATGTCCTCAGCGGCGGTTTCTGGAAGCAGGGAACCGAGTGGATATCTGCAGGCAAGGATGTCCGGCGGCTACTGGTAAAGACACCAGTTCTTCAGAGGCATCTCGGCTGGGCTCCTAAGCCCGTTTGGACATCGGGTCTTATCAAGGCGAGTCCGAAAGACAAACAGCCCGTTCTCACAGCACAACAAACCCTGATACAGGGGTCATCCAATCCTTGCTCGGTCGTCATTGGTGCATCTACGCAGTGGACCAATGGCGTCAGTGTCACCGCCGTCTCTGGGGACGTTTGGAAAGTCGGCTCGTGGGGTGTTTTTCGGCTGGCCAATGTGGGTGTGGGGAGCACCGGTCCATCTGTTACTGCTTAATATTCTCTACAGGATATCTCCGCTTTCGGGCGTATCGCAGCCATACTTCTACCAAGAAAGGAATCAAGCTCGGCCACAAAAGGTGTTCTCGTTGTCAATAAGTTCCGTATCGGTGAAGCACTGCATTTCAATCTGCAGATGCCTGTACTTGTTGAGGAGCGCGACACTCCCCGTATACTTGCCCCCTCCCTGGTAATAATTGAATACCCGATAGCAGATTTCAATTCTGATAGGTCCCAGTCTTTGCAGTTCGTCGTGAACGTGCAGCATGACTGCCGAGCATGCGATTGCGATGCCAGTGGGACTCATCCACAGATGCAAGAATGGCAAGAGACAACTAAAATCATTCGGACAATCGTTCACAAGGAGGGTTCTTGCTATGTAATAAACACTAATGGGTTCCATAATGCCGCCCTCCTGCGGAAATTCCTTCCCGTGGCACTGACCAAACCGCGCCCGCTTTTCTTGGACCGCCGCGCCCGTCACTATGAACTTGCGGTCGAACTGGCTGCTCAGCAACAGAAGAAACGTGCGACAACCAAAGCAAAGACGGCGGCCACCCGACAGAAGAAAAAAGCAGAGAAAGAAGCGAGAGAAAGGACCGGAGGCCAGATCGCCGACGACGACGAAGGTGACGCATCGTCTGACGACGGCGTCGAGGGTACTGATCCACTTCGTCCTCATAAACGACGCCGCGCGGCAGGGGATTGAGAGAGAAAGGTTAATTGTTACATACACAATATTTTTGTAACCTGCCGTATATTGTAATCTACATCCCCCCCGCTTGAGCCCTATCCTGCAGCGTCTTGATCCACAGTTGAGTTCTCTTCTTCTGCATCCTATCCTCCAGCTCCGCTTCTATTTCGCGGTCGTCGCGTCGCAAAGACTTCTCGGGGTACACCAATGCATAGCGGACTTCGCCGAACACGTCCTACAAGGTCGCGTGAGCTGGGACCACCTTGGAGGAAACAGCAAGAGGACTCACAACTCCACCCACAGTAGACTCTTGAAAGGCATTGCTCACATCCGGACTCGTTCCAAATTCTCGGTACCATCGTTCGCGCACGTTAGGCGCTACTGCGACATTCAAACACGCGTCGTCGTCGTCGTCGGCATCGTCTGACGACGGATGGGTGTCCTGATGTTTACGGATTAAGCGAATGTTGTGCGCGTATGCCCTCCAGATGTCGGACAAGGTGCTACGCGGCGATAGTAATGCGAGCTGCCAATCGTCATCTTGATTGCGAGCAGGCGAGTCCGTGTGCAGCAGCGCTTCGGGCCCTGATATCTGGTGAAGGGATACCGCGGATGATGCTGGGGCCATGGGTGGGGAGACATTCCCGAGCGCGGCGGCAAGAATCAAGGACGCGCAGTTTGAAGGAGAGCGCGGGAGAAGTCATGGTGGAAGAAGCTTGACCGAGCCGGACTTGTGAGAAATCGGACGCTGGCCATGAACGGCGACAGGAGCTTCACGGAGGACATGTTGTAGACAAGCTAAGAGTATCGTATTGACATCGAGAGTGGAGGTTTCAGGTACACGTGCCGAAAACCTCTTAAAAACATCAAAACTACTGTGCGTGCAATCTTAATACGGGACAGCTCAAAATAAGCTAATTTTGTGCTTTTTAAAGGACTTTTACTACAGCTTTAATCGTCGTTCCTTCGAAATATCAAGCTGGGGTACGGCCGGATTGGTGGTGTATGTGGCTCGGGTATGTTCTTCTTGACCTCTCAGTGCGTGCCCGTCGGATTACAACTATGAATCAGACTTGCGAATCCCAAGGAGCGTCGACAAAGGGTGGATTTGGACACGAGGCCTCGCCAAGGTGCGTTGGCAAAAGTTGCACCTGTCTCGTCGATGTGACCCATTATTCTATCATGCATGCATTAACTCTCGCTTAGATCTTCACACATGACGCGGCGTCCCTCGCGGTCGGTCCGATTGTCCCAGACATGGTCCGCGCTCTCCGCTCCATCCAAGGTCGAGGCTGTACCTCTGCGTTGATGCGTCGCCGATACTAGCCTCCTGCTGATTCGTCATTCGACCACCTAGATACCACTACGGTCCCCTCAATCAATGCGGCCCTCGCCTTCTTGTCAACTCACCTTGGACGAAAATTTCCGCTATATCGCGGCGCCGGCAACTCACGCTGCTTTTTTGTCTTCCACACGGACTGCGATGCCGCCTTGCTTGGACGCGATGTCCAGTGATCCAAGTGTCTCCAGGTTCTTTCTAATCGGTGGTTTTTCTTCGCGGGCAGCATTATTCGCTGCTGGGCGAATCTATCACTCGCTCCCGCAACTGTGGCGAAGCCTCTCCCTTTGCGCGCCCGCATCCTTCCGGCGTTAGAATTGGCTTGTTGAATACGATCGCTAGTAGGCGACGTTCCATTGCCGCACTCCTTGGCGCGGGTGGCACGTGCTCCGTGAACTTTCTCCGCCATTCTGGTGCCCGAGATCTCAAAATACACTTGATGCGTCCACGCAAGGGTCCTAATTCGGCCTGCAATACTGTGTTACTCCCACTTCCACGACTTCGTTCCGAATACCATCGTGATGGACATCCTGATGTACCGTTGTGCATTGCATGTTCGTCGTCGCTGCAGTTCTTCAGACCGGGTCAGATTTACTCCCCTTCCCTTCTTCCTTTTTCCAAGTTGCTGATACTTGCCGACCTAGTCTCACCACCAAAAATGTGCGCAAAATCAAATAATATCCGCCTCGAAGATTGCGAGGTGATACATGAATGCATTTATCCGCCTGCGTATTATATTGCCGTCAAGTCTCCGGCTACCCGTCCCCGGTCGTAAGTTCCAATTTGAACACAGAAACTATCTGAGCAGTCACCGTCCTAGCTGACGTAGTCTCCAGGTTGCCTGTATGCGCTCTGACTCGCCGCCTTCTCGCTACTCGTTGCTGGATTATCTTTCGCACCGCTGGAGCGCGATTTCTTTGCGAACTCGCCTCCTTCTCCTTTCGTCTAGGTATCCCGAATTTAATGCTAGTGCGTGAAGGGGCTGAATTACCAAATGCGGCCATACCACCATCAGTGATTTCGACCACCAGAACTACCGCTCTCACCGAGTCGAGTTCGCTTCCGGCGTGTCCTCTGGCCTCAAGTTCCCTTTGATTTGGACTGACAGCCATAATGATCAGGGCATTGAAGCTCCGATCGATTCGGAAGCGCCTCAATTGGATCTGTTGCCGCAAAGTGACAGTTGAAATTGGTGACCTTTTCCCAATGCCGTTGATCCAGTACTCGGAGCAAGACTTGAAGTGTGAATAGCTACGTTGCGCATTCCGCAAGAACCTTGGATCTGCATAACCAGTACATAGATGAATGGGAATCATGGTCTCACCTGCCCTGCCTTCCCGCACTGACGCACCTCTGTTTTTCCAAGCAACTCTCCGACGTGATCCTCCCGCATATTGTATTGGAATGTCCGCGCCTCACCGTCATAGCCATCGCCTTTCGCAGCGCCCTCTACGCCTTTCTTTACAAAGACAGACTCTCTGGAAACGATCAGCGCGTCGTTTTCCGCGTCCGGGCGCGCGGGACACATCTTGCAGAGTGGGAAGTCGGCGCACGCGGAGGCGATGATTTTTGGGTGCGCGCCGAACAGTTCATCGCACTGAAGCGGAAGGGAGAAATTGCGAGTGAGTTTTAAATTTCTCTGGCTTCTTGTGTGTGTATTTATTTTGTGTTTAGGCAACCACTACATCGTTCTTTGATGACCCCGTTGGTACGATTTATAATAGCTAAGCTATTGCGCGTTCAATATATTTGTATCACTGACTCCGTTTAGTGCTTCTTAGACGGCCGCCTCGGGCATCAAATGTATTCTCTTCAGCAGGTCCAGCTGTCCACTTCCCGTCGTTGTCAGTCATCTCAAGCCTGTCACTGACTGAAGTGCTCCGACCAAGGGTTGTTCTGTCAAGCGCCATCAAAGATGGACCCATTGCACTATGTTCGTGTTTGTCACCGTCCTCGATCCCACTAGCGGGCTTCGTGTAAGCGCTTGCGCACTAAATTTCTGCGCAATTCTTCATGCGTAACGTGTCTCAAATGCTCTTTCACGTCTGAAGCATTTTTGGAAACAAACTACTCCAGAATCAACATTTACTCTGGGGCGAGGGATGCGGCCCTTACGCCAGTCAATAGGCCTTTTATCACCTCCTTAGGCCCATTAAATATGATTGGACATCGCCCTCGTCCATCGAGCATAAAATACTTATCATGTTGTAGGCTACGTAGCGGGCAAGGCGCGCTCTTGCACAGTGGGATCGAGGACGGTGACAAACACGAACATACTGCAATGGATCCATCTTTGATGGCGCTTGACAGAACGACCCTTGGCTCCGACCTCCTGCTGGCAGAAGGACGGAATTGCAGCATGAGACTGCCCTGAAGCATCACTGGATTTTCTTGAATTGATACCACAACAGCAGACTCACCGCTGCCCGTCCGGGATCCCTTCCACGTTGTACAATCTAGTCCGCGCGGAGATGTTCTTTGCAGAGAAGCACCAGGGGGATATTCCGAATACGTCGCGTTATTGGATTACAGGCTTGATATAAGTCAACGACTTCAGGAAGTACTGGACGATCCATATGCCTCAAGCACGAGGACCGATTTTATGTTGTGCGTCATTTGGGATCTGTACAGGTCTGCGGCGGCTCATTTGGATTTACCACTACTGTTACTGTAGGCTCACCGTTCCGTAATTGGGAAAATATATTAGACCTTCCCTCAGTACGTCGCTTTGTGGACGCTGATTTCCCGGGCCGGCGGATTGAGGCATATTTCTCAACGTATTAAAACGGGTTCGAGTTCCCGTTGCGACATCGGTGCTCAACAATGGAACTGAGAAAGCGAGCATAAGCATTGGTTTAAAATTTCAGTAATCTGTCTGCGTACGAAGAGATTCCTGCTTTCTTTGCCAAGCCTCTGGAATGCATAATGCTGCTGTCGAAGAGGTGACTTTTACTTATTATTTTCAAACATTGCGTATTTGTCATAGCCGATGAACGGACACCTATTTTTTGCACCATCACACCCGCTATAAAAATATATTGCCTTAAGGCAAAAGGCTTGCTGAATGTGGAAGAATCCGTAGCCAAATTAGATTTTTTTTGAAGTTCTTCTTTCGTGCGGTCTGGAAAGGGGAACGGAAGGAGGTGAAATGGGATGCTCTTTCAAAGGCTAGGTATTCATCCATTTTCAGTAAGATGTGAAAGTGTCCTGGCAACACGGTCTTTCAGCCCACATTTCCAAAACCCTGAAAGATGGGCTTTCCAAACTTCCTTTGTTCAAACAAAGGAACAATTGAAAGACCATCTTTCCTCGCTGGGGAAAATCCCTGCCCAATTTTAACCTTTTCACATCCCTTTCATAGCTTGCTGAACACTGAGAAATGTGTGGTATCTGAAATAGCCGCTGATTGTGGCTCTTTCCCATGGAACTCTCAGATCCACTGAAAGAAGAACTTTCTATGTGCCTTGATTTGGCTACGGATTCATATAAATTCAGTAACCCTTTTACCCTAAGGCAATATATTTCTTTAGGGGGTGTGCATCTTTGTGCGTCGCAATCCATAGCTTGGCTATTGTGATTTCCGAGCAAACGTCAATTTCGTCGGGTTGGCGGTGCTTCGGCCCTTCATCCGAGCACAGCCTCCAACACAGCCTCACCGGTCTTGCCTTTCGACCACAACCACGCATTCATATTTCGACGCATCCATGGCGCAGGTTTTCTCGTTTCCCTTGGACCTCGAACGCCACATCTTCGAAACTGTTGCAGCGCTTGAACCAGCCATGATTCCCAGTTTGCTGCGAGTTTGCCGTCGGATCCACAGCTGGTGCGTAGATTTCTTTACGTCCTCAGGGCTCGGCTCTGACGGGGCTTCAGGCTCGAGCCACTTCTTTTCCGAGTCGTTGTTCTCGATAAGGGGCATAAGATGCTGTCGGCCGTGAAATCTAGATCCCCGGAAGTCCTACGCGCTGGTGTGCGGCACCTATTTCTGGACGAGGCAGGCGGCGGCTGCGAGTCGTGGCCAGGCCTTTTCTCCCATTGCGAAAAACTCTCCCAAGTCGAGCTCTGGCTGGGTCCTGAAGGTGTCACCCCATACCTCCCGGCTCTGAGCAACTTGCGTCTTCAGAGCCTCGCGCTCATGTTGCTCCCACATCATCAGTTCCCCCTGACTCAGCGGTTGTTTTTATCCGTCACCCATCTCGACATTCTTCTAACGAGCGATGTTCCTGGCGTCTGGGCAGACTGGGCCCACCTCGCCGCACTCCCGGCGCTAACCCACCTATGTCTCGGGAAAGATATCCTCGGCCCCATCCTCCCCCTGCTCGTCGTGCAGTGCCCCAGACTCATAGTGATATGCACCGCGTTGGGAAGTGCAGCGTAAGCGGATAGATTTGCTGACACCCTCCCCGTCGATGATGTCCGTGTCGTCGTACGGATTGTCCTCGATTACCTTGTAGACTGGGAAAGAGGAGCCCGGAGTGGAGACGATGTCTGGGCTCGCGCGGAGAGGTTTATCGCTCATAAACGACGGGGTGAGATTTATGGTGCGTGCTCCTCTCCATTTATCGTTTGGGCCAGACGCTGAATATCTGGACGTCAGCCCAATGCCGGACGCTTTTTTGAGCGTAGACTTGTAACTTGTATAAAATGGCGCGTGGTACGTGTTATAGGCTCGTTTACCGATGCAAGACATAACTTTTGCAGGACTCGAAGGGAGATCGCGAGACGAGAGCCGGAGACTCTGGTCCACGTACCACTTAAACACTGTCGCCTCTATCCTCCAGTTAGGTCGTGTTTTTCAAAATCAGCCAGCCTGGATCCTTCCGCCTGGTATTGTGGTTTCTGCTCCGAGTAGCCGAACGACGGAATGAGTGAGGCCCGAAAGCTATGAGTATCAAATCAATATTATCCGGTGCAATTTATATCGAATCAGGCTCACATGGTGTGATCCTTTTTGCGTTGACAAATCGCTCAGGTTTCAGTCTAGTTTGTCTCCTGCCGCGTCCTAGGACTATTCCGCGCGCCAGCTTGACTCTCATTATCAGAAATTCATGTTCTGCAACACAGCCGTTCCCGCCGTGCTGCGGGAATGGAATTAATTTCCAAAAAATTCACCTCAAAAAATTCTATGATTCAGAGTCGGTTTTTAACGCTGAGTACCGGAAGGGATCATTTGAAGTCGCACCCAATAAGGGAGTGACTGGTGCGAAAAAATGTTTGATGTTTCAGTGTCACGTTTTAACGCTGTGTAACATACAAGTTACCACAAGGCTTCCTTCACAATTCCTTGATGTGTACCGCCGAAGTCATACCCAAAGAAGTTTGATGCTACATGTGGTTCAGACTTGGCTTCTGACATTGAGTAACCTACCAGTTACCGTGAGGCTTCATTTGAAGTCCTCGTGGAGAAATTCACAATTCCGTCCTTAACAGCTCCAGTCTCTTAAGGAAAACGGGCACTTACAACAGCAAGGACTAGTGTGATTGGGCCCCCCGCCCGGGCCCTCCTCCATGAATTCAGTCCAATTCCCTCACATTTTCACTGCTTCTGATGGTTTCTATAGGATTCAAATGCCCCGTGGAAGGCGGTTTTGAGGTATACAACCTCCCATCTTCCTCCCCAATTCTCCAGAATCAATTCATCTCTGAGGGGTACATTTTCGAGGGTGGTCGGTACATTTGACCTATGAGTTCTGGAATCGCAGAGTTGAAATAGTGCCCGTGCCGTCGGCGTAGAGGAAAACTAACCCATATCACCTGTTCCCAGTAACAAATTACACATTCTATATAAATTCCAGCTCAAGCACCGGATTATTGGCTGACCTGGAAAACCCAACCGACCGGGATGTTGAACACGCTGTTTATCTGTGTTAAACTCCGAATTCTGTCACCATTATTGCGCCAAATTCTGCGAGCGTCATAATTCCTGGAAGCCCCGAGCTAGAGCTTCCCGGTGATATGCGACTCATATTTTTACCCCCCCTGTATTCCGTGCAATATATATTTTTGATTGCTGAAAATCGACTGGAGATCTCTCGCTTTGACATTTCCCCACGCTTCTGCCCACCTCGCTTAGCGTCACCACCTCGCACACCTACAGATCAGTGACATCGTCCTACAGTCTCATCGTTTCTCCAATCCAACGTGCATCAAGAGTATTCCCGGTCATCTCGGGCACCCAGCCCTAGACATTTTCATCCCACCTCCGGCCACCCGCAACCACCTGACACCCACCTCCCTTGTAAACCGACCGGTGTGGAAGGGTGCTCTGCCCCCTTCGTGGACATAGCCCTTCTCACGGGTTATGCGTCCCATGCCAATTCGGTGACCTGATCATTTATTATTTTATTTCTCTCATTCTTTGCATCTTACTTGAGAATTTCCCTCATACACACTCATTTCTTCCCATTTTAATCCCAGATTTCTTATACAGCTGTTCGAGTGTGTTCCTGCACATTCCACTGTCAAGCCGACTCATACTGGACCTCACAATCATTTCCTCATCCACACGGGAAATATTCGTTATTGAGCTTTTGGACTTCCTTACATATTATTATGCTTACCTATCAGATACACCACAGATGTCTTGTTCTTCTCACTACATACCGCCAATGCGATGAGCGAGACCCGAGTCATCGGCCATCTCGGACTATGCCGGGGATCGAGCCGACAGTGGCTTGGGCCCCCACTTGTCAATGTCTTGTGGGGGACATGCTCTCCCTATTCCGTCTTTGCATAGCTCCCGGTTGGTTTGACTGGCAGAGGTGTCGTTCTAGCCAAGGCTTTTCCCCACGGACTCTTAGATTATTTTGACATTTGACACATTATTTTTATTTGTTTATTTGTAGGGGGACCACTCCAGGCCTCTTACCACCACCTATATACCACATTCTGCGCTCCTCCTCGAGATTCAGAGTCTTCACTTCCACATCTGAGCTGAGTTCTTTATTCAATTTGTCTTACAGATCATTCTACACCTGGTTCTATCCTTATACCCTGTGAGACGACGATTCGACTGCACGCCTCGACCCATTAGCCAGTACGACCTGGACACCACTCGGTCCCCGAGAGGACCAACCTTCTCTTCCACACCGGCCACCTTGCACCCACTCGCCGGCCACCTCCGGCCACCTCGGCGCCCAGTATCACGGGAATAACCGGGACACGGCGACGGGCTGCTTGACAAGGGCATCGTGCGCGCGGTGGAAAAGCATTCCCGAGAAGCTTATGCTTCTGGCAGAGCTGGACATTATCGACGCGCAGGGAAAGTGGGTCTCTCCGGGGCTTGTTGCCACGTGCTTGCACCTGGGCTGTCTTCGGCGCCGGGGCTGAGTGTTGCGTCACTGACTTTTCTGCGTTGGTGCTGATTAAAATATATGTAATGAAGGCGCGAAGGACAGGAACTGGCGCAAGGCGCCCGTCTTCCCTTGGCTGAGCAGGGTGGATGGCCTGAACATGCACGACAGTTAAGCAGAGTTTCTCGATTCAGGCTAAGATGAGTCGGTAAAAGTCTGCATGTTTAACTAGACTGCCGTGCTCGATGATAACCACCAGCTTTTTAAGTAACTAAGAGACTGAGAGGGTCCGTACAGAATAACCCCTGATGACTTACTGACTTCAAGTGGTTCGAAGTGAGTTAAAGAGAACGAAATAGAGAGAGTGCCGTAAATGGAAGATGACAAAGCCAACCCACGTGACAATCAACAGCCGCGCTTTCCTTCTTCCTCCGTGGCCATGGGCAAGCGCTGCAAGACGCGCAAGAATGGAAAGGGGAAATCCTCAAACATATGTGGTACTCACCCCACAGTCTCTACACTCCTTAATCACGTCGACAGGCTCTGATTCCACTCAATTCATCTGAGCCACTCCATGCGCCAGAGCCACTCCATGCGCCAGAGCCACTCCATGCGCCAGAGCCACTCCACGCACCAGAGCCGCTCCGCACGCCCATACCTGGACCCGCTTCAGTCTATGAGGCGCCCACCCACAATCAGCCTCCAGCTTCATGCGCGTCAGACTCCGAGACGATGGCTGTCACTTCCGATCTTGGATCTTGTCCCCTACGTGTTGCGTCCTGCCTTACCAGCGCACTGCTCCGCCAAGCATTTCGTGCGGGAGGTGGTCGATGTGGTGTGCATGGGCGAGGGTACAAACGACACATCTTTGCTCGTTCTCGTAACGTCCATGCGCGACGACGGGCCGGTGGTAGAGGATTCTCCATCGGAGGAGCTCTCACTTGATGCGCCGGAAGCACGCCCTGCCGATGCACAGAGCTGTTGCACAGATGCTGAAGCGGAGGGCGTAATATGTGGCGCCCATCCATTGGGCCGGCCAAGCGCAACGGACGCTCTCGATGGGAGGTATACCCACCAAGATTACGCCGCTCTCTTCCCAGATGTGAGTTGGAATCAGTCTCTTGCGGCCTACGCTGACCCGGCCCAGACCGACACACTGATCTGTGATGTGGTTACCTCGTCTCTGCTCGAATCCTACCGCGAGGAGTGCAAGCTCGATGCCGCCAAGGATCCCTCGGGGTTCGTTGCTGACAACGACCCCGTCGCGGAGCTGAAAGCAATGCACCCAGCACATTTATTTCAATTACGACGTTCCACCCGTCTAATCAATAGAGTCATGGAGGCTACCGTCCCCCCGCCCGAAGCTCAGCGCAAACGAAAGCGACCACACACACAGGGCGCATTGGACCCCAACATCAAGCGCTTCTGCAAGGACGAGGACAATCACTGGGTTTGAAAGGGAGAATTGGTGGTACCGAACAACGTGTGGGCATGTGTGTTCCACTCTGCTCACAGGGGCCAACATTGACCTAGTTTCATCATTCAACCACAGCAGTGGTGGCACTCGTGCATCGGGATTCAGCAGCGGCGCACAACTCTTCACCACCGAACGAACCAGCGAATGAGGACCATCGTACCAAGCGAAGGCCCCACGTGCGCGGGAAGAACTCGGTCCAAAGAGGTGGTCAATTCCGCAAGGTTCTGCCCAACGGCGAGCCCAACCCCACGCATCTTGCACAAGGTCTACAGCGCATTATAGCACGGTCAGATGCTGTCGTGTCCACCAAATTCTCGCTTCTGCACCATGCATCACACAGCAAGAGCGGATTTCAAGGCGCCCCACCCCCCTTGAAGGCCCGCAACAAGATTCGTGATCTATTCTTCCAACTTCCCAGCGGGGAGGCATTGTTTCCCTACCTCAAGCACTTCTTCCCCGTTGAGTATTATCACCATCCCAAGTAAGTCTCCGATCCTCTACAATGGACTTGGACTGACACATCATAGTCCTCGCCAAGAGAGAGCTACTTTTCTCGTGGACCGAGATGGTCAAGTCTTCTTCTTCCGCGGCTTTCGGGCGCATTGGCTCAAGGACTGTGCCAGCGAGTTTGAGGAAGCCATTCGTATTCTGATCGCGGACGACGACAAGGACGCCAAGTTCAAGGCCAGTTGCGCCAACCTACGCCGTGGTCCCCACATGCCTATAATCATGGGATACAATCCACCAAAGTTAGACAATTTTCTCTTTCCATGCGATCACGTCTCACTTCTGAGCAGAGACCTTACTTGACGGCTTGGCACAAAAAGCATGAAGGTCGTGTCCAGAAATTCATGGATCAACCGATAATCAAGCGCGTAATGTAAGCTATCGTTATTATTTCAAGTGGCATCAAAATGACCCCTTGAAGGGGCTGGGTAGCCAACATCATGCGGCTCATCTTCCCTGGTATTACTCAACAGATGGACAGTGATTCCCAATGGCACGGGCTTAAGCCCCCCTTCGCCGACTACTTCTGGAATATATGCCTTAACGCACTGTTCGAAGGGCAGCGCTCCGTCTTGACACCGCCCCATGCCGATAGTAAAAATCAAGTGTTAGTCTGCTTAATGTTGGTGTATGTTTTGAAGTCTGGTGGTGCGTATGATCGGTTCTCAAGCTCCCTTGCACTCACACAATCATTTGCAGTACGCTGCAATGACACGCAACGAATATGGCTATGGCTTTGGGAAGCAAACGTGGCCATACAGCTCCCTGCTTGGACGCTTGCGGCATATCCTTCCGGCCTCTTCTATCACTTCAATCTTGATATACATAGTGAGTTTCTTGTGCCCGGCCTTGCACACAACTTGAACGGTTTCAGCTATCAAATTTGTGACTACCGAGGACGATGAACGTCCTACTCTTGAAAATTCGCGGCCCATTGAACTTGGAGACGGTGACGGTCGGGGAAGTTTGGTATTCTTCAACCAATCCTCCATATGAACCGGGCCCATAACTGGATACCATACCCTCAAGGATGGTCGCGCACATGGTCACTCTGGTACGGTAGACTATGGCGACTGTATTCAGATGGTGTTCGAAAAGGCACTGGTGCTCACTCCAGTGCCTCAAGATATCATTGAAACTCTTAGCTCCTAAGAGTAAAATACCTACTGCTTTGTTCTTTGCGTACACTAGTTGAGTCTTTGTGGCTGACGTCTTAGTCTGTGATTACTGGCATGTCCGATCAAGGACCGCGGATTTTGATGATCAGCATGTGATGTTCCCACGCTCTTGAGTGGCCGCAATTCGGGTTTCTGCCTCCGTAGTATTTCAGTTTGCGTTTGAAACTTATTTATTCACTCTTGTAAGTGCCCTGTAACAACTATCTCATGGTGAAATAAATAAAAGGGCCCGTAGTCAGAGTGTATCGACAGAAATTGGCAATTTTTCGATACAATTATGCCATACTGGCAAAAATGACTGGATTTTGCTGAGAGAAAAATCCCAGCAGCCATCAGAGTATATTTAAGTGTTATTGAAAGCACGGATTCCCCCTATTCATTGCAGATCGTAGTCAGCAAACAAAACTTGGTTCACAACCCGTGGGAACATCACGTGCTGATCATCAAAATCCGCAATCCTCGATCCGGTATGCCAGACTCCAGATAACAGATTTATTGATTGTCATAAATCTCATCGAGTCTGACTATGGGAGACTAGCTGACGTCTGTCATTGCATTGCGAAATTTCTCCAACCAGTCCGCCACAAGACTAATGGCAGCGGTGGGCCTTTATTCCTTCATTCCCCTCCCACACTGCCGTAATCCTCTGTTTTCTCTACCCATGTACCTCTGGCTCCTGCCATGCATCGGGTCTCCCCCACTTTGTTCCATTCTCTCTCAAACCCGTCCCATTATACTGAATATACAATATTCTCGTATCCGACAAGCCGTCGTGATCTCTCGCCTTTCTTCAGTTGGCAGCCCCCACGTCGTAAGCCCCTCTGGTTCCACCATCCTCGTGATTCTGCTGCTCTACGGCGCTCATGTTGTTGTGCACGTATGGGGTCGTGGGATGTATCCTCCCGCGCATCTGGATGCCATCTGCTCTCCTACGCCCTTTGCGCACCGGTCTTGGAACTCTGAGCACGCTCACTGCCGGTATGTAGTCGAATTTATCATTTATCATTTACCATTTATTCTTCAGACTTTATTCTGATATAACATCAGTTCCGTTCCTGCCTCCTGCCGTCAAGACAGTCTGCTGCGGAGCCTCTTCCCAACCCACAAACACGCCACAGTCTACTTTCCATCGCGACTGAGACGCATGGGCATCATTACCTTCAGTGTGTGCGTCATCTGCCAGTCATCAGCTTCGCGTCTGGCTTGAAGGTCAGGGTGTGCTCACGATGCCACTGAAGCATTCCGCCTACGAACACATTTGGGCTAGGCTTGGGGCCAAAACAGTGGCCTGCTGGCAATAAAAGCGACCTCGACGTAGAACCGGTTGAATGCGCTGAATCAAAATCTCGGAAGAAGCCAGAGTACGAGTGCAAGTTGAAGGTGCGAGTTAGTAAAGAGTCAGCTCTCGGAAATACAGGGAGCTGTTTAGAAAGTGGATACACACCTGTTGTAGTCTCCTTGCCATGATTAAAGTCATGCTCCATGATAGAGAGCTACGAAATGCATTGTGTAGCAATTAAATTGGAGCTGTTGAGGCTCAGGTTGAGTGTCAGCTAAGTATCCGTGTACCTGGCGCCAGGTACAATCTCTTTTGGGCTGATTTGGATTTAAAGAAAACTGTTGAATCTGACTTTTCAGCTGTACCTGGTACCTGGTATTTTCCCTTCTTTAAAGCTGATTTTATGCTAAAGAAATGGGTTCTCTAGGGAGGATTATAAATCCTCGTTCTTTAGGGCCTATTGTGTGCTAAAAAAAATGCTTGTTCTCTAGAGCCGATTCTAAAAGGGATGCACACTTCAATTCGGTTGGGTACCCAATTGAACCGCGTATATAGCTAGGCCAACCTGGGCCCAGGTTGGCGGATCAGATACAGAGTTTACTGAAGTTCTTCCAGACGGAACAAGCCTGTTTCAGAGACCCTAAACTACTGGTATAAATGATCCTTGGCCCACTTGAGAAGTGCCATGCTATTCCACATATACTCCTCATACCTTTGAGAGAACCAATCAGCATACTCCTCGATCGTTGCCCACGACTTTTTCGTTTTCTCTGGCTGGAAATACCCAAGGGCCCGCTTGTGTAGGTCCGAGTCAAAAAACACTGCAAGAGCGACACCGACCGCCAAGTTATCCCGCAGGCAGAATCTTTCGCTCCCGGCAAGATAGTCCGGGTGCAGGGCATTCTGGCCGAAAGAAAAGATATGGCAGGTGTAGCAGGGACGATTTGACCCCTCGTATTTGACCACCTGTCGGAAGGCACTCAATGATTGCTGCCGCCCTTCCCTGTCAATGCGAGGGCATGTCCAATACTTGTGTCGGGACTCCGCATTGGGCCGCCCACGTGCAAAGCAATAGCCGCAACTGTCTCCGGCGAGGTCAAACAAGTCAAAGAAAACCTGCAGCTGCCCATGTCTGACTTCAATGGTCGCACCCACACGCTTTCGAGATTCTTCAACAACAGATCCGAAAGCATTGTGCAACTTGCGCTTGATCCCGCGAGGCGGAGTCCAAGCGAGAGGGGCTTCCGGCAGGAGCTTCCGAGGGGAGATCAATTGACCTGGCTCGGGGTTTTCTGGAAAAAGATAGACAGAAAAAGTTTCCTTAGTGTGCTGTTCGTGTTGGGGAATCAAAAGAATGGTCCTGACCTTTCTCCATGCACGATGTGCAGTAATCTCTGTACACATGCACCTTCGGACAGGTCACACCTCTGCCGTCGATGAATTGTGTCGTGGCATAGACCAGACACGCTTGCAGATACGATTTGGCTGGACGTTTGAAGACCAGATCGAACATGGCCTTGGCTCCCCATATGTCCCCCCAGGTTTCATCCACGTTGCCGTAAAACTTGGACGTCCGCACCGGGATCAAAAAGTTTCGCCCCCTTGTGCCAGGGCCCCGTGCGGCTCGGGCGCGTTGTTGCTCAAACGTGACCAGATCAAAAGGCAGCCCAAGGTGGATGGTGAAGAGGACATTGGGATAGTCGGTTCCAGCTCCCAAAGCAGTCGTTGCCACAATGCCTGGGCTGAGTCCCGCAACCCAATTGGAGTACATCTTTTCGCGCTCCTCTTCCTTGATCCCTGCATGATAGATGGGCAGACCGAGCGCCTTGGCAGCGCGTTGACCATCTTCAGTCCTCGTGACAAACACAAGAAACCGGTGCCTAGGAGCCCAGCCAGACCTCTGGGTGATGTCGGAGATGCGCTCCTTGGCAACTGTGATTTGCTGTGCAAAAGGGTCGACCAGAGACGTCTGGAAGTCATAGTCCGAAAAGTAGTAGGCCACCTCATCTATCACATACCACAGGACCGGTTTTTTCCCGCTGTGGAGCTGCATGATCGCTTGTGTCCAGCGACCGTGCTTTGCCACGTCCGAGGAGACAAGGATGAGATTGTGTCTCCCATGCAAGTCTTGTGGGCCCTTTGCCCCCAGGCATCGCTCGTTCGGGAGCCCTAGCTTCACGAGACGACGCTCCCAATCCGCCATCAACGAGACCAATGACAAGATGATCACAGTATATCCGTTCTCAACCATCGAAGGCAGGATTGCAACAGGTGTCTTTCCACCACCGGTCTTGAGCGCAACAATAACATCATTCTCGGAAGCAAGCAGCTCTCTGACAGCCTTGTACTGCTTAGGATCATGCCAGTCGGCGGTTGGCCCATACAGCTTGCGCAGAGAGTGGAGAAGATCAGGCTTGGCTGAAACCAATTTCCTTTAGCAGGCGGAGGCGTTAAGGAAATTTAAAAACACACATCCTGGTGTGTTTGGCATGGGATCAGGTGCCGATCGAAGAGGCTGATCTGGGCATTGCATTTCAGACGGCCCGTTGTGGAAGAGAAGGTTGGTCCTCTCGGGGACCGAGCGGTGTCAAGGTCGTACTGCCTGATGGGTCGAGGCGTGCAGCCGAATCGTCGTCTCTCCGGGTATAAGAATAGAACTAGGTGTAGAATGATCTGTAAGACAAATTGAATAAAGAACTCAGCTCAGATGTGGAAGTGAAGACTCTGAATCTCGAGGAGGAGCGCAGAATGTGGTATATAGGTGGTGGTAAGAGGCCCGGAGTGATCTCCCTACAAATAAACAAATAAAAATAATGTGTCAAATGTCAAAATAATCTAAGAGTCCGTGGGGAAAAGCCTTGGCTAGAACGACACCTCTGCCAGTCAAACCAACCGGGAGCTATGCAAAGACGGAATAGGGAGAGCATGTCCCCCGCAAGACATTGACAAGTGGGGGCCCAAGCCACTGTCGGCTCGATCCCCGGCATAGTCCGAGATGGCCGATGACTCGGGTCTCGCTCGTCGCATTGGCGGTACGTAGTGAGAAGAACAAGACATCTGTGGTGTATCTGATAGGTAAGCATAATAATATGTAAGGAAGTCCAAAAGCTCAATAACGAATATTTCCCGTGTGGATGAGGAAATGATTGTGAGGTCCAGTATGAGTCAGCTTGACAGTGGAATGTGCAGGAACACACTCGAGCAGCTGTATAAGAAATCTGGGATCAAAATGGGAAGAAATGAGTGTGTATGAGGGAAATTCTCAAGTAAGATGCAAAGAATGAGAGAAATAAAATAATAAATGATCAGGTCACCGAATTGGCATGGGACGCATAACCCGTGAGAAGGGCTATGTCCACGAAGGGGGCAGAGCACCCTTCCACACCGTAAGAAAGAAGCCAAACTAAACACGAACCCAACCCTGCAAAGTATTTCAAGTCGGCTATTGGTGAAGATGGTTTCTTTGATCGACAAGATGGTGTCCACGGAGGAGAGGGACGTGGACCTACAGGTCGCGAAGGGGGAGGGTTGAGCTGCCAAGACCTGGGCGTCAAACGAGTGGAGGAAGTGGCCGGGTGATTGGGGGTCAGATGCGAGTCGGGTAGAGGCGAGAAGGTTTTGGGAGTGGTCGGCAGAAGCAGTGGTCTTTGGGCAGCGACTTCCCGTCGGAGAAGAGTGACCTCCACCAGCAATGCCGTGAGCACCTGCATACTCTCGTCCTGTTTTGCAACGATGGTCTTGCTCGCCCTGGTTGAACTGCGCTCGAACTCCACAAACATCTGGCTGAGTGCAGAGTTGGTGATGTGATTGGCAACCACCACCGTATTTACAGTAGAAGGGGTGTCAAGAACAAGGGAGGTATAGTGGGCACGGGTGCTGTCTTGATAAGGCAGACAAAGCCCTCCCGGCACGACCTTGTTTGCCTTCTGCCAGTCGGTGCTAACAAGCAGGAACAGATGCAGCAGGTCCTCTGCCACACCGAGCTGCGCGTCGGGTGAACGGCCGTACGTCTGGTTCTCTGTGCGCCAGCTGTGACCACTCTGCAGCGCATTCACAGTTCTGGCTGTGTCAGCCTCAATGTCTTCTGCAGCCCTTCCACAAAGCTTGCGCCTCCACGCTATTTTGATCTGCCGCCAATGGCTGATCTTCATCTCCCAGCCAAGAATCGGGCCAGACCACTTGCTCATCAGTAAAGTCAACTTGTCTGATGTGAAGACCTTGCCATAATCCATGAAGAGCATTTCTGCATAGCTCGTGACGAGCTCCTTATCCAAGGGAAACACTATGCTGCTTAGGAACTGCTCAATTTCCTTTAGCTTGGTCTCCTGTTAAGGAAAGCAATACGCACTTGAGCCAAAGGCCGTGCAAAGGTAACTTCAAGCCCATCAGGACCTTGTTCTCCCACAAGTCGATGATTTCGGCCTCGAGCTTGTCAAAGATCTCACCCAGCTGCGTCAACGTGATCCTTCGACCCTTGTACAGCAGCACCCCCCAGTTTTCTCGGTCCATCCACCAGATGTTGGGCAGTGACATGCTCTGAAAGACAAGTGCAGACACATAGTGCTGCAAGCTCATCAGACTGCTGAATGTGGTCATTTCCTTTTCAATAACAAACGAGCTGATGTCTTCGAAAGCCTGAATCTGGCTCGGGCGCCTGCCTTTCTCAACCAACCGGTGGATCTCGGTGACCATTGCAAGCTGGATGCACCAGCAGAGCCTAGCGATCAGACCTGTTGTCTGCTTCGGATCCGCAAAGCTGCCGTGAGTGTCGACAGATTGCAGCATTAGGAAACACATGGTGGGATCCGGCAGTTTGCAGTCGCGAGTCTTTGACCACTCGGCCTTCCAAAGCGCCATCAGCACGAAATGCAGGGTGTTGATGCTGTACTCTGCCTCTTGGAATGCACTCAACGCGGCGGTCAGGCGCCGGGATGTAGGAAAGGAGTAGTGCTCGGAGGTGTGGAGAAGACAAGCCACAAAATGTGTGACGGGAACCACATAACCGTCGAGGGTGCCCGGCTGGTGGTGTGCATGCAGAGGGGTGTTGTTGATTCCGCTGGGTTTTTATTTCCATAAGAAGCAGAGGGCGTTAGGGAAAAAGAGAACTCACTCCTTATCTGGATTGTGCGAATTGAGTTTCTGGAGGACCAGCTTGTCGGTAGAATCCAACAGCCCTGTCGCCCGGTAAAAATACGACTTGGCAATGTGATGTAGGCAGCCGAGCTCGGTCTCGGTGGGCATGGCTACCAGATTGCGCAGGTCTGCGGTGTACGGCCGATACTGCTCGAAGTGCTCCGGCCACCGGGTCCGCATCAGCCATGGGCTGATCATCCGAGTGTTTGGAACCGCACCAGTGCAATATTCCTCCCACTTGAAGTCATGAATTTGACCCAGAAGACTCGGTTGGTCAGGCGCTGGCTGCGATGACACCACGTGTGGGACGATGCAGATCTTGACCTTGGTTGCGCCTTCATTGACGGTCTGCACATTGAGGTCATGCTGCATCACTCCTTGAGATGGGGGGTGGTTCTCAGGCTGCCTCATGTGCGCCTTCACTGCCTTCAAGTTGGAGGTCAAGCCGCAGTCAGGACAACCACGCAGATCTGTTTTTACCGAGATGCCATCCATCTCTGGCCTTGGCAGTGTGAACTCTTCTGTAGCCCAGGTTGGCCAATGATCCTCAATGCCTGCACCAGCAGCAATATCTGTGATGTGCTGTGCGACACGCTTGTCAGCGCGGACACCACCCAGGTGCTTGGGTATATGCCTCCACGCATTCTTCGCATGGAATGCGTTCTTGCACACCAAGCACACAAACAACGCAATCTCGCGGTTCACACCCAAAGAGATGGATCTGAGCAAGGGTGTGGTAATAACACCCCACGAGACCTTTTCAAAGCAGGTAGCACTGGATTATTCTGTAAGGTGAGTTGAGCCTTAGGGAAATTTGAAATAAAGAGAGGAAATAGAGGTACTGAGCACAAGCATGGATCCTGATTACATAATGAGCAACTGCTGGACATGGGGGTTAAGGAAGAGGAGGGATAACATAGGTTGACCTCTTATATATGAATACGGCCATCAATTTTGATTGGCGCATATTTCAAATCGTGACATGTGACATTGAGATGATGGAGCAAAAACCTCAGGAAGTTCTCACTGCTCCAAGTGGCCATTTTCTTTAAGAGACTGTAAATGTTAAGGAAGGAATGCACGGGAAGAGAGAATGAAGTCTCGCCATAACTTGGAGGTTACTCAGCGTCAAAAAGCGACCCTGAAACATATAAAACATCAAACATTTTTTGGTACAACTTGGTTGAGTATTTGGAGGTATGCAAGACTGAATTGCCGAGGATTAAAAATGAAGCCTCACCGTAGCTTGCATGTTACTCAGACTTTTTTTTAAAACAACCTTGAAACATGGCCGGATCGCCTATTTCTCCACGAGGACTTCAAATGAAGCCTTGCAGTAACCTGCATGTTGCTCAGCATAAAAAAACGTGCCTGAAACAGATAGAACACTAAAACATCTTTTGGAACAATGCAATCCCACAAAGAAAGATTCCATTTTAGAATTTATTTGCTCCACCCAAAAGCAAGTGTAAGCTACGCGTTTTTTTTTTCATGCAACCTTTGTCCCCAGTATGCGTGTTAAAGAAGTAATGTAGGGATGCGAAATCCTGTCATACATCATCGAAAAATCGAGCAAGTCACTCCCGTACTCAGGATTGCCAATACAATGTCTTGTGGAATCCACCAATGTGCACAAAATTCGGCCTTCTGCAAGTCCATGCAAGCGAACGAAACTCTCCAGCTCCCTTTCCTTAACCGGTGCGCCGACTTAGGGAAACATTTTTTTCTCAAGCACACAAGTCCATATCTAATACATGTTGGGGGGAGGGGTTAAAAAAAGATGTTGGGGGGGGTGTCCTCCTCTTCCTCTTCGTCCTCCTTTGCCCTTCCCTCTGTGGAGGTGTCCTCGACACCGGGCATCTCGTCTGTGTCCTCGTTCTCCTCTGCGTCGGATCCCTGCATCTTGGCCTTCTTCCCAGTGCGGCCCTCCTCCTCGTCAGGATCAGGAGAGTGGGCACGCTTGGCAGCAGTGGCAGGGTTGGGTATGCACATCTCGTCGACATCGGGGTACTTGAAATGTGATTCCGCTGTGTGCCAATTTCCTTAAGCCACAATTTGTGTTAGGGAAGAATAAAACGACATACTCAGCTCAACCCCCGTGGGATAGTACTCCGAGCAGTCCTTCAAGTCGGCCTGCTTGCAGCAGAATCCATCGTTTGTGATGTGGCCTTGGGGCTCGAACCACTCCACAAAGTTGATGGAATGTGGGGCAGCCAAAGGATCGGTCTCGATGTTGGCAGCATCCTCCTGGACGGCGGAGGCGACCTAAATCAAGTCAGATTGAGAAGAAAGAAACAAAGAGAGCGACAATTTAAACTTACAGCCCACAGGTGCGAAAAGGCGGCGGCAACGGCAGGATGGAGAGCATTGTTGACAAGCTCACCACTGTCGTCCTCGTCGTGCTGCACCCCAACAGCGCAAAGTCCCCGTTTGTTGATGCCGTCCAAGAGGCGCTGGAATGAGCGCTTCAGGTCTGTCTTGAAGGGGCGCCTCTGGCGGATTACCACTTGGTGGGCAATACCGTAGTCAGTGGGTTCATTGGGCCTGGGCACCCCCTGGCCTCTGAATACGGGCCGAAGCGCCTTAGGAATGCTGCGCCAGTACTGCCAGCTGTCCCAGGAAGAGTCATCCCCATGGCTCTGAATCATCCCCCTCAGGTATGCGCGGAAGAAGTACAGCTCGGGGCTCGCTGCGAGCAACGGATTGAGGAACTCCTCGTTGCAGCCGATCTCCCTCCGGATCGCCTGGACGAACTTGTTGCGTGCACGGGCGGTGCTGTTCCCCTTGGTTGACGTGAGGAAGTTAAACGATGTGCACTCCAGCGCACGCAGCAGCTCAGGCTGCTTTATGAACATGTGGTCGGGCTTGTTCGCGTACAACTCGGTGGGGCAGGTCTGGGCGGCCTGGCGCAAGACTTCCGTCAACTTGACCTTGCCACCCAAACTGCCTTCCTGGTCGGCCTTCGCTTGCACTAACCAGAGCTGGATGGTTCTCCCGATGCCTGCTACCTGGGTGTCGTTGTATTGGAACTGGGCCTTGGCCTGCTGATCTTTGGAGAGTTTGCAGAGGGCGAGAGCCGCCTCGATCTTGGGCGACCACAAAAGCAGTGTAAAAGGGCGGTAACGGAGGATGAATTCGCCAACCTGTTTTCCTTAGTGAGCCACGGGCGTTATGGAAAAGAAAGCAGGAAAGAGACAGACCTTGGCCCAGAGAATCGCCACTTCGGTACGCACCGATGTGAGGTCACCGTCGGGAGCGTAGTAGACAAGGCCATTGTCGGGGATGAGCGTGGATATTTCAAAGTGGCCCTTGAACTCTTTGCTATTGAGGTAATACTGGAAGAACGCGAGGTTGCGGAGAATGAGGCAGGAGTGGGATGGGGTGCAGAGTTTTTTGTCAACGACATCTTCGCCCTTGGCTCGGCGCTCCTCGTAGTCCGTCATGCGGGGACCATCCAGCCTGCGATCTGCGTTGCTTGATGAGTACTACCTACGAAAAAGAATAACAATGAATACGCACCAAATGAATTCCCGGTGCCAACGTCTGAAACAGTGCGAACAGCGCCATCGCAAATGACGGACACAGCAGCAGATCCTTGCGTCCACCGAACGGCACAAATGGCCTGCCGTTCATTGCGCCGCCCAACACTCTGTTGACCTTTTCGTGAAGACTGCTCAGAACTGGGTCCTCCTCGTCAGTGGTCTGCAGGTCGACCAGCTCCTGGACGTCTTTGATAACGTGCTGGCAGTACAGCCGCATGGCCTCCGTCCACTTCTCACTCCCCTTGTGCCCGAAATACTCCATTTCCGTGAGCAGAAACACCTTGAACCTTGTGTCGAAGATTTCGACGAGCTCGTCCACGAGCATGGAATTTTTGAGCTTCATATCGGCGGCAAGCTGCTTGGAAATGGTGGCGCGAGTCTCCGAGGTGAGGTCATCCGTTGATGGAAGGTATAGAGTCGGAGAGGATGTAGACCAATTGCAGGTAGCCACTGCTCAGGAACGGCTCAAAGCACTAGTGGAATCGAGATTCGAGTTAGCCAAGCACAGAATTAAAGGGTCGTGAGAAACATACCACCCAGAACGTCTGTTTGGACTCGAGCATGTGCTTGGGCTCGAGTCTGCGGTTCGCAAACACGGGGATCTCGTTCAAGTACATGAAGCACCGCAGCACGTCGTAGTGCTTGTTCAAGATCGTGGTCACCATATCCGGAGAGTTGGTGAGGGCCTGCTTGCGCACCATATTGTGCGCCCTGTCGGTCTTGCTGTTCCGGAGACCGTGCAGGAGTGTGCGCGAGGACTGTCCTGTGAACGAGGTGTTATTCCTAACGCGCTGATGGTCCTCGAACGTAATCTTGGGCCCGCCCTGGCCCAAGGTCTTCATGATGATGGAAGCCGTGGCAAACCCGAGGAAGTGCTTGCTCGCGCCGGAGTCGGCCGGCGGTGCAACCTCACACCAGACATGGGTCGATTTTTTTTCCTTAAGCAAGCAAATGATTTACGGAAAAAGGTGAAGACTCACGTCTGCGTCTTCGGTGTTGCCAGTTTTATTCTGACAAGATGAATCAGGATCAGCAAAGGTACTACGACATGTGAACGGAATTACAACGTCCCTTGGGTTTTCTGGCAGCAGGCTAAGGGGGAATGCTTCCTTAAGACCGCATAGCTAAAAGGAAAAGGAACCTAGTTAAAGGAACCTAGTTGTTCATCTGAACTGTTTTGTTTTCAAAAGAGCCAAAACACGTCATCGACACGTTTCTTTTTGATGGACCTTTGTCCCTCAGATGTCAGGAGCGTTGATCTCAAATGGGTAGGGACAAGAGCCTGAAAAAACCTCTGCACTCAAAGCTTTTGGTTAAATGCTTCAGAATTCGGAGATTTGATTGTTTGAACCAAATCAGGAGGCAAAGGTGTGCTTTTTTTCGATGAAACCTCCTTCCCCGGCTGTGATTAGCATCGAGGCAACAGCCTGCAGCAGCCTGTGTGCAGAAAACCCTTCAACATGGAAATCACCCGTAAATCCCCCAAATTCGAAGATTTATTCATTTGAACGAACGTAAACGTGGATATTTGTTGGATATTCAAGTTCGACTGCCATTTGGCTATTCGACTGTGGCGGCAAGCACGTCCATTGCAGCACTAATGATGTTTCTGCAGTCGATACTGTATGTATATCTCTTACCTTCACTTTGCTGCCAGGCGCACAGCCCAAGGAAACTTCGTTCTCTTATATGCTGCTCAAAACACAAGTTCGATTCACTCAATCCCTTGTGATCTGTAACTATCGCACCTTGGAAATCTTTACGCTCACTCACGTCTTACGACAATGGGTAAGCAAATACACAGTTTGAATCAGATGTCCAACATTATGCTGATAACTACTCACAAAACATCTTTTGAACGATTGCGAGCCAGCCATCCACTGGAGTGAACCGCTCCAAATTGCCTTGGTTCACAGCGGTTCGTGCTTCCATGAAAAAGAGAGGAAACCACATAAATCACTCTAAAATTGTTCAAAATTGTTCCGAGACCGCTTTGAGGTCGCGGCGAATGGTTCTTCGACGCAAATCGATTTTATTAGTTGAAAACTGGCCCCTGTGAACGATTCGTCTTAAAAAAACGCCGGCAAAGGTCATTTTCAGCAAAATTCACTGTAAAATCATCAAAAATTATGCATCGGTCGTCGTGACGCCACTGAGAATGGTTTCTCGACGTGGATAGACTCGATTGGCTGCAGACGGCCCCCCTGTAAGCGATTCATCAAAAGAAAAAGCCCCCCAAGGTCGAACTTTCAATGTTGAACTTTAGTTTCAAGCACAAACATTTTTCCTTTTGACTTGAGTTGAGTCACACTTAAAAGGAGACATGAATCATCTCTTACACAAGTCTCAACGTTGAACCCTTCATGTTGGCTGAAATTGTACTTACAAGAAACCATGAATCGTCTCTGACACGAGTTTCAACGTTGAAGTTTTTTGCTTTGGGCTTAGGGAGTTTGGATAAGGTACCATTTGGAGAGTGTGAATAAAGTAACTTTTTGACCTAATTTGGAACTTTACTTACATGTTCGCTTTAGTGAGCCGAACTTTACTTAACTTGCCAGAACTTGTTCCCACGGGTGGTCGAGTTTAACTTTAACTTGGCTCACTTGCATGGTTAGAAAATGTTTTTTTTTTTTTTGATGCATCTGTAGATGTCCTGAGCAACAAATTAAGAGTCCTCGGCCACGTAATGCAAGGTTTATTGTCATTTAAACATGTTACCCACACAACACTAAGCCTGGCAACCGTTCAGATTCAAGGATCTTGAGCACTCCCAATACACTATGAAAGTGAATGGGCATGTCAAGGTGCGACCCCCAGGCTCGAGTTAGGGCACCCATTGCCGCCTCAACCGGTTTGGGCTGTCCTGTGCAGCAGAGGTGCTCTGTGTCTAAAAGTATGCCTTTCCATATATACATGATATGTCTACCAATGATGTTCAAGGGTTCCACCAATCATCCAACAATGGTGACAGAGAACATGCCCATGAGAGTCAAAGGGAGGCATTGTTGGAGCTCCTGCCCATATTGCCAAGATATGTATATCATCTGAAAGCCCACTCGAGCTGTGGAATAATCATTGGACACTCCCCAGACCATTCTAGCCAGATGACATGGTACGAGGAATGTATTGGCCGGATCGTAAGCCATGCCCTGAGTCTGCGACAGACAATTATATTTGCCCCAGCGTGGGGACATGACCGACTGTTGCTATGTGGATAAAAGCCCTTGTCAAGTCGTCCAATCGACATTGGACACCACCCAGGATATTCTCACCGGATGACAAGCTATGAGGGAACACACCAAAAGCCCCATCCAATTGCTCCAATAGTCATTTCATACAGCCCAGAATATTCTCACTAGGTGCCCAGCTAGCAGGGATGTATTGCACCAAGTAATACAGAATGAGTAGCGCCAGTGCACCAAGGCATTGGATGATAATCCTGTCCAACATCCTTCCTAGGTGGTTTTTACACTGAGAATTGTCCTGATTTTTTCAGGACCTCAATTTGACTCCCCACACCCCAATGGCTATTCCGGTCACACAGACCATGGCTTAGCAGGGAGGGTGGTGACAAATATATTGAGGTCTGATATGCTTCCTGGGCCATTCTTTTTGCTGAGAATTGTTGCAATTTTTCAGGACCTCAATTCGACTCCCCGTGCCACCATGTGTAATCCTGGTGTAGGATCCCTTGGCTTAGCACGAGGATTGAGGAAAAATAGATTCATGTTGATATGATTCCTGGGCCATTCTTTTGCTGAGAATTGTCCCAATTTTTTCAGGACCTCAATTTGACTCCCCGCACTGCAATGGCTATTCAGTCATACAGACCGTGGCTTAGCAGGGAGGGGTGGCAACAAATATATTGAGGGGACTGCAGCACAAAGGGTTTTGATGGCTCTTACATAATGCATCTAAGTACGGAAAAGATGGCACAATCCTTCGGCTGTCGGTGCAGCCTCATACATCAATGTTGCCACAAAGTTTTGTGTGAGGAATATGCTTAGTTTTAAATAATGAAGGGAATGTTAGGAGCAGAATTTTTAATTTTGCCCCTGGTTATTTTCCTGGCTTTTCATTTGCATTATATACATATCTTTGAGGCATAATCAGAAAATCTGCTCCAACATTCCCTGGAGATACATTACATAGGGTCCCTGAAATTTTGTTTTGAGTCAAAAGGTCAATGTGGAAGGCACACCGATGGCCGAAGAATAGCCTGAAATGAGTTTGATCAATGATTAGGTAATCCATCAAACGCGTCGCATCGGTTGTTTTCCACATACAATCTGCTCTCTTCAGTTTGGAGC